>JAPPVO010000029.1:61571989-61846674 GCA_030407325.1 Camellia japonica
TCTGGTGTAGTCTCTATAGAGACTTTGGCCTTATCCATAGCTGTCAGGACAGCCTGCCTATGACTCGTGAGGCCATGAGCAGTCCCCAGATGGAGATGTCTGCTTGTATCTTTTTAGCTGTTTGAGTACAACTTTCTCCTCAAGCTGCTTCTCCTTTTGCTTCTCAGCTTCTCTATCCTTCCCCGAGGCCTCTGGTTGATCTAGTGTGGGGGTTTGAAATACCGCCCACTCCGCATCATATGGTCGACCTCTCCAAGGTACCAGGTGTCATCAGGTTGGTTATTCCCCCAATCTTCATCCGTGTAGGCAAGACATAAGTCCTCATCTTCCCACCACATTCCATCAGCGGCCGACAGACACCTGTCCGGCTCTGGTATGACTATTCTTGCGCTCGCAGCACCTTCCATCCACATGCCTGCAGCATTCTCGGTTCCTGTGCACACAGCAATTTCAGCTCCCACATGGGCCTTCGCCTTCCTGATTCTCTCAGAATCTTCAAAACTTGCTTGTTCCGACATGACTGACTGTTCAATAATCCCCGTACTCAAAATATTCCAATCTCGGGCGAAATTCTTGACACCGGCGCCCTCCGGCGATGTACTCTGCTCTTCGACCCTTCCGGCCGTCACTGATATTCTCAACCCTGCTGAGCCCTGTTCTGACTGAAACTCTCCTATCACATCAGGTTGATCGTCCAACCAGCCAGTAACTTCTGCTGAATTCTCATAATCGAACCATGCGACTGCCGCATCCTCTGGGTCTTGGTCACTGTAAAATTGGAGATCGGCAAGGTCCTCCCCCACAGCTGTTACACTATCTGTTCCCTGTCCCAACTATCCCCGTGAATCACACACAACTGTCCCTCTGTTGGCAATTCTACTCCGGGCCCATCTTGGCCTATTGATGAAATGTAGTCATCCGGATTATATGTCTTCTCAACATAATTCCCCGATTCCGCGGACTCTGGCTCAACCACCTGTTTTTCCTTTGGGATCTCCTCTCTCCTGTTCTCGGTGGTCACCACCGCTGGCTCAGGTTGGGTCATGGAGATGTCCATCATGCACAAGTCGGTGCAATCGGGAAGAAACACCTCCGGTTTAGGCAGGTGGGTAGGTGTGATATAGATACTAGGTCGTAGGACACGGCCCCAGTATGGATGAAATGAGTCTTTTGGGTGGTGGAACTTGGTTATGTATGGGGAGGGGATTTGTAGTAACATTGGCTTCTCGGGAGGCAAAATCACCCCGTTATCGATGAGATCTTGAATCTCATGACGCAACCGGAAGCACAGATCGGTATCATGACCGTGCTGTTGGTGAAATGCACAATACTTGGCTGGGTTATGGGTAGGAGGAAGTTTTTCTGGTAGGGGCCGCGGCTCCAGGGGCTTCAGATGCCCTTTTTTGATCAAAACCCCCAGAGCTTTGGATAGGGGCATATAAAGTGGAGCGAAAGTTCTGGTGTTTCTGGGTGGGTATTTAGCTGTTTGCGGGTTGCTTCCGGACGCACCGAAGAATGGCGTAGCTGCCATGGCTCTTGGTGGGGGGTTGGCGGTGACCATGCTTACTTCGGAGGTTCTCGTAGTAGTAGTGCCACTCGGGCCTGCATTAGTGTTGCGGTTGAAGGTCCTTCGGGGTTGCTCCCGATCGTTATCAATCAAGCCTTGCTTCAAGGCATCTTCAATCTGCACCCCCATTTCATGTAGGTCAGAAAAAGTAGGAAAGGGGAGTACTATCATCTTTTGCATCAACTTCGGCTGAAGATTGCGCACAATCATCCGAATCTGGTCTTTGTCCGTAGGCCTCAAGGTCATCATTAAAGCCTTGGCCCTCCATCTGGTTACGAACTCTGAAAAACTCTCCTTAGGCTCTTGCCTAGTCGTCTCGAGATCACGGGTCGTAATCTCAATCTGTGTATTGTATGAGTACTGCGCGATGAAGGCCTCAGCCATTTCGTCCCAATTCCTCTTAACGTCATCTTTTAGCTTGGCATACCATATGGCCGCCACACCCGACAAGGTCCGGCCAAATAAAGACAACTTCTGAAGCCTACTGAGGCCCATTGGCCTTAGGATATCTGAAAACAGTCTCAAGTGCACCATGGGGTCCCCGGACCCATCAAATCGATCAATATGAGGCATTTTGAATCTATCAGGCAGCGTCACAGCTGCATCGGTGTATCCATCTTCAATATCGGGGATAGTCTTGACTCCCTCAGATCTCTTGAACAGCTTTTCAAGCTTGCTTAACTTCAGTGCGGTAGGGTCAGTCTCGAAACTCAAAGGGAGAGTCCGGTAGGTTGGTGGGTGTTTTTGATAGCTGAGGTAGGATCAGAGGTGGGGGTGGTCCTGTGGGAAGTTCTGTATCATTCTGAACATTGGCTGTCTCCCCGAGGTTTGGAACTCCTGGTGGGGGAGGAGCTTGATGCGAAGCAGATGCCCCGGTTTGCTGCTCTAGCCTGGCAATTGTCTCTGCCTGTTCCTTCACAACTGTGGCCTGTTGCCTGGCGAATTCTGCCTGACGGACGGCATCCTGCTGCATTGTTTTCATGCTCTCTTGGAGGTGGCGCACCATCTCCTCTAAACTAGCCATACTATTCTGCTCTGGTTGAATTACCGGTATATATTCTCTCTCTGTTGGTGACACGGAACCCTGATCCCTACTGAACACAGGTGGGGTAGATAAGGCCCTCTGAACTGACTGTTGTACTGATGTCCTCTGCCTGGCTGACCTCCGTCTAGTAACCGGGGGTAGTGAGTAGTACATTGGTTGTCCGTCTACCAGATCCTCAGATCGATGGAGTCGACGACCTCTAATCCAGAGTGCTTGGGGAATATCTACCGGGTCAGAAGCAATTGTGCTCAACTACCTAGTAGAAAAGATAAATAAAGCGTATAAATAAACAGACAATCGGACAGCATAACGGCATAAAATAAACATACAGCACACGGTTGGATATCATAACACACTGCTAGTGAACTGGATACGGTTCCTCAAATACTGATCACTGTTTCTGAATCATTGCCCCCAAGTCTGAATCTGGTACCCACAGATAACTGATTCCCCAAAATACTGTTACTGGTGCCCTCAGGCCGGATACCAAAACTTTGCAAACTGATATGCGCATTCCTGTAGAGATACATTCTAAAAGCACATAACAAGTAAATGAGAGCCAATACACCCCTATGTTGGGGTAGGGTTTCCCTGTCCTATTTTGTCAGGAGCTAGGGTTTCACTACGCACGCAGCGGTTTCAAACAACCTATATCGGGTAAGCAACCTGTCCTAGTTTGGAATGGTCACTATGGATTTCGATATGCACTAGGTCGAATGGTCAAGAAGGGTGCCCCGGTAAAACCGGGGTTTGTGTTCCCATGCTGTCAGAGTCCATAACCGGTCAGCCTTATGGTCATGCCTTGACAAGACAAGCCTCCGGCAAACCGTTCAGGAATGGCAGATGGCAAACACGGTGTCCTAAGCGCACCAATGCACATGCAATGCAAAGAGACACATAAATGAAATCAAAACAGGATATCACGAGTTCGAGTCAAGCTCTCTAAAGTCCCCAGCGGAGTCGCCAGAAACTGTAACATGCCCGCGAGGGACCTCGGCTACAGTTCGGACTCCCCTTTTTTGTTTGTTGCGGTTCTTAATCTGAACCAAAGAGTCCAACTCTGGCAAATCGTTTTGAGAAAAATAGATTTGTGAAAAGAAGTGTCAAACATGGACTGCTTTGCCAGATACAGAGTCGCCACCTAAATATTTTTTAATGGGGAAATTTAGGAAACCCTGACTTGGTGCCAAAGGCCACGTGTCCGTCATACCAAAGTTGCCTCGGCTCGGGAGCTTGGGTACGATTGGGGAAGGTCAGCTATGAGCACCCCCTCTCGCCCGGTCCGAAGACCGGCCTCTACTAACCGTGATATCCGATTTTGAAAAAGTTATATGTTCTTATTCCGGTTATTAGCCTAAATCACTATGTTATGCGCACAACAAACAAGTATAGACTAGATCGCCTAATTTGGAATAAAACATTGCATATCCGTTTGTTTGGAAAACGCTTTGGAATTTGCTACTCGCAAGTAGGCTAAAATACGGATTTCAACGAGTTGTACCAACTCAAACAATCCAACCTTCACCCACAGGCAATCAAACAGTTTATCTCACATAAGCATCTAACCACATGGTAAGCATGCTGTCATGATAGCATTTACACTCATGTGATATGCTAAAGCATAAAAGCTTACCTAGTACTCCAAGCCAAAATAGAAGCTAGTTAGCAATCAATGCATGATCCTAGCTCATGTTAAAATGGCTAATGCAACACATACAAAATACAATTAGGGTAGGCTCGGCTAACCTAAACATGGCATATGAAATGCTACAAATAACACATATTCAAATTGGGAATTGAAGTACAATGCGGTTTGCATGATGTACCGAGCCCTGGTGCATGTAAACGAATGTATGGATGCACGCATGCTATCATACTGTTATGCTAATTTAAATGTGCCCTAATCTACCATCATAAGCAGGTAAATAAAAGGGAGAAAGAAGTGGAGGTTGGAAGACATACACACCACTCACACACACTTATTACAGATGTGCCCTCACACGGAGGGACCAAAAGAATATACAGTCCCAAATAATACAGTCCAAATACCGAATAAATTATTAAAAAAATTCTAATTATCAAATTAAATGTAAAAAAGAAGGGGGCCTCAGCCCTGCCTCGGGATGCGCGAATGATGCATGCTCGATCGTCTTGCCCGGAAAGTCCGAACCATACCACTGCCGCCTCTGTTTTCACTGTCCTGCCTCTCCAAAGACTGCCGAAGTCCCAGAATACCTTACTTGTATGCTGCTGCACACCATCGGCTGGAGGAAATGCCCACCGGCCATCTAAAATATCTACCGGCTGTTCATGAGGTTATCGGCCATGCATTGATGGCCGGTCGGCACTCTATACTGCCGGTCGGCAGAAAATTCCCTTGAAGAACACCTCAAGAACAGATGATCCAGCCCTCTTCTTCTGATCAAAAACAGTCCAAAACCTCAGCAAACAATCCTCCAAGCCTCACAATCTCGAGCTAAGGTGTAATGGTGTGTGTATTAGTGCAAAAGTAAGGTAAAACCACACTTTTAGGCCTAAAAACACACACACAAGAGGAGAGAGAGGGAAAATCTAGAGAGAGAAGATATATGGCAGATACATAGATACACAAGCTCTGGTTTTTTTGATGAAAAATGGCTAACCCCTCACCAAGGGAGAGAGATAGTGCTTATATAGGCAAAAAAACAAGGCTCAAGGCTTCTCCAAGAAGCTAACTAAAAGGGGCAAGGGGTGCAAAGGGGTCTTGGCTTCTTGGGGAAGCTAAGACAGCTGGCCAAGCTTCTCCAAGAAGCTTGGCCAAAGGGGTCAACCTTCTAGAAGGTTTAGGGGTTAAAAGGTGCAAAGGGGTCATCCCCGTACATAGGGAGTGGTGTAGGTGCATTCCAGCTGGCACAGCTGGCATGCACTATGCTCCAATGGATGCAGAAAGGTCGCCGGCCAACCAAATAGGTCACCGGCACAATAAAGTGCCGGTCGGCTAAACATAGTGTCGACCGGCCATTGTTTTTAAGAAACCATGGCCGGTGGCACACATATGCAGCCGGTGATGGGAGGGGAGGGCCGGTGGTGCGTGAGGATGGCCAACAAGCCATTCCCTGCCCTCCAAGGCAAAAACACAGGTGTTTGGTGCTAAAACCATACACGAAGCAGTCGAGTCAGGAGGTCCTGAGACGAGGCGCGCTGCCAAGGCATCCGGGAACTCGAGACGAACACAAACACGGATAATCACCGAGTGTTCAAACAGTGACGTCCAAGTCTTGAGGACGGTCAAAAATGGAGTGTCCACACTTATGTTCTGATTTATTCACAATTTAAACCATAAGTCTAGTTCTATTTATCAAAAAAAAAAAAGTAAATAAATAAATAAATTCTTCAACGCACGTGACATATTCACATTCCTTCTTTGAGACTATGCCAAATTTATAAATTAATTAATTTTCAACATAATTATTTATAACAAACACAACTGAAGAGGGTCAATATGACCGTGGAAGGCTTGAACTGGGCCGGCTTCTCAAATGGGTCGAATCCATCTAACCCCATTGACACGGGCCAAACATTGTTAGACCCATTGAAATGGGCTAAACATCAAATGGGGGCCGAACCCACTTATCCCCACTAAAATGGGTTGAACATCTATGTGGGCCGAACCAACCATTTGGGCTGAGCCTAACCTCACGATTTTCTTACATCACGTGTCACCTACTTCAGAGTAGAAACTTCAGTTGTACATCAAGACACCAAATGGGTTGAGGCACTTGTAAACTAAACAAGTCTAGAATCGAGTAGATTGGTTGAACTAACACAGCGATTAAGGCCCAGGACGTATTATGGCCGAGCTAAAGTAGCGCAGTTCAAAGGAAGCACTTCCTGGAAAAGCACGCATGCCTAACTAATTTGAAGTTCCCACACCCAGGTGTAGTCATTATCAGAGCCAAATAGGCGCATGAGCTACATGTGCGCCCTGGAGAACAAGTCAATAATGCCTATATATGGTACCTTCCTTCTCCTTGGGAAAGAGATCTGATTTGATCCCGACTTCCACTCTCTGCAATTACTCTCTCTATATATTTCTTCTCTCTTCCCTCATAAGTCCTTGACTTTAGCATTGGAGGGATTTTATGGCCAACCTCATCTGTGCAGCACTCACTAGTTCTCTGTCTTGCATATCTCAGCTCCTAGATAGTATAGTTCAGTCACGAAGAGCGTCAAATCAACTCTCTCACAACAATTATCATTTCTGAAACATCCAAATCACTCATCGCAATTATACTATGCATTTTTTGCATTGGACCTAATCTCCCTTCTTGCCTTATACAATTTTTGAAACTTTAAACTCTAATCAAATGGAAAGGTTGCACCATCCCTAGTGGCTTGCCTAACCCAACCCATCCAACTTTTTAAAAAGACTGGAATTTATATTTTAGTCCCATAAAGTTTGACTTTGTAGAATTTTTAAGCTCGTTTATTAAATTGGTCGAGTTTTGAAAATAGATATTGAAGAACAAATCAGCCCGGCCGATTATCATATAAATTATATAAATGTTTATATGCTAGTTCGTATAACGTTTTTTTTTATGCTTTTTTGACTTTAAAAAAAAAATTAACTTTTTACTTACAGAAAGTTACAAATCATAAATTGTCTCATAATGTCAAATCTATCGTGAATATTTAAAATTGTTACTGTGGAATCACACCACGAATGAATCTTGACCTTTGATTTGAATACAAGTTCTGAACTAGTTTTGATTCATTTTTTCTAGATTCATAAACTGCTATTTTTCTTGTTACTCTAAAAGCCCACACAAAATTGAACTACTGCCAAACAATGTCCTCCTGTATGCTTCTTGCAGGGAGCCCTTTTGACTCTTCCATTGCCCAGAAGCTGTTCTTATGAATCACATGTTCCTTTGTTAAACAAGTGACCAATCCCCTTTTGGCTAATTTTCTAGCATATACCATACTATTTTGGATATACCTGTTGACTTTGAACACAATAACCATACAAAAGTAAATTTTTATTTAGATACAAAGTAGACTGAAGTATATAAAGGAAACTCGCAAGAACACCTCACTTTGAAATCACTCACACTTGACTCCACTTGTTATTGTTGTTGTTGTTCCTTCTAAATGAGGTCATTCCTCTTTATATAGCCATCCACCTAATCAATAGATGGCTAGGATCATTTTGATCCAAAGACTATTATTAACCCTCTAGAATATTTTAGTATATACTCCTTGTTTGGCATATACTAAAAAAGTTAAAAAGTCAAAAAGTTACTATCCTATTTAAGTCACATCATTTTATTTAAGTCACATCACCTTCTTACCACATCACTTCAAACCCAACTCATATTTTATAAAAAGTCAAAAAGTGCACTTATTTAGAAAATTCCAAACAATTTTGTCTATATTTAAAACTTTCTAAACTATTCTAATATATAGTAGTACTTTCTATACTTTTAAAATATTCTAAAACTTTCTGGACCCTTCTAGATTTTTCTAATGTTCTGGAACCTTTTATAATATTTTAGAATCTTTTAAATTTCTCTAGATCTAGATCTTTCCGAATCTTCTAAATTATTCAATATTTGTAATTAATGGTCTAGATAATTCTAAAAGAATCAATGACTTTTAACAATACTCTGCCATTCTTTATGTTATGATTACAACAATCTACAAAAACACTAACTAACCCCTTGAACCATTAAGCTTCTAATCAACTCTGTTAAATTAACATATTTACTCCCCTAGTTTCTCTCTCTCTCTCTCTCTTTCTCTTTCTCTTTCTCTTTCTTTTCTGGTTAATAAATCAACATCATAAATTACACTTGTACTTCATGTGCTAGTAGAAGGAGAATGGTTTTTGTTTAGTATTGTCAAACACCACCATACATACACATCAAAAAATGACCTGGGTTTTGAGAAATCAAACAAATGAAGACAATCTTGTTAATGAAATTACAATGAAATATGATTTCCATGTCCACAGACAACACAAATCATTCAATTAAGAAGATCTTATCAAGAATGAAACCCCGTAACACTACTATTTGTGTAACAAGTACTTTTTGCTCTCTCTCTCTATTCCTTGATTTGGCCATCATCAGAGTACTTTTCAAATAAATTTGTCTGATTTTAAGATCCTCTGTTCTTAAATTTCACGTCCCCCTAGTTATTAATGCATTTTCAACTAAAACTGCACCCAGCAAGCTGCGGTGAGAGTTTTGACTACAAAAATCATGAGACGCCATAACGCAGTTGAAAATGCATAACATAGGGGAACATGAATTTTGAAGACTTTCAAACTCAAACTACATGTTCCATCATGAACTTCAATTACTACAAGCGAGAGAGCTGTGAGTTAACCGGGAAGTATGACACCACAATTGGAGCTCCTTTTGATGATTTTGAGTTCCTTTTGTCTTTCCCAATTGAAGTTGCTTTCACTTGTTGGCTTCCGGCATCGTCAGAAACCTGTGCTGGTAATGATGGAAAGAAGCAACTGAAAATGGCTGAGAAACGAACCATACTTTGTATTGTTTTAGCTGTTTTTCTTGGATGAAGTTGAAAATGATTTTGGAATGAGAAAGGATGAGAGAATGAGAAGATGATGAGTGATATAAGATGATTTTGGAATGAGAAAGGATGAGAGAGTGAGAAGATGATGAGTGATATAAGACTTGAGTTGAGAATTTGGCTTTATTTATAGAGAGAGAGAGAGAACAAATATGAGATGAGCTTGTAGAGCATGGAAGACCAAATAGGCTACTACAGTTTCCTTCTATTTTCTTTATGGCTACTGAGACAACAAATATGAGGTTTGTAATGTTAGTCAATGAGCTTGTGGAGCACGGAAGACCAAATAGGCTACTACAGTTTGCTTCCATTTTCTTTGTGGCTATTGATTGTTGACCCCACCAGATATGTGGTAGTCAATTCGCTTGGGGAGGAAGTTTTTATTTATTTATTATTATTGTTTTTATGTTCTACTTCTCTTCTTCCTTCCTAGTTCTCATGGTTGCTTTGATTGTTTTAATTTTCTACTTCTCTGCTTCCTTCCAAGTTCTTGTGGTTGCTTTGATTGACCCTTTTTCCCACTTGGAAAAATATTACTACATACTCTTCATTTTTGTCTAAAATTTTATCTTCAATTGATGTATTATAAAACTTGCATATCATCATTCATCATTATAAGTGACCGGTAATTCCGAAAAAATATTAAGGAATAAGCATTCATTACATTCCACTTTTATTCCAGTGAACCAACATAGCACAAGGGTTTAATAGGCTTGTAACTTCACAATATCATTCAACATATCACCCCGTACTATGTACGGGATAAAATAATATATTATTTATTAAAAATATGATAATTATATTTAATTATTTTATATTTTGTCTCTTGTAAATAAAATTTTATATATAAGTCTAAGGATTTTGTTTCAAATGTTCGTTTACTATAATATATAGTATAGATAGATTAAAATTGTTGTATTGACAATTAATAATTAAAATTATGCTTTGTTATAAAAAAAATGATATAGTTCTAATACTTCACTATTTTAGAATAAAAATATATGAATTTTAAAAAAGCATCATATTGGTTTTTGAAAGGGAAAAAATTAAAAAAAAATTAAAAACTTAATGAGCAAGAAAAAATCATCGTAACATGTAAAACCGCTAAAATTACAGTTAAACCAGCAAATTATTCAAACTAAAAATGGTTTAGCTTAATCAGTTAGGTCAAAAGACTAACCAACTTAAACAAAAAATTAATTAATTAAAATTTTAATTTTTTTATTAAAATTTAAACTGTCACTAAATATGAGAAGTAATATATTAATTTAAATTTAAAATCGATACAATATAAATTTTAAATTATAATAATCTATCTCACAATTTATAAGTTTTAAATACAAAGTTAAAATGATCATAATTATCTCATAATTTTTATATTAAGGGGTAGTATGAGTGACATTAAAATTATCGATATATCTATATATTTTATAAAAGAATACTTTTAAGAGAGATATTATGAGAGTTTCGAAATCTCATTCAAAATTATTTTTAAAATCAAAACCTCTATATGAGATTGTAAAATAAAAGTTAAATAGAAACTACACAATCGAAATTTTATTAATTGTTTAAAATTAAGAAAATAAAAAAAAATAATATGAGATATTGATCATAAGACTTCTCACTAAAAATCTCCTTTTACTTATATAAATGAGAGCATAAGATTTAATTTATGTAAGTGAAACAATTCATTTTTTCATTCTTTTCTCGATATAGGATTATAAAATAAAAGTTAAATGGAATCTAGCCAATGGAGATTTTCTTAATTCTTTAAAAGTTAACAATTATTTAGGCGAAAAATTTATTTCGAATCAAGCAATCTTAGCCATTTAATCTTTAATTAGGTCAATCTTTAATTTATTTCGAATCAAACAAATTTAACCAATATATTTTGATAAAACCGCTAAAACCGTAATTAAGCCAACGAATCAGTCAAACCGAAAATGGTTCACCCTATCAGCTAGGTTAAAGGACGAACCAACTTATACAAAAATTAATTAATTAAAACTTTTAAATTTTATTTTAATTTTAAAATTTAAACTATCTTAAACTAAAATATACACAACATTACAATATTAAATGAGAGTATAAAATTTATATAGTGAAACAACTCTTTTTTTTTTCTCATTTTCCTGATGTGGCATTGCAAAATAAAAGTTAACAGTTATTTGAACGGGAAATTCATTTCTAATCAAGCAATCTCAGTTGTTCAATTTTTAATAAGGTCAATCTTAGTTTATTTCAAATCAAACAAATCTAAGTGATATATTTTGATAAAATAGCTAAAACCGCGGTTAAACCAGTGAATCAATCAAACCGAAAACGATTCAGCCTGATCGGCTAAGTCAAAAGACCAACCAATTTACAATAAAATTAATTAATTAAAACTTTTAAATTTTATTTTAAAATTTAAATTATCTTGAACTGAAACTTGCACAATACTATAACATTAAATGAGAGTATGAGATTCACTTTATATAAGTGAAACAACTCACTTTTTCTTTCTTTTCTTGATACGGGATTGTAATTATTTTAAAGTTAAATATTATGAGAGTTTTAGAATATCATACAAAATTATTTTTAAAATCAAAACCTCTATGAAGAATTGTAAAATAAAAGTTAAATGAAAGCTAACCAATTGAGATTTTCTTAATTGTTTAAAATTAAGAAAATCAAAAAAAAAAATTTGATATTGATTATAGAGCTCTCACTAAAAATCTCATTTTGCTTATATAAATGGGAACATAAGATTCACTTTATACAAGTGAAATAATTCACTTTTTCTTTCTCTTCTCGATGTGAGATTGTAAAATAAAAGTTAATAAAAGATAGCCAATGTGGATTTTCTTAATTGTTTAAAATAAAAAAAATTCAATAATTTATATAAATTGGAGCATAAGATTCACTTTATGTAAATGAAACAATTCATTTTTTTTCTTTTTTCCTGATGTGGGATTGCAAAATAAAAGGTAAATAGAAGCTATCCAATGAGAATTTTCTTAATTAAAATTAAGAAAATTCAATAATTTTAGAATGAGGGTTTGGAGCTTTTAGAAGGCTTCTCTCTCAAAACTCCCTTTATAAAATTCACTTTACATAAGTGAAACAATTTACTTTTTCTTTCTTTTTCCCAATGTGGGATTATAACACTTTACATAAGTGAAACAACTCACTTTTTTTTTCTTTTCTAGATGTGGAATTGTAATTATTTTAAAATTAAATATTATGAGAGTTTCAAAATCTCATAAAAAATTATTTTTAAAATCAAAACGTCTATGTGTGATTGTAAAATAAAAGTTAAATCGAAACCAACCAATGAAAATTTTCTTAATTGTTTAAAATTAAGAAAATTAAAAAAATGAGTATGAGATATTGATCATAGGGTTTCTCACTAAAAATCTCAATTTGCTTATATAAATAGGAGTATAAGATTCACTTTATCTAAGTAAAACAATTCAATTTTTCTTTCTTTTTCCGATGTGGGATTGTAAAATAAAAGGTAAATGGAAGGTAGCCAATGAAAATTTTCTTAATTGTTTGAAATTAAGAAAATTCAATAATTTTAGAATAAAGGTTTGGAGCTCCTAGAAGGCTTCTCCCTAAAAATCTCATTTTCCTTATATAATATTTAGATTAGATTTATAAGTTTTAAATATAAATTTAAAATTATCATTATTATCTCATAATTTTTGTATTAAGGAGCAGTAAAAATAATGTTGAGATTATCAATATATCTATATATTTTACAAAAAATACTTTTAAGGAGAGATATTATGAGAGTTTCAAAACCTCATACAAAATTATTTTTAAAATTAAAACCTCTATATGAGATTGTACAATAAAAGTCAAATGGAAGCTATCCAATAAGGATATTCTTAATTGTTTAAAATAAAGAAAATAAAAAAAAAAGAAGATAGTATGAAGTATTGATCATAAGATTTTTCACTAAAAATCTCATTCTGCTTATATAAATAGAAGTATAAGATTCACTTTATGTAAGTGAAACAATTCACTTTTTCTTTCTTTTCCCGATGTGAGATTGTAAAATAAAAAGTAATGAAAGATAGCCAATGAGAATTTTCTTAATTGTTTAAAATTAAGAAAATTCAATAATTTTAGAATGAGGGTTTAGAGCTCCTAGAAGGCTTCTCCCTAAAAACCTCATTTTCCTTATATAATATGTAGATAGTGAAACAAACTTTGCTTTTTCTTCTTCTCCCGATGTGGGATTATAAAATAAATCATAAACTAATTAGAGTTTTATTTTTATATAATTAAATAGAAGTTAGCCAATAGAAATTATTTTAATTGTTTAAAATTAATAAAAATCAGTATGAGAAATTGCGATTAAATCGACGAATCGGTCAAACCTAAAATGATTTAGCCTAATTAGTTAGGTCAAATGACCAACCAAATTATATAAAAATTAATTAATTAAAAATTTTAAATGTTATTTTAATTTTAAAATTTAAACTGTCTTAAATTGAAATATAAAAAATACTACACTATTAAGATTCACTTTATATAAGTGAAACAACTCACTTTTTTCTTCTTTTTCCAATGTGGAATTATAAAATAAAAGTTAATAATTATTTGGACGGAAAGTTTATTTCTAATAAAGTAATCTCAGTCTTTCAATCTTTAATAAGCTCAATTTTTAATTTATTTCGTATCAAACAAATCTAATCAATATATTTTGATAAAACTGCTAAAATCACGATTAAACTAACGAATCAATCAAATCAAAAATGATTTAACCTAATCGGCTAGGTGAAAATTAATTAATTAAATTTTTTTAAATTTAGACTATATTTAATTGATACATACACAATACTACAATATTAAATGGCAGATCAATTTTTAGTTTATTTCGAATCAAACAAATCTAATCAATATATTTTGATAAAACTGCTAAATTTGCGGTTAAACCAACGAGTCAATCAAATCAAAAATGATTTAGCCTAATCGGCTAGGTTAAAATTAATTAATTAAAACTTTTAAAATTTAAACTATATTGAATTGAAACATGCACAACACTACAATATTAAATGGGATGAGAGTATAAGATTTACTTTATATGAGTAAAACAACTCATTTTTTTCCCTTATTCTCCTAATATGGGATTATCAAATAAAAGTTAGCCAATAAAGATTTTCTTAATTGTTTAAAATTAAGAAAATCAAGAAAATTAGTATGAGATATTGAAACTCTCACATCCCTCCTCACTAAAACCCTTTTTTCCTTATATAATATATAGATTTATATATAAGTAAAAATTTATCACTCACTGATAATTATAAATAAAAATTATAGGGCAAATTACAAAAAAAAAAACCCCAAAGGTTTAGCGTGTTTTGCAAATTAAACCCTAGGTTTTTAATTTTGACAATTAAAATCCTATAATTCATTCCATGTCACAATTTAAGCCCCTCGTCCATCTCCGTTTCATGAAGTAACGGAGAAAGCCATTTTTGGCGCCTAAATCAACCCAAAACAACATCGTTCCTTATTAGACCCATATAAAAGCCCTGAAGGATCTGATGTGGAGGGTAATGGGAAGCCAAAGTACCCTGAATTTAGGCCTGAGGTTGATATGGCCCAGTTTGAATTTAAAATTGAAATGTTGTTTAATAATGCCATTGAATTTAAAGATGTTGTGAGGGAATATGCAGTGAAAATGGGCTATGATGTCAAATTCACAAAAAGTGATACATGGAAGGTTCAAGTCAACCATAGTGATGGGTATGAGTGGAGGGTTTATACCTCTAAGATGAGTGGAGAGAACACATTACAAATTAAGACATACAAACCTACACACACTTGCAACAGAAGTTACAAAAACAGACAAGTAACTAGTGCATTTTTGGCATCTAAGTATGTGAACAAATTCAGGGCCACCCCTACTTGGAAAATAAATGAATTTAAGGACACTGTGAAAGATGACTGTGTTGTAGAAGTATCTAAAATGAAATGTTACAGAGCTAGGAAACAAGCATTGGTACAACTTGAGGGAACAAATGCTGAACAATATACAAAACTGTGGGATTATGCTACTGAGTTGATAAGGACCAATCTAGGTTCAAGAGTTGACATCAATGTATGGAGGCCTCAACTTCAAATTAAGCATGTTTGTGTGCCTTGATGGAATCAAAACAGGGTTTTTAGCTGGTGTGAGGCCATTGATTGGCTTGGATGCTCGTCATTTGAAAGGACCTTGTCAAGGACAATTATTTGCTGCTGTGGGCTGGGATGGAAACAACATGATGTATGCAGTTGCTTATGCAGTGGCTGAGAATGAGAATAAAGACAGTTGGGCTTGGTTTGTAGAGAATTTGTTTGAATGTATTGGCACAAGTGCAGAGCATGGATGGACCTTCATCACTGATCAACAAAAGGTATATGTATGCTTAATGGTCTTTTCATTAATCTGTTATGTTCCTTAATGTTTTTCATTAGTCATGGTTTTGAAATTTATGTTTTGCAGGGACTGGTTCCAACTCTTGAAAAATTGTGCCCTAAAGGCCATTATAGATTTTGTTTCAAACATCTTTATGCAAATTTTAAAGAGTTTAGAGGGAAGTAGCTAAAAGCATGTACAAGGGTTGATTGGGAGAAGCATATGACTAAGTTGCATAGTGTGGACAATAGAGCATATGATTGGATGATAAGACTTAATCCAACTCAGTGGTTTAGGCATGCATTCAATCCCAGGACAAAGTGTAATAGATTGTTGAACAATATTTCAGAGTCTTTTAACAATTGGGTCTTACTAGCTAGGGAGAGATCCATCCTCACCGTGTTAGAGTGGATTAGGAGGGCTTTGATGGTGAGGCTGCATGAATTTAGGGACAAAATGTTGAAGTACGAAGGGCCAATATATGCAAATATACAAACTAAGATTGAGAGGTCAAAGGTAAAATCTAGAGTATGGATACCTACTTGGTCAGGGAGTGCTCTATTTGAAGTTAGATATGGAGTAAGTGGTTATGTTGTCAACTTAGAGAATAGGACATGCACTTGTTTCAAGTGGGATCTAACTAGAATCCCTTGTCCTCATGTTGTGGCTGCTATTTTCTTTCAAAAAGAGAGAGTTGAGGATTATGTGCATATTGCTTTCAAAAAAGAGAACTACTTGAGAACTTATGAGGCACTAATAAATCCACTTAATGGCCAAGATCAGTGGCCTAAGACAGGTTCTAAGCCTTTACTTCCTCCTAAGTTGAAAAGGCCAACTGGTAGGCCTCAAAAACGGAGGATTAGAGACCCAGATGAGCCTTAGAACCCATTCAAGTTGCAGAGGAAGTGTACCAGCTTGAAATGCTCCAATTGTGGTGTACATGGTCATAATCAAAGAACATGCAAAGGGCCTGTCAAGGGTAAAAATGATGGAGTAACAAGTTCATCAAAGAATGTAAGTAATGTATTGGTATGCTCTACTTGTAATTGATGTCCATATATGCTTAAACTGTGATTTAACAATTTTTTGTTAACAGGTGAGGAGTCGACAAATTTTCATGGGATTCAGATCAGATGCAATATTTGGGGAAGCATCAACTGGTGGCCAATAGCAGCAACCACCATAGAGGACATCAACACCAGTAACAACCATGAAAAGGGATGAAGTTGAACAAGTGTTAGGTAGTCAAGCTAGTGTTAATAGAGACATAGTGAACTAAATGTTGTAATTATGAATTGGTTTTTTTTTTTGTAATGGCCATGTGACTTGAAGGCAGATTATGGATAGTGAACTGCTTATTTTTGTGGTGAACTGCTTATTTTTGTAATGGTGAAAGATGTATATTGGTTTGGAGCAATATATGGATGGTCATTATACATGCTTATTATACATGACGTACCCAATTGGATGGTTATTATACATGCTTAGAATGTGCTGTATATTGGTTTGAAGCAGGTTGAACAATGGCTACTAATCTATTTTTGACATGATTGGTTTTTTACATGCTTGGAACAAGTTGAATAGGTTGACCAATTGAATGGTTATTATACATGCTTGGATTGTGCTGTATATTGGTTTGAAACAAGTTGAACAATGGCTTGTGATCTGTTTTTTACAAGCTTGTAATCTGTTTTCCCTTCACTTGGACATTTTCTCAAACACATTCAGAGCTTTGGCTTTGCAAATGCATCAAATTCATTACAAAATTAATACAACCAAACAAACATTACCACAATCCAAACACACATTAAAAACAAAACAACGATTTATCATTTCATTCAAAATTATACATTAAGTTCACATTGGCAAGTGCATAGTTGCATTACATTTCATTTCCTAATCTGTAGTTGCATTACCTTTCCTAAACCAGAAATGTTAACCACCTACCAAAATAACTAACTAACTAAGTAACCTACATTCCCTAACTGCTCACTGTTAACATTCCAATTACAATCACTGTAACAATCAATCTGTAACGCCCTAAAAAATAAACCCATAATACATAATATTAACATGCGGAATTATAAGGAAATAAAGTATCTTATTCCATTCATCAGAGTTCCATGAAATAAAAACATCATAATAAATGCCCTATGGGCTTACATCTTGCCAAGCCAACACTTGGACACAATTCCATGAGTTCTAACTCAAAAACAAATAAAGCCCTAGGCTTGAAAGTTTACAAATTGTTCAAATAAAACAAATAAAATAAAGCAAATCTTCGAGTCCAAATCCTCACAAGCTAAGTCCTTGGAGGTAGTGAACCACCTGAACCTGAAAATGAAGTTCCCATATAGGGTGAGCCACAGCCCAGTAGAAAAACACTAAACCAAGCATACAAATTAACTAAAGCATTAGCATTCGATACATGGTTAACACGAGATAATCAATTTCCAATTTCATGACACGAATGCCTACATTGTCTATGACATATTGTCTATGACACTTTTCACTTTCCAATCTTTATTCAACTTTCAAATTATATCATTATGGCTCAGAACCTGGCCAACTATCACAGTGATCCAGATGTCACAAAATAAATGAGACTAAAGCTCAAATCACAACACTTCCATACTTCCAATTGATACACATTATAATGATGCATCATGTCAACAACAAATAGCAATATTGCTATTATCAATAAGCACACATATGAGTGATGCTACTGGAGTCCATCCCCTATCTCCTCCCAACAAATCCGGTTTAGAGGTCCATCCCCTATCTTCCCCTAAACCGTGGAGTTCATCCCCTATCTCCTCCAAATGAAATGCATATGCAATGAAACACACAATTGCCATATACAACACATAATCAATACAAGTAATGTTCTGTATTAATTCAACAGTCAACATGAGTGACATAATTCCAGTTATACCTAAGCCACATGCAAGGTGTACAACAATCAATGGCTATCCTGCACCGATAGCCCAAAACAGTTATTTCTAAACAAGAAATAAATACAACATTGAATGTAAAATCAACATTTTCATAGTTAAGTATTTAAACTACCCAACTATACCATTTATCTCATAATTTCCCAACTTCATGAATTAAACCAAATTCCACATTTTTCCCTTAAATTAATTACACAAATTAATCTAAGCCAAAACCCTAAGGTTTGTCCCAAAATTACCAAACTACCCCCACATACCAAAATACCAACACTTAGGATTAAAACATATAAATGGAGTAGGAAATCCCTACCTCGAAGAAATAACTCAAAAAGAGAAGATGAAGATGAAGCCCCAAAACTTGAAAGTGCTCCAAACCAATAGTTGCTCAGATTAAATGAAAGCCCTCACTCTCCTCTATCTTATTTGTAAAGCAACTAGGGTAAAAACACACCCTAACTAGATCAAACCTAGGAGAGAAGATGAGTTGGGAGAGAGAAAACTCGTAACCTAGGGTTTCTAGATCAAAAGTTGTAAAAAAAACGTTTTAAAAACTGTTTCTGCGTATATAAACTGGACAGGCTCGCTCGAGCGAAGAAATGGTCGCTCGAGCGACCAGACACAAAAATCCACGCTCGAGCGAAGAAAAGCTCGCTCGAGCCAAAAACTCGATGCTTCAGGTCTGCAACCCAGAAGCTCGCTCGAGCGAAGGAAAGCTCGCTCGAGCGAAGAACTCGAAAACATACATCTCGCTCGAGCCAAGAAACACCTCTCTCAGGTCTATGTACTGGACGCAAAGCTCGCTCGAGCGAAGGAACCCTGGCTCGAGCGAAGAAACAAAAACAAAGACCTCGCTCGAGCGAAGAAGAGCTCGCTCGAGCGACCAACCCAAAAACTGGGCAGCAACTCTTGGTTTCAAACCCAACCAACCTGTAACATAATCTGCCCAACATATCCTATAACTCAAAATAAAGGAATTAAAGGACAACAGCAACAATAGAATCTACGGAACATAAGTCCGGATACAATAATCAAAAGGGAAAAAGACCGGGGTCGCTATACAATCCATCTACAATCCATTTCTGTACACGGCGATAAGTTTGAACATCCTCTTTCAATCTTGCAATTTCAGTTACCATCTCCTCTAAGCTTGCAACCTTGTCCACCAACTTCGATAACACTTGTCTACCATGAGGACAAATGGGTGGATCATACCAATATAAAAAGCCACAAGCCCCGCTTTTCTGAAAAAATTTTAAAAAAAATTAAGTAAATAAATTACAAAATACTAATCAAAGCCAGGTTTTAGGGAACAACAATATACACAAATTTCATATTATTCACAGAACTGGGAAACTGACTCCATAATTTGGACAACCAAGAAAACCTCCTAGCTGGGTTCGCATAGGTCCATGAAGTTCGGAGTTTTGCTTTCATTCCACAATTGCAACGAGTCGACTCACCCCAATTGTTTCCACCCCAACTGTTTCCTTCACTCGTATTTCGTAATGGCTGAAAATGGAGCTTCGTTCAACAGTGGATTCGTAGTTCATATTACCCTAAATCGATGAAATCAAAGAAATTGGGGCATATTGTAGCCCTAATTGGTGAAATTAAGGATTTGGGGGCTTTTATATGGGTCTAATAAGGAACAATGTCATTTTAGGTTAGTTTAGGAGCCAAAAATGGCTTTCTCCGTTACTTCATGAAACGGAGATGGACGAGGGGCTTACATTGTGACACGGAATGAATTACAGGGTTTTAATTGTCAAAATAAAAAACCTGGGATTTAATTTGCAAAACACGCTAAACATTGGGGGTTTTTTTTTTTTTTTTTGTAATTTGCCCAAAATTATAAATATAATATATATATATATAATTATATTTTATTTTTTTTGTTTAATTGTGTTCCAATTTCATCAAAGACTTTTCTGAATGATTTGCTCCTTTCATTTAAAGACTTTTTCGGCTTCATTTGTTTGTCATTTTCAACTTCATTTGTTTTTTCACGTGTGGACCCTTACATGTCACCAAGGAAGAAAAATTATACATAATTACAACTTCATAGTTTAATGGGTTAATTACATTTTATCTGTATGGTTGACTCAAATTTTATTTTAGTTTTCATTATTTTAATTTGAATACTTTGTTCATTACATTTTAAATCCAGTTTTAATTTGATTCCTCTATCTAAATTGACAAGTGTTCCCAAAATTATTAATTCCAACCTTCAATTTGAACAGAATAACGTTAATCAAATTGAAACTATACTTAAAGTGTAACAACTTGTTCAATTTGATTCTTCCATCTAAATTAACAAGTGTCCCCAAAATTATTAATTCTAACCTCCAATCTAGGTTCAAGAGTTGACATCAATATATGGAGGCCTCAACTTCAAATTAAGCATGTTTGTGTGCCTTGATGGAATCAAAACAGGGTTTTTAGCTGGTGTGAGGCCATTGATTGGCTTGGATGCTTGTCATTTGAAAAGACCTTGTCAAGGACAATTATTTGCTGTTGTGGGCTGGGATGGAAACAACATGATGTATGTAGTTGCTTATGCAGTGGCTGAGAATGAGAATAAAGAAAGTTGGGCTTGGTTTGTAGAGAATTTGTTTGAATGTATTGGCACAAATGCAGAGCATGGATGGACCTTCATCATTGATCAACAAAAGGTATATGTATGCTTAATGGTTTTTTCATTAATCTGTTATGTTCCTTAATGTTTTTCATTAGTCATGGTTTGACATTTATGTTTTGCAGGGACTGGTTGCAACTCTTGAAAAATTGTGCCCTAAAGGCCATTATAGATTTTGTTTCAAACATCTTTATGCAAATTTTAAAAAGGAGTTTAGAGGGAAGTAGCTAAAAGCATGTACAAGGCTTGATTGGGAGAAGCATATGACTAAGTTGCATAGTGTGGACAATAGAGCATATGATTGGATGATAAGACTTAATCTAGCTCAGTGGTTTAGGCATGCATTCAATCCTAGAACAAAGTGTAATAGATTGTTGAACAATATTTCAGAGTCTTTTAACAATTAGGTCTTACCAGCTAGAGAGAGATCCATCATCACCGTGTTAGAGTGGATCAGGAGGGCTTTGATGGTGAGGCTGCATGAATTTAGGGACAAAATGTTGAAGTACGAAGAGCCAATATGTGCAAATATACAAACTAAGATTGAGAGGTCAAAGGTAAAATCTAGAGTATGGATACCTACTTGGTCAAGGAGTGCTCTATTTGAAGTTAGATATGGAGTAAGTGGTTATGTTGTCAACTTAGAGAATAGGACATGCACTTGTTTCAAGTGGGATCTAACTAGAATCCCTTGTCCTCATGTTGTGGCTGCTATTTTCTTTCAAAAAGAGAGAGTTGAGGATTATGTGCATATGGCTTTCAAAAAAGAGACCTACTTGAGAACTTATGAGGCACTAATAAATCCACTTAATGGCCAAGATCAGTGGCCTAAGACAGGTTCTAAGCCTTTACTTCCTCCTAAGTTGAAAAGGCCAACTGGTAGGCCTCAACAGCGGAGGATTAGAGACCCAGATGAGCCTTAGAACCCATCTGGCGTCACAAATACTTATCATGCCGTCTCAAAAAACTTTTAGCAACGGCAAATGACTTTTAGCAACGACAAACGGGGGGTCACAATAGAGGGCATTGCAAAAGCTTTTTAGCGACAACATCATGCCGTCGCGTTTTTTTTGCGACGGCATATGCTACTATTTACGACGGCATTTTACTGTCGCCAATAATGTGTAAAAATAGAGACCTTTTGCGACGGCTCTGTTTTACCATCGCCAAAAGTTTTATTTGAGACGGCAGAAATTGCCGTTGCAAATTGTTTTTTTTTTTGCTTTTGCGACTGTATATTTTCTTTTTGCAACGGCATTGAATATGTTGCCAAAAAAAGGTTTTGATTTTTTGCGACAGTGTGGTGCCATCGCAAAAAATTCAATAATTATTAAAAATAAAAAAATGCCTGTTTTTTGTGACAGTTAGGTGCCGTTGCACCAAAAAAAAAAAAAAAGCCCTGCTATAAATTAATTTAAAATATTAAAATTACCTGTATTCAACGAAAAATAATTTAAAAAGAAACCAATAATTGCATAATAATATAAAAATTCCTATATAGAAATAACAATTTTTCCATAATAAACATATTCTTGCATTCATAATTATACATCAACAAAATTACTCCAGTATATAATGTTCCATAATACATATATAATATTTAAATACATAATGTTATTCATAATTCAAAATAACATAAACCAAAATTAAATTTTTCCTCAGCGTTCTCCGTGGTACAAAAACAAAAATTAGTAGCATTCTTCACAGGCATGAAATCCACAAGAAGCAAACTCCTACTCTGGAAATATCTGGGAAAAAAAATAAAAATAATTAATGACAATATAATCATGTGTTAATATGTTAATTACAAAAAAAAAACATAAAAATTTAAGGGTAAACTACCAATAGGTCCTACTTTGGAGACTTATTACCCAATAGGTCCTACTTTGAAGACTTATTACCCATTAAGTCCTATTTGATAAATTTATTAAGTGATAAAAATAAATTTATCAGTCTTTTTTTTTTATGAATAAATTTATAGTGATAAATTTATCAGTCTTTTTGTTTTTATGAATAAATTTTTAGTGATAAATTTATCACTCTCTTATTTTTATAGTGTTAAATTTATTAGTTAGGACCTGTAGGTAAATAAGTCTAGTTAATAGGACTAATTGGTAAGTACCCCAAAATTTAACTACTATACAATTACAAAGATAATTAAGTAAATAATTGTGCCGAGACCGAAATCTGACTCTAACTTCCAAACCAGGAACCCGATTCGAGTCTCGTCTTCTCCCACAAGTCTCTCGTGCCAAGGCAGTCATGTGTGCCAAGTTTCATTCTAATCCGACGCCGTTTGGTGATTTTAGGGCATTAACACCTCAAATTCTAAGTTTTTTAAAGAACTAGGTTACCTAAATTGAAATCTGGCTCTAACTCTCAAACCGGGAACCCGATTTGAGTACCGTCTTCTCCCACAAGTCTCACGTGCCAAGGTGGTTGTGTGTGCCAAGTTTCGTGCTAATCTGATGCCGTTTGGTATTTTGGGGTGTCAACACCTCGAATTCTAAATTTTTTAAAGAACTAGTTTGCCTAGAGAAATCCGTCTCTAACTCTCAAACCGGGAACCCGATTCGAGTCCCATCTTCTCCCACTACTCTCTCGTGCCAAGGCGGTCGTGTGTGCCAAGTTTTATGCTAATCCGACGCCGTTTGGTAATTTTGGGGCATTAACACCTCGAATTCTAAGTTTCTTAAGAAACTAGTTTGTCTAAAGTGAAATCTGGCCCTAACTCCCAAACCGGGAACCCGTTTTGAGTCCCGTCTTCTCCCACAAGTCTCTCATGCCTAGGCGGTTGTGTGTGCCAAGTTTCGTGCTACTCCGACGCCGTTTGGTGATTTTGGGGCATTAACACCTCGAATTCTAAGTTTCTTAAAAAACTAGTTTGCCTAGAGTGAAATCCGGCTCTAACTCCCAAACTGAGAACCTTATTTGAGTCCCATTTTCTCCCACAAGTCTCTCGTGCCTAGGCGGTCGTGTGTGCCAAGTTTCGTGCTACTCCGACGCTGTTTGGTGATTTTGGGGCATTAACACCTCGAATTCTAAGTTTCTTAAAAAACTAGTTTGCCTGGAGTGAAATCTAGCTCTAACTCCCAAACTAGTTTTCCCACAAGTCTCTCATGCCTAGGCGGTCGTGTGTGCCAAGTTTCGTGTTATTCCGACGCCATTTGGTGATTTTGGGACGTTAACACCTCGAATTCTAAGTTTCTTAAGAAGCTAGTTTGTTTCTTAAGAGTGAAATCCGGCTCTAGCAAATTTAGTTACATCAAGTAGAAAAAGAAGTCCTAATCTATGTATTGTTATATGATAAAATACTAATTACTAAAGTAAGTCAACAAAATCGATGAAAAAAGAAGAAGAAAACATTCACAATAAGTCAAGAGAAAATAAGTTGCCACCAATGAAACAAACAAAAGACCAAATGCTCTCAACATCTCAAATAAATGTCACCTTACCAAACAGAAAACTTGGACTGAATTGGTAATATACAAACTCTATACTATGCAGAGTAGGCTTTGAGCATGTATAAAGAAGTAAACTAATGCCTGTGTTTCTGGAAAGCAAACTAAAAATCCTCTACTCTCCCAGACCTACCACTGATGAGGTATTTCCGGTTATTCTCAAATATTGCATAAACAAAGTCAGGAAAGTGGGTTACCTACTCTTTAATGCTCAAAACAATTTTAATTTTGTATAGAAGATGTAAAACAAAAATAAGAAGAGATAAACTGCATACTGTTTATCCTGGTTGGTCCCAGATTGCTCAGATTTTGAGGGCATATCCACTAAACAAACTGAATTAACTGACTTAAGAGACACGGAATTGCTGTCAAATGATCCAAAGCTGCCTGAAGATGCAGTTCTCTAAATAAAAGGGTAAAGAACTGTCAGATGATAGGTGAAGAAACACCATTAATAAAATGAAGAAACACTACGTTATAACCAATAAAATAATAACTATGCAACCTATGCTTACACCACAATTTGACATATTCACAGTGATAAATATAGTGCTAAACAAAATTTACACTATCTTTGTATAATTGCTTCCACTCATACGTCAGACAAAAACAATAAACATTTTGATCATCTAGTAATCTTTTCTACCACATTTTATCAATTTTTCCTTCGGACATAAATTCATGTTAAAACTAGAAGCATGCATGCAAAAGTTGTAAAATGTGTACACAATGTCCAATTGACATTTAGGCCAATGTCTATCAACTGTGGCAGAAGAGTATATGACGCATCCCCATACCCATATCTAATTTTGGATACGTATCCCAAGATCCTGATTTAAATTTATGAAGGTCTAATGCTCAGACACACACCAGCACCCAAGTCCATGTAACATGGCATCAAAATTGAAGTACTTAGGGAAGGGTAGCGTGTGTGTCCTTGGTCTGCATGCCGTAGGTGTTGTCAAGTAAGCATGCTGGGCGTGAGGGAGGGTGTGAAGCGAAGTCCCACATTGCCCAAGTACTAAAATAATGTCAAGCATATCAGTGTGAGGGCGCCCTCACCTCTTGAGCTAGCTTTTGGGGTTGAGTTCTACCAAGACCTGTGGGAAATTCGAACATTGGGAAATTTGGGAGGGAGGTAAAAAATTGAGATATGTTTGGTTGATTTTCTTTTAAAAAATATATTTTTGAATTTTTTAAAAAAAAATTTATTCACTTTTTTGAAAATTGGTTTTTTTTTATTTTTTTCATTTTTTTTTATTTTTAGTGAATTTTTAAAATTTTAAGAATTTTTTATTTTTTATATTTTTAGATGTACCTTACTTAGATGTAACTAAAAAGTAAAATATTTGTCCAAAAAATTTTAAAAATTAATAAATGCACAGGAATACAAAAAATGTACTAAATTTTCACATATATATATATATAGAATTTAGTGAATTTTATATAATAAAAAATTTCACAAATATTATATTTTTAAAGTGTGCTTATGTGTGGTGTATTTAAAAATTAAAAAAAATTCTTAGAATATTAAAAAAAAATTTTAGTGAAAACATAAAAAATAAAAAACACAAACATAAAATAAAAAATTTTAATTTTCTGAAAAATAAATATTAAAAATCTGAACCAAATAAGCTGATCATATCCTTCGTAAAATCATATAAAATTGACACGTATGGTAGTTTTAATTTTTTAAATTTTTTCACGAAACTAATTTTTAGTCTTTAAAAAATAAATTTGAATCAAGTTTTAAAAAATCAAACCAAACCTAGCCACCACCTCAACTTTGGAAAGAGTATCGATTCTCTTAATTTGGTTATGTCAACTTTGGGTTTTGTGGGCTCATTTTGAAACTGATTTCGTCGATCCAAACCATTCACTCTTGTTACAATTTATTGACTAGAAGAGGGAAGAGAGAGAGTGAGAGAAAGACAAAGTGGTCACTAAAAGTGGATTTTCTTGTAATGGATTGATAAATCTAGAGAGAGCTCGGTAAATAGAGAAGAGTAAAGGGAGAGAGTGAGCAAGGCGAACACAGTGGGAGAGAAAGAGAGAGAAACAGACAGACAAACAAATAGACAGGCAAACAAAGAGAGAAAGAAAGAGAGAAGAATGATGAGTGAGAGAGAGAAGAGAGATGAGCGAGAGAGACGGAGAGAGAGATAGAGAAAAAAGAGATGAGCAAGACAGACAGAGAGAGAAGAGAGAAGAGAGATGAGCAAAAGAGATAGAGAGAAGAGAGATGAGCGAGAGACAGGGACAGAGACAGAGAGACATGATATAGCGATCCTGATTTTCCTTGTCATGTATTGTGTTCTAGACTCGGGTCTAGTGGTTGTATGTTGCTGTCTTATTCTTGTTTCCATTCTTAAATTCTTTGTATTTGAGTTGTAGGATGTGTTGGTTAGATTTGGGACAGGTTGGTTGTGAGTTGAAATAAATGGTTGCTGTCCAGATTTTGGTTTCTTCGCTTGAGCGAGGCTTTTGTTTCTTGAGCAAGCCTTAGGTTTGTGCTTATCCGCTCGAGCGAAGGTTCTTGCCTTCGAGCGAGCTTTCTTTGATGTGTCTCTTGGATCGAGCGAGCACTCTTGCGCTCGAGCGTGCGTCTGCGTCTAGATTGGACCTGAAGGTTGGTATTCTTCGCTCGAGCGAGGCTTTTGTCGCTCGAGCTCGCTCGCTCTATGTTTTGTGTTTCTTCGCTCGAGCGAGAACTCTTGCGCTCGAGCGTGCTTCTGGGTTACAAACCTGAAGCTTCGCATTGTTCGCTCGAGCGAGGTTCTTTTGTGTCTGGTCGCTCGAGCGACAACTTCTTCGCTCGAGCGAGGTTCGAATATATCAGATCGCAGCAGCAGTTCTCTTCTTCACTTTTTGATCTCTTTTCATCTTCAAACCCTAATTTCGGTTGTCTCTCTCTCCACACACACTCTTTTTCTCTCTACAAATACACCTTGTTCTTGGGTCTCTCTACCCTAGTCTCTTTATAAGAAAGTTGGAGCTTTGCGTGGGCTACATTTTGATTAGAAAATTCTTGGATTTGGAGTGTCTTGAGTTTTCTTCATCTTCTCCTTTGGGCTCCTAACTTTGAGGTAGGGATAATCTACTCCTTTTTATGAGTTTTAACATAAATGTTGGGCATTTGTATAAATGTAGAGATTTTGGAAAGTTAGGGTTTGATTTGAGATTATGAACGAGAGGTTTCTTGGTTTTGGATTTCATGGTGAATGTGAGGTTTTGAAATGGGGTTATGGGTGTACAATTGATGAAATTGAGCCTTAGAAGTGTTATTTGAGAAAGAGGGAAAAATGCCCTAATTGGGATTAAATGAATTATTTGTCAAAATAACGAAATTAATTATGGAAATACATAATTGGGTTGGGAATGATGAAATTGGGAAAAAATGTAATTAATTGGTGTAGTTGGATTGAAAATCGCTTACCTATGGAAAATGTATTAATTTATTTGTTTGATAAATTTAATTATCTGTTTAAAAATAACTGTTTGGGGCTATCAGCGAAGGATAGCCATGATTGTTGTAGAGTTGCATGATGATTAGGTAAACTGAAACTAATCAATTGGAATATGTCATTGAATATGACTTTTGGAATAACACATTAAATATGTACATTAATTGATCATTGTATATGATGAAATGTTTAAATATATTGTATATGTATCTTTGTTTGGGAGGAGATACGGAATGTACTCCATGGTTTGGGAGGCGGTAGGGGATATACTCCATGGTTTGAGAGGAGATAGGGGATGGACTCCATTGATAATTAAGTTGGCTGGAGTGTCCAGGGTGAAAGTCCCGAAACCTTATATATATCTGAATGATGTTGATGAATTGAAGTGTTGATAATATGAGTTATAGTCTCATTTTGAATTGTCGATGAAATGAAGTATTGTTTTCATGAGTTATAATCTCATTTGAATTACTTGGATAAATGAACCAAGTCAATAAAGTGAATTGGAAATAGAAATGAAACTGGGTTGAAAGATGAATATCAATGTTGATGGATTATAAAAATGGTGTATATCGATGTACATGTATTGAACATTTATCTGATGCTAATGTTTTAGTTATTTCTCATATTTGGTTTAGCATATCTCTACTGGGCTTTGACTCACCCTTCTTGGGACATCATTTTCAAGTACAGGGGACATGCCACCTCCAAGGTCTTAGCTTGAGAGGTTTAGGAGTTGAAGGCTCCATCTTCTGTTATTTTGTTTTGTTATTTAAATGTAAATTCAGGCTGAGAGCCTTACGTGTAAAGAGTTAGAACCCTTCTTTTGTTATACCCAGGTTATACTTGGAAAGATGTGAGCCCGTAGGGCATTCTATTATTTTTGTAAACATTTGGATCTTATATGAAACACCCTCCTGTAATATTAACTCTGATGTATGTATGGAAATGTGATTATCTATCATGAATACAGAACTGTTAAATGTTGGGATTGTGTATTTTTTGAGGGGGTTACACATGAAGATGAAAAAATGGGTGAAAAAATAAATGTTATATCAAAAGAGTAAGACGATGTCGTTTTTTTAATTTTTTTTTGTGACAGAAAAATACCGTTGTATTTATTCAAACCATTTGTGACTATATATATAAAGCCGTCTCAAAGCCACAATCACTTTGCTTGGTTTGAGTTTTCTAAAAAACTTTTCAGAAAATTCTACTTTCTTATTTTCTATATTTTTTTGTTTTTACTGAATTTTTTTAATATTTTAAGCAATTTTTTAATTTTTAGACACACCTAAAATAAATACACTTAAACAGTATAATGTTTGTGATTTTTTTTTTAAACAAAATTCACTAAATAACAAAAATATATTTAAAAAAAACAAAAATTTAGTACGTTTTTCATATTTTTGTGTATTTATTAATTTTTAAAAATATTTTTTCACAAATATTTCACTTTTTAGACACATCTAAGTAAGATGCATCTAAAAAAGTAAAAAACAATGCTTAAAATTTTAAAAATATTCACTAAAAACAAAAAAAACAAAAAAATACGAAAAATAAAAAACTCAATTTTCAAAAAACTTAATTCAAATGAATATATATATATATATATATATTTTTTTTGCAACGGTACCTATTACAATTGCAAAAAAATCTTTTTTTTTTTGCGACTGTAGCTAATGCTGTTGCAAATACTCTCACTTTTTGCGACAGCAATTTCTGCCGTCGTAAATACTGTCCTTTTTCGCAACAACATTTTTTGCCATCACAACTACTCTATTTTTCCGCGATAGCAAATAGTGCCGTCGCAAAAAGTCACCTTTTCGCGACAGCAAGTTGTGCTGTTGCAAAAAGTCACTTTTTTCGCGACGGCAAGTCGTACCGTCGCAAAAAGTCACTTTTTGAGACGCCAAGTGTACCGTCGCAAATGCTTCCGTCTTTTAAGCCCACTTTTCTTGTAGTGTTTAGGGACAAAATTATTTTTTAGGGACCAAATATTTTTGTGCAAAAAGTGTGGTTATTATATTTTTAGCAACGAAAATTGGACATTATTGATGAATTATTATATTTTTGGGACCAAATTTTTTGTCTCAAAAAATAAATTATTTTGAGACCAAATTATTTTGTCCCTAAAAGTGTATTTATTAGTAACATTTTAACAATTTTATCGCTAAAATCCTTATTTTTAACTTTTTGGGACGACCTTTTAACAACTATCCTCATGACGATAGAAATTGGTCCCTAAATTTCTTTTGCAACCAAATTTTCACTTTTAGAGACTAAAAAATTTGGTCTCTAAAACTCTTATATGTTATAGTGAATGGTGGTAAGGTGGTATAGTGGAGGTGGCAATGGTGGAGTGGTGGTAGAGGAGATAGTGCAGGAGATGGTGGCATGGTGGTAAAGGAGGTAGTGGTGGGGATGGGGGTGGTAAAAGATGGCATTGGTGAAGGTGGAGGTAGGGATGGTAGATGAGGTGGATGTGGATGTGGTAGTGTAGTATAGGAGGTGCTAGTGGTGGTGGTGGTAATGTTGAGGTGGAGATGGTATCTTGGTGGTGGTAGTGGAAGAGAATGAGGTGGTGCTAGTGCTGAGATGGGCAGGAGTAGTGATGTAATGGAGGTGCTGATGGTGTGGTAAATCTAGTGGTCATGACGATGATGGTGAGAGTGGGATGGTGAGGGATATACATTATACACTTTCTTTTAGAATGCTCCCTCCGTCTCAAAATAATGGTTCTTTTTGGAGAATTTAACTTTTTTGATAGTACAATTATTGCACTTTAAAAAAATTAATTTTTCAAAATTACCCTTTGATAGTACATTTTTGGGGGAATATTAATGTCATAATTGTACTTTTTATGTTGTTAATGAATTTAGAAAATGACAAAATGGGAAATTTATATTATTTTTGTACTTGAATTTTGAAAAGGGACTAATATTTTGAGACAATAAAAAATAAAATAAGAGACTAATATTTTGAAACGGAGAGAGTACTTTTAAAAAAAAAAATACTATCACACACTCTCCACTGCACTAAGAAAAATTTATTAGATTTTATGATATCAATAATGAAGGATTGTGATTATGTGACAAAGGGAGCACACCATAATAGAAGTCTTACTTAACTTTTGTCCTTATATTACAAATCATTAAGGGCACTTGGCACTTAAATCCAATTTCAAAATTTTTGAAGCTAAAATGACAATAATTTAAAAGATCATATTGTTAGATAATGTCTCAATGGGACCACATAATTAAATGTGGTGTTATCATTTATAAGAAGCCTACAATTTAAGTGATTCAATTTAGTTAATAGGCTTAAGGGTATATGTGTTATGGACCTAATGTGTAGATACTAGTTGTTTAATTTCTATTTCTATGAGGGGCAGAAATAGAATTAAAACCAATAATGGTTAAAGTTGGTTTTCAGTTTTAGAAAACAATAAATAGACATTTATTGTTTCCTTTTGTAACTTCCACAATAAATGGAAGCCTTTTGAACTTCCACAAGGTTTCAGTTTGAAAACCAATTACAACCTTTAAAAGGTTATGGTCCCTATTCCTTCCCAGGTGGTAAAAAACACTGCCATGTTTTCTAAATCCTCTCAAGGAGAAACATAAGGCACCAAAGGGGAAAGGATTAGAAGGCAATAACATAATCAATAACAAAGAGTTTATTGATAATAACGCTTCCGTTTAACCGTTCATCAATGGATTCAGGTATGTCATTTTGTCTTGATTTCTTGATGATACACATGGTAAATAATCCGAAGTGTAAGGTTTATGTTCTGCAATTTATGTTTACAATTGGTATCAGAGCCAGCATATCATGTGTATTATCAGAATTGATATACTTTATTCATTCTATTTAGTTTCCTGGAATCAGATTCTGAATTTTCTTATGGATGTAAATTCTGTTTTTTCCTGTTTTGTTTTGTGAAAATGGCAATCTGTTTTCTGGAATTGTAAAATGATTCGGTGGTCAGTTTATTTTTTGGACCCGTCAATTCTATTTATATATGTATGTATATAATTGGGATTGCTGCAGATTATATAATATTTCGGGGTAACAAATTAAGAAATCTTTAAATTTAATGTAATTTTATACAACGTCTACAAAAAATTTAATTTTCTAACATTCTCAATATAAGTCCATTCAAACAAGATGTCACAAAAGTGATCTCTCTTGTCTAGATTGTTTTATATGGAATGTTTTGATGTTCATGTCTGTGTATCTCATGCGAGTATTTATCGGTCCAAAGACATGATTAATACTTGGCAAAATTACACACACATTTTGTGGTGATAAACATGTGCCAATTGTAAAGGAAACCTAATGTGAATAATAAATCCATCAAAAGATAGATTTGTTATTTGACATAACTTATTGCCAATGTTTGATCATTACAACAAGAATACCACTTACAGTTAATATCACTACCCAAAGGCTTGGTATTAATGTTGTACTAGGTATCTTGAGATGTTGTCATTAAATTAATTTATTTAGAGATTATCTGTTTGGTAACTTAATGTGAGCATAATTGTTCATTCCTTTTATTTTCTTTTCTATTCAGCTTTAATGTCGACTACTTCAATCTCTGCCAACATGAACAATGTTCCAATGTTAAATGGAACAAACTTTAAGGCCTGGAAAGAGAACATATTGATTGTTCTCGGCTGCATGGACATAGACTTGGCATTAAGGATGCCAAAACCGAATGCTCTCACTGCACAAAGTACTCCTGAGGAAATTGTGTACTTTGAAAAGTGGGATCGTTCTAACAGGCTAAGTCTTATGATCATGAAGCGTGGGATTCCAGAAGTCTTTCGGGGTGCAATAACAGAGGATGTTACCGTTGCCGGTGAATTTCTTTCAGAAATTCAAAAGCGTTTTGCTAAAAACGATAAGGCTGAAACAAGCACGCTTTTAGCAAGCTTGATTTCAATAAAGTATAAAGGCAAGGGTAATGTTCGCGAGTACATCATGGAAATGTCTCATCTTGCTTCAAAACTTAAGGCACTAAAGCTCGACCTATCTGATGATTTGCTCGTGCATTTAGTTCTCATCTCTCTTCCTGCACAATTTAACCAATTTAAGGTCAGTTATAACTGCCAGAAGGAGAAATGGACTCTCAATGAGCTCATTTCATTTTGTGTGCAAGAGGAAGAGAGATTGAAGCAAGAAAGGACTGACAGTGCTCATCTGTCAAGCACCTCCAAGCATACGGGCAAAGAAGAATAAGGGAAAGGAAGAGTTGCTATTCCTCAGGGTCCGGAACCAAAGAAACAGAAAGTGCAGGATGGTTGTTTCTTTTGTGGCAAGCCCGGACACAGAAAGAAGGATTGTGCCAAATACGTCACGCCTGGCGTGTAAAGAAAGGTACATTTCATGTTTTGGTCTATTCTGAAATAAATTTAGCTTCAGTACCAAGAAACACTTGGTGGGTAGATTCTGGTGCTACTACTCACATATGTGTTTCTATGCAGGGTTGCCTGAACTACTGAAAGCCAACTGATGCTGAAAGATACATCTTTGTGGGTGATGGCAAGTCAATAGAAGTGCAGGCAATAGGGCACTTTAGATTATTGCTTAAAACTGGTTATTATTTGGATTTATTAGACACTTTTGTTGTACCGTCCTTTAGACGGAATTTAATTTCTGTTTCTGTATTGGACAAATTGGGATATTATTGTTCTTTTGGAAATTTGAAGTTTAGTATGTCTATTAATTCAAATGTTGTTGGTACTGGTTTACTTAATGTGTTTGATAATCTATATTTGCTCGAAACTATTGCATCTTATAATGAAACCTTGCACGTGGCATCACGAGGTACAAAGCGTAAATTAGCTAAGGAAATTCAGCCTCATTATGGCACAAACGCCTAGGTCACATCTCTAAATCTAGAGTTGAGCGCCTTGTGTCTGATGGAATTTTGGACTCTCTTGATTTTTCAGATTTTGATGTCTGTGTTGAGTGTATCAAGGGAAAACAGACCAAAATAAAGAAATATGGTGCCCATAGGTCTACAAATGTCTTAGAATTAATTCATACGGACATTTGTGGCCCATTCCCTATGGCGTCTTGGAATGGTCAACAATATTTTATCACATTCATAGACGACTATTCCCGATATGGGTATCTATTTCTTATCCATGAGAAATCACAGTCTTTGGACGTCTTCAAAAAATTTAAGGCCGAAGTTGAGTTACAACTCAACAAACGGATTAAAAGTGTCAGGTCTGACCGTGGTGGTGAATACTATGGCAGATATGATGGATCAGGTGAACAACGTCCAGGACCGTTTGCAAAATACCTGGAGGAATGTGGAATCATCCCACAATACACCATGCCAGGATCACCTAGCATGAATGGTGTATCTGAGAGACGAAACCGGACTCTTAAGGATATGGTAAGAAGTATGATCAGTCATTCTACTTTACCAGAGTCCCTCTGGGGTGAGGCTCTAAAGACAGCAACTTATATCTTAAATCGGGTGCCAACTAAAGCAGCTGCAAAAAACCTTATGAGCTTTGGGTTGGGCGAAAGCCTAGTCTAAAACATTTGCATGTGTGGGGGTGTCCTGCTGAGGCGAGGCCTTATAAACCTCATGAACGAAAATTGGACTCTAAAACCATTAGCAGCTACTTTATTGGCTATGCCGAACGATCACGGGGTTACAAGTTTTATGATCCCACAAATAGGTCAATATTTGAGACGGGAATTGCAACATTTTTTGAGGATGTTGAGTTTGGGGGGAGATCCAGTTAGAGACATTGTCTTTGAGGAGGAAGCAGGAGTAATCCCACTTCCTACTACTACTTTTGACCAATTACAGGTTCCTATACCTGTCATTGCTCGAGAAGTAATTTCGGATCCTCAACCAGACAATGTTGTTCAAGATAATATAGTTCAAACCCCCATTCAAGATGAGGTAATTGTTCATGAGGAACAAACTCTACAACCTCAAGAATCTGTGCCATTAAGACGATCCACAAGAGAAAGGAGATTTGCACTTTCAGATGATTATATTGTATATCTCCAGGAACATGAGGTAGAAAATAGAATGTCGAAAGATGATCCAATCAACTTTCGTCAAGCCATGGAAAGTCCCAACTCTCATAAGTGGATAGAAGCCATGAATGAAGAATATAAGTCTATGCAAGACAATAAAGTTTGGGAACTTGTCTCATTACCAGTTGGTGCGAAGCCCGTAGGTTGTAAATGGATATTTAAAACCAAAAGGGATTCAAATGGTAATGTGGAGAGGTATAAGGCACGTCTTGTAGCCAAAGGCTTTACTCAAAAAGAAGGAATTGACTTTAAAGAAACTTTCTCTCCAGTTTCTTCGAAAGATTCTTTTAGGACAATTATGGCGCTTGTTGCATATTTTGATCTTGAGTTGCATCAGATGGATGTCAAAACAGCTTTTCTTAATGGTGACATTAAAGAAACAATTTATATGGTGCAGCCAGAAAACTTTGTGTCAGGAGACCCAAAGAATATGGTTTGCAAATTGACTAAATCCATCTATGGACTCAAACAAGCTTCTCGTCAGTGGTACTTCAAATTTCATCAAGTTCTCACTTCGTATGGTTTTGAAACTAACGTTGTTGATGAATGTGTGTATCACAAGTTCAGTGGGAGTAAACACATATTTTTGGTTTTATATGTTGACGACATATTGCTTGCCACAAACGATATAAACTTGTTGCATGACACCAAGAGATTTCTATCTAAGAATTTTGAAATGAAAGATGTTGGTGATGCTTCCTTTGTATTAGGAATCGAAATACACCGAGATCGTTCTCGGGGTATTCTGGGATTATCACAAAGGAGCTATATCGAAAAAGTACTCATTAGATTTGGCATGCAAAATTGTAAATCAGGTGAAACCCCGGTTGCTAAGGGAGACAAGTTTAGTCTCAGCCAATGCCCGAAGACCAGTCTTGAAATTCAAGAAATGCAGAAGATTCCTTATGCCTCGGCTGTAGGGAGTCTAATGTATGCTCAAGTATGTACGCGTCCGGATATTGCGCTCATAGTTGGCATGTTAGGCAGATATTTAAGTAATCCTGGCATCAATCATTGGAAAGCAGTCAAGCGTGTTATGCGATATTTACAGAGAACAAAGGAATATATGCTCACATATAGGAGATCGGATAAGTTAGAGGTCATTGGATATTCCGACTCCGATTTTGCTGGATGCCAAGACAGTAGGAAATCCACATCAGGCTATATTTATCTGTTAGCTGGCGGAGCAATTTCTTGGAGGTCTGCAAAGCAGACGCTCATAGCTTCATCCACCATGGCTGCAGAGTTTGTAGCATGTTATGAGGCATCAAACCAAGGGATATGGCTGCGGAATTTTGTCACTGGGTTGCGTATTTTGGAAGGCACTGAAAGACCACTTAAGATATATTGTGACAATAAGTCTGCAGTTTTATATTCCAATAACAACAGGAGCTCGACAAAATCAAAGCATATTGATATCAAGTTCCTAGTTGTAAAAGAAAGAGTGCAGAGTGGACAGATTTCCATAGAGCACATTGGGACAAACTCCATGATAGCGGATCCACTTACGAAGGGACTACCACCCAAGGTCTTTCATGAGCACACTGCTCATATGGGTGTTGTTCTATTTGAGAACATTCTGGTTTAGTGGGAGTTTGTATTTATATTACTGCTTTATGTCAGCCTTGAGTTTTATCTATGTAATTAGATTAATTTCTGCAGAAATGAAGTATTCAGTTTATTACGCTCTGTTACGTATAGTGAAGTATTGATCTCAATAAAGTTAAGTAGGACCAGTTGGACATAGGCATGTATGGATCACATCACATGTAATTTCCATGCTACGCATCCATGATTGATCTATGTCATTTAGCTGTATTAGTATACGTGACCATTGGTGGGTCGAGTTACGATTGATGTAACGAAGACCGCTTTGATCCTATATTAATATAGTTAATGGACAAGATTGTTTGGATACCCTCAAGTTATGATAACAAATTTCTGAGCTCACTAAAGTTAAGCACATTTCAGGATACATATGTGGTCCAGTGGGAGATTGTTAGATAATGTCTCAATGGGACCACATAATTAAATGTGGTGTTATCATTTATAAGAAGCCTACAATTTAAGTGATTCAATTTAGTTAATAGGCTTAAGGGTATATGTGTTATGGACCTAATGTGTAGATACTAGTTGTTTAATTTCTATTTCTATGAGGGGCAGAAATAGAATTAAAACCAATAATGGTTAAAGTTGGTTTTCAGTTTTAGAAAACAATAAATAGACATTTATTGTTTCCTTTTGTAACTTCCACAATAAATGGAAGCCTTTTGAACTTCCACAAGGTTTCAGTTTGAAAACCAATTACAACCTTTAAAAGGTTATGGTCCCTATTCCTTCCCAGGTGGTAAAAACACTGCCATGTTTTCTAAATCCTCTCAAGGAGAAACATAAGGCACCAAAGGGGAAAGGATTAGAAGGCAATAACATAATCAATAACAAAGAGTTTATTGATAATAACGCTTCCGTTTAACCGTTCATCAATGGATTCAGGTATGCCATTTTGTCTTGATTTCTTGATGATACACATGGTAAATAATCCGAAGTGTAAGGTTTATGTTCTGCAATTTATGTTTACACATATTACTCTTGGATATTTGTCTATATGTCCACTTCCCATCTATTTGTCCATATTACTTATTTGTCCAAGCATCATCTATTTATTTATTCACGTGTCATTCTCTATTTATCCACATATCACCTATATGTCAAGCTAATCTGGCTATCTATCCATGTCCCCACCACAAAACTAGTTGCTGCCACCGGCGACTTTTCGACAACTTTTTGAAGCTTTTTTTGACGGCTGCACCGATGGTCTAGTGGTGATCTAACTACAATGGGGTAAAAATGGAAAAATAAATAAATCAAAACAATGGTTTGTTTTTCTCACCAAACAATTACATTAATCATATTTTTATATCCATAAAATATCAATCCTTATTTCCCATAGAAATGGACACCAATAAACCCAACAAAGTTGAGAACCATGTTCGAAAAAAAAAAAAAAAAACAGAACAAAACAAAACAAAACAAAACAAAAAAACAAAGAAAAGTTTATTGATATGAAAATTGATGAATACAAATCATAGAAGATTTTATTAACACATCATAAAAAAAATTTATTCATCAAAGTACAAAAGATAGACCCAATTTACTACTCTTAAAAGGATTAAATAAAATAAAATAAAAAATTACTATGCAAAGAAAAATTTATCACTAAATTTTTTTACTACTAGACATAAAGTAGTAAGGTCCACATGAATATAAATACCGAGGACTCAAGTCTTCATGCGTAATAGTAAAAAAAATAACTGAAGGCATACCCATAAACTAGGGACTCATGTCTTTATGCCTTCATCAATTAGTAGTACCATGGCAATACCCAAATATACCATATCAAACTGAACTACTTCATAAATAAACAACTACAAGCGAGAGAGTTGGGAATTAACAGGGAAGTATGACAACACAATTGGAGCTCCTGATGATTTTGTTGCTTTCCTTTTGGGTTTCTCCGACGAAAGAGCTTTCAAGTTTTGGCCGTTGGCATCGTCGGAAATGCGTGGCGACCACGATCATGGCATGATGCAACTGAAAATAGCTGAGAGGAGAGCCATTGCGTTTGTTCTTGAAAGGGTTGTTGAAGATGTGGAGACAGAGCAAACAAGGAAATGAATGGGGACTTGCCAATAGGTGATGGAATGATGATTATTCTTAATTTATTTATAGTGAAAGAAAAAAAAAATGGAACAAGAATTTGTTTGTCAGTCAATTTGCCTGCAGATGAAGAGTGGGGGTCGCTCAAGTATGTGTGGGCCTACATTAAGAATGGTTGGGATGAGAATGAGGGTTGTGGGGGTCATGTATGTATGGGAGTCTCTATCACAATTGCTTTTTAAAGAAATGTTTGGGACCCCTTTTTTGGGGGTTCCATGACCCCCAATTTGATCTTAGCCCTTAATGTGTGTGTGGGGTTTACTCATGTATGTGTGGACCCCATATTATGAGTGGTTGGGATGAGAGTAATGATTGTGGGGGCTATGTATGTGTGGGGGTTTCTATCACAATAGTTTTTGGAGAAATGTTTGGGACCCCTTTTTTGGGGGGTACTATGACCTCTAATTTGATCTTAGCCCTTGATGTGTGTGTGGTCCATTCATGTATGTGTGGGCCCCACATTATGAGTAGTTAGGATGAGAGTGGGGGTTGTGAGGGTCATATATGTGTGGAGGTCTCTATTACAATTGTTTTTGGAGAAATGTTTGGGACCCCTTTTTTGGGGGTTCCATGACTCTCAATTTGATCTTAGCCCTTGATGTGTGTAAGGGGTCCACTCATATATGTGTGGGCCCCACATTATGAATGGTTGGGATGAAAGTAGGGGTCATGTATGTGTGGGGGTCTCTACCACAATTGCTTTTGGAGAAATGTTTGGAACCCCTTTTTTGGGGTTCTATGACCCTCAATTTGATCTTAGTCCTTGATGTGTGTGTGGGGTCCACTCATGTATGTGTAGACCCCACATTATGAGTAGTTGGGATGAGAATGAGAATTGTAAGAATCATATATGTGTAGGAATCTCTACTACAATTGTTATTTTTGTGGTCTTGGGCACGATTTGCTTATTTTTGGACTTTGGTTGCGCGTGTGTATTATTTATTCATCAAAAGATAAGAAAGAATAAGAATAATAGAAGTACCGTCACTGAGGTCACTGTAGTCACCTCTGCAAAAGTCGATAGTTCTTTTTGAAGAAAACGTTTGCGTTTAGATTAGGAATGCTCGCTGATGGAATTAAGTTGCGTCACTTTCCATTCGTTATTCATTTAAATTTATGTTTTATTTGGAATGAGATATAATGAAATGAAATGAGCATTATTTAAATTCTTGTATAGAATCATTATTTTTTTAAAATGGTGAATGATGATTTCATTTTTAATTAATATATTTTGTCATTATTTTTTTAATTAACCAAACATGAAAATAAATATTTTGATGCAATAATTCATTTTGTTTTATTCTAATGAACTATACACTATTTTAGTTTAAAAACATATTTTAACCATAAAATGCATTAAATTTTACACTCTTCATTTTTTATTTATTTATTTTTATGACATAAATCACTTTGGGGTTGTTTGGAAAGTGTTACATTAGTATAATTTTTGACTTTTTATGAAAAATATAAAATGTGAGTTGAGGTTGAAGTAATGTGGTAGAGAAGTTGTATGATCCAAATAAAAAGTGATATGACCCAAATAAAATGATTGTAACCCAAATAAAATAATATGTTGAAATAGCATATGCATGCTATTTTAGCACATGCCAAACAAGTTCTGAATGTTCAAACATTTCCCTTGTCTTTCCATTGAATCTCTCATTACTTTATTAATTATTTTAGGGAAAATTACAAATACACTCCTTAAGATTTACTTAAAGTACAGATTGTCTCATGTGATTTGAAAAATTACAAATATCCCATTGTTAGAATTTTTTATTTAACAGAATTAACTAAAAAAATGAAATTCATAATTTTTCTCCTATATAATAATAAAGTTTCCTAAATTATTAATTGAAATATAGTTCTAACATCATTAAAAACTGTTCACGGACTTGATGATTTATTAATAAAATGAACGATTTGTTATGAAATTAGAAACCTCAAAGAGATGGAATGTAATTTCCAAAATCACAGGGGACTATTCATATTTTAATTAAACCTCAAGGAGTATATTTATAATTTACCCTTCATTTTATTAGTTTAATGAGGCGTACTTATATATATATATATATATATATATATTAATATAAGTGACACATTTTGTGACAATTAAAAAATATAATCATCATTTTTTTTTTATCAGCAAAAGAAACTTTATTGATAAAAAAAGCAAGATACAAGTGAACTTTACATCAATAAAGAAGGGAAGTGCAAAGAGCATCATAACTATCCATATCAATCTCAACTAGGTTGGCACCGATAAGGTAGCACAATCCTTCGCTAGCACTTAACCCAAGATCGGTGCGGAACCAATCAAAAGAGACAGAAAGAGAAGAAAGGAAAAACAACAAATAACCAGAGCACACCCAGAGCCAAGCTAGTAGCAACATCACAACATCTGCAGCCACACAGCATCCAAACTACAGCCACCAACAACCAGCTGCAATAGAGCAACATACCACCAGTATCCAGTTGCACATAACAGATCAGCTTCAGCACTGAAGCAGCAAACCAATAGAACAAAAGCAGCAGAAAAATCTACAAAAAGCAACAGCAACCAACACAGACAGATCCTTAATTGAGAGACCAGCAGCACACCACAAGCACTCCCAGATCCCAGTCACAACAGCAAAACATCAACCAATGGGCAAACTTCTCCTCCCAACACAAGCCTTGATCTGATGCAAAATAATGATTATCAGCTGCACCAAGTAATGCATCCCCTCAATATTCAATTTACTTCAAAGTGCTACCCTTACCTTCACCAACTCTGCTAATTCATTCGACTCAACTGGTTGGCCACTATAAAACAAGCAGCAGCACATCAAGAAAGAACAAACATTACCAGCATCAGCAGTAATCTCCACTGGTTCACTGCCCTCATAGCCCATACCAGCACCCAAAAAACCTTCCAAAAGCTCCTTTGAATCTTATAAGCAACTTCTCACCTGCTGCATATTAAAAACAACATCTGTAACAGAAAATGAGCAGCTCAGATCAAAAGATTTCCACCATAGAGCTATCCGAACTTTAATGAGATCACATAATTCCACCAAATTAGGTTGTATACTAGAGAATACACAATCGTTCCTACATTTCCAAATTGACCAGATCACGGCTGTTGGGATAACCCTCCAAACTTGACATTCTTTTCCCTAAAATTCCAACTGAACCACCATTGTAACAGTCCTTCCAATGACCCTGGAACTACCCATGGCAAACCCCACCGCTGCATTATATTTGACCAGATTTTCCAAACAACAGGACAGAAAAGAAGGATATGATTTAAAGACTCCACTGCCTCTTTACAGAAAGCACAAGATGAGTCTACATTGCCCCTTAACACTCCTATTCTGCTCAAAAACTCAACTGTCTTCAATCTGCCTTTCCATGCTAACCAGATGATAAACTTGGATTTAAGTGGGGCAAAAGTATTCCATATTAGCCCTGTGGAGCTTGATGCTATACCATTCGCCAACTCACACCATTTATAAGCAAAATTCACCTTGAACACCCCAGTTGGGTCTGCTTTCCACTTCAGGGAATCACCTTGTTCCAGGTTCAGACTTGGGCCAGCACCCAGCAGAGCAGTAAGCCTTGAAAGTTCATCCTCTTCCCAAGCATTTAAAGGTCTTCGAAAACTAAAACCCCATTTATTAGACAAGGCTTTCCTTGATAGCATCATCCTCAATGAGATCTCTTTTTCTTCACTCAACTGATACAATCGAGGAAACTGGGAACTAAGGCTAGCTTCCTCCTTCCATACATCAACCCAAAACATTATTCTCCTACCATTGCCAATTGAAATTTCCACATTCGCCCTACAAAAATTAAACAGATTAGAGTTGTTGTGAGCTAATCCCATTATATCCTTCCAGATTTTAGACACATTACCTGAATTTGGAAGCAATGGTAGCCACTTCCCTCCAACAGAACCATATATACTACACATAATTGCTTTCCATAATGCACTCTCCTCCACTCCAGAGCAAACCTCCACCACCATTTTAATAACAAACACTGATTTGCCACTCTTTAATCTCTGATTCCCAAACCCCCTTGTTTCTTATTCATTAAAACTTCTAGCCATTGTACCAAATGAACTTTTTGCTGAGTTTCTGTATCCCCCACAAGAATGCTGCTTGCAATTTATCAAATTCCTTAGCAACACACTCTGGTAACTTAAATAATGACATGTAATAGATGGGTAGTGAAGACAACACTAATTTTATCAGAACCATTCTACCTGCAAATGATAATAATCTTCTTTTCCATCCTGCCAGTTTCTTTTTGACCTTCTCAATAATTGGTTTCCAAGTTTGTCTTCGACTAGGATTAGCACCAAGCGGCAACCCTAAATACTTCAAAGGAAGCTGTTGACCCAAGCAATTTAATTTAGCTGCATACTCTTGCACCAACTCATCATCCACACCCACTCCATAGACTACACTTTTATGGAAATTTATTCTTAGCCCATATACTATTTCAAAACATCTTAAAAATCTTTTAATTGCTTCAACTTTTGACCAGGTAGCTTCACATAAAAATAAAGTATCATACGCAAATTGAAGATGGGAAACATTAATCCTTCTAGAGCCCACTTCCAACCCTTTAATAATCCCAACTCCTTTGCTCTCTTTACTAAAATATTAAGCCTTTCAGCTACAACATTAAACAGAAATGGTGAGAGTGGGTCTCCTTGCCTTAACCCTCTTTGTGGACAAAATTCATCAGATAGGGAACCATTCACAAGCACAGATACTCGAGCTGAAGAAATACATTCTTTCATCCACTCATTCCATCTAGAACCAAACCCAAAATTCTCTAACATATGTAACAAAAAATTCCAATTCACCGAATCATATGCCCTTTTGAAATCCAACTTTAGGATTAATCCCTTCCTCTTCGACTTTTTCCACCAATCCACAACCTCATTGGCAATAAGGACTCCATCCATGATGTTTCTTCCACCCAAAAAAATAGATTGTACATTGTCAATGATGGAAGGCAGTACTTGCTTGAATCTATGTGCCAATACCTTGGTTAAAATTTTATAGACATAATTTATCAGGCTAATTGGCCTATAGTCACCAAGAGAGGATGAGCAGTCCTTTTTAGGGATTAGAGTAATGAAAAAGCAATTTACTCCAAAACCCAATTTACTGTTTTTATGAAATTCATTCATGAATGCCATGATATCCTTCTTCATAATTTTCCATCCTTTTTGAAAACATATCATATTAAACCCATCTGGTCCTGGAGCTTTATTACCATCACACTCCTTTATTGCTCTCCACACTTCTGACTCAGAAAAATCTTTTTCCAGTAGCTCCTTTGCTTGATTATAGTCCACCTTCTTGAAGATCCCACCAATTCCAGGCCTGATTTTCCACTTTTCCTCAAAATGCCCCTTAAAATGGTTATAGGTTGCTTGTTTAATCTCCCCTGGCTCCTCTAATAAATTTTCCCCAACCTTTATTGAATTAATCAAATTTCTACTTTGTCTTGATGTTGCAATGACATAGAAGAACCTTGTATTCTTATCTCCTTTTAATGCCCAATCCAGCCTTGATTTTTGTAACCATAACCACTCATTTCTCTTCCTGAGTTGCCAGACCAGACCTAGCACCTCTTTTTTCCTAGCAACCTCATCCTAATTGAGGTCTATATTCAGCCTGCAGGTCAATGGTATGCAATTCTGATTCAACATTTTTAATTTGAGACTTTACATTCCCAAACACCTCAGAGTTCCATTTTTTCAAAGCCAATTTCAAGGATCTCAGTTTGGTCATGATGATGTACCCAGCCCACCCATCCAACTGTGTTTTCCCACACCTTTTGAATTTCCTTCAGGAACATAGGGTGCAGCACCCAAGCATTAATAAACCTAAAGAGCTTGGGCCCCCAATCTCTATCATCCTCTATTAACACTATGGGACAGTGGTCAGACATTAATCTAGGTAGACCCCAAACCTTAAGTTTAAACCACTCCAACCATTTCGGGTTTACTAAAAATCTGTCTATTCTACTCCAATGTCGTGAATTACCCCATGTATACTGCCTCCCTAATATTGCCATATCCATTAACTCTAAGCTATTAATGAAACTGTTAAAATCATTCATCCCCCTACTCCTTCTTAGGTAACATTTTCTCTCTACTAAAGATAAGACTTCATTAAAATCACCACCTAAACACCATGGTTTAGGAAATGAATCTTTCAATCTGAACAACACATCCCATAAATGACTTCTATCTACCTCTTCATTAGGCACGTAAATATTACAAATTACACACTCAAGACTAGAGTAAATCATACCTGCCATTAACACAAACCTCCGAGAGCTGCAACAATCCTTCAAAGCAAACACTTCAGGTCGCCAAATGCATAATAGACACCCACACTGCCTTCCGCATCCACAGCCATGAATTCCATGGAATCAAATGGCCATAATGACCTCACTACACTTTCATCAACAGCTGATTTTTTAGTTTCTTGTAGCAGCACCATATCTACCCTTTTTTCTCTTAAAAGCACCTTAATTCTTCTTCTTTTCTCCACTCTTCCAATCCCTCTCACATTCCATGATAAGATCTTCATAAGAAAACTGACAATACTCCTATACGCCCTTTTGGTGCTCTATTACACATTGCCGCCTTCATGTACCCCTGTAACTCTTGCCTCATCATCCTCTTCCATCTGGACAATCTTGTTTACTAATTCAGCCTCAAAACCCCCAAAATTCAACCCCAAGGCTTTGCCTACCTGAATGGTATCCTGCGCTTCCTTGAGCTTCTTCAACTGGCTAACCGAGATGTTGGTTAACGAGGTTGAAGTTGATACTGCCGCTACTGCTCCACAAAGCAGAGCTCCACGTTGAAAACCGCCTCGAAACAGCAGCCCTTTCGACCTTGATTTCTTTTTGGATCCTGATACCTTCTCCCTACTAGTCCCTCTAAAATCCCTACTCCCACCTGGTAGAATTACTTTACCTTTTCATCTCTGGAGTTGCAATTCATTCCTCTGATAGTTCTAGGCTTCCATCGATGATGCCTCCACCAAATCAGTGGGTTGTTCAAAAGAACAGACTGGTCCACGTCGCTGCCTATTGGATTGCTTACTAGACCCCTCCCCCACAATCGGGCCCTTGCTACACTCTTCAGGTCGAAAACCTAACTTATCAGGCCCAAGACGAACAGCATTGGGCTTGTCATTATTTAGAACTACTTCCAATATAATATTGGGCCTACATAGATTAGACTCCCTAATACTTCTCAGAAGCCCATCAGACTAACCTTGATCTCTAACTCTCCGTCTTCCCGACTCCTCAGCACACTGGCCAACGTAATTAGGCATGTCGCCCTTGGGACCTGTATATTGAATTAGGGTCGTCCCCCCTACGTCTTGAGCTGCCAAGTTTGTATCTGATTAATTTACCATTGATAATAATGAATAGTTGTAGGCTTGCCCTATATGTACCTGCCTGTTATCTACTTCAACCCTTGACCTTCCTGCCATGTCACCTTGAACTTCTAACTCAACCTTTTCGTTTTCCATATCCTCATTGGCTACTCAGTCTCTTTGCAAGCCACCTCAGTCTCTTTGCAAGCCACCTCAGCCTCTTTGCAAGCCACGTCCTCATCTTCTTCCTTGTTCCCTTGGTATTGCACAAAGCTTTGATCAAAGCTAGTACTATGACCAACCTAGGCCCTTTCACTTAGTTGTCCCTTACAAATACAATGGTTTCCAAGCAATCCATCACCAAAAATACTTTCCTCTACTACATGAATGGCATGAGTACTACCCCTGAACTCTAACAACACCATTTTATCAATTCTTTCCAGCTGGTTGGTGCAGATTCTAATTCTTCCACATTTAAGGGAATCCATGCTTGTGATGTTATCATCCATCTCTACTAGCTTCCCCCCACAGTTCCCCTATGCGTTGGAAGTTTTTTGTATTCCATAAATGAGGTGGAACACCAACACATCAAAGCCAAACCAATCTTTCATTCTCCACTTTCGGCCCACATACCCATCTAGTACAGCTCTCGCACCAGTTGTAAATCCAAGTTTCCATTTCCTGCATTATAATCCATATCAGCTTCAGATGGAAATGATAGAAATGCTACCCTCCCTCCACCTTCTCTAACTTTTAAATCTTTTAACCCTCTGCTTGTGAATTCCGACTTTAGATCCAAGAGGTTGCATTGATCTCATAATTTTAATACTGCGGTAGAATACAGCCAACCGTTTCCATACTCCTCTGCTATGATTCTGTATTCATTTCCTTTTTCGCTTTCTCTGCCTTTGAGACCTTTCACCACCTCAGCGTAGGATCCTTTTCTTATGTGTCCAGCTGTGATCAATCGCCCTGGTACTTCTGGTTTCTGCTTGGATGTTACACTTTGCACTTTACGCTGATCTTTCCCAATCTGTTCATTTCCATACTCTGCCCTTTTCACTTTTAAGACCTTGTCTTCACACCATATCCCATTTGTTTTCTGAACCGCTACTCCAGCCGCAATGGGGTAATCATAACGTACAAAGCCGAATCTGGACTGTTGTACTCTCCTTCTCTTATTTGGAATGAAGACATCCTTAACAACTCCAAACTTTGAAAACATCACGTATAAGCTTTTTGGGTTCATACCATTGGGTAGATCATCCACAAACACCATATAGATGGCTGCCGAAGTTCCATATCTTCCTTGCCATCTTCTGAACACTGGCTTCCAGCCACCTCCAGCTTCCATTTCTCTTAGTTGTCGCCAAAAAAATTAAGAAAAATCAATAACCTACTACTGCATTTACTACCATTTCAAATCTTAACACACAAATTTTATGATATAAACCACATTGAAAAATAGTTTCAATATGGTAACCATAGACTTCGTTTCAATATGGTACTCATATCTAATAATATGAGTGATATAAAAAAAAAATGAGAAAATTAACTATCAGTGGTACTATCTAAAAATTATTACAGAATCATGAAAAAGTTTATGATTTTAATTATTAATGTGTATAAAGTTTACCACTTATTTGTAATTTTTTTTTTAACGCCGCAAAATAATTACAATAAATCATCCACGATGATAAGTAAATAACAATCTAAATCAGAGTATAATATCCTTCCATTACATAAGATCCAGTTGTACAAAAGGGTGACTCATGTAGATATACATTCATAAGTCCTAACCATGAATCTATAGTATGTGTCAATAACAAAGATATCAAATAGAAATGAAACAGATAATTGAAATGTCTTGAAGGCTAGAACTTTCCAAGACTACACTTGGTTACATCAAAATGAATTTAAATCCAATACATATAAAGTCTTAGGCTTGTACAAAATAATAACGACAAGTAAACAAAATGAGGCTTTTGCTCCAATCCTCCCAAGCTACTGCCTTGGCGGAGACATATCTTCAATACCTAAAAATTGTTTCCTATATAGGGTGAGCCAAAGCCCAGTAGAGATAATCCAACACAATATATGAATCTTAACAAAGATATAAAGGTGAAATGCACATGCAATGTCTATGTCAAAACATTTTGCATTTCTTTCCCAAAGACCATGACATACTCAGTTTATATCGCAATTCTCAAATTCTATCCTTTATAATAGAAAATAAGGGGGAAACCTCAACTGGTACAACTGTAGACACCCCATTTTTGACCGACCTTAAGACTCAGACGTCACCGATTGAGCGCTTGGTGATGTTGCATATCGTGCTCGTCCAGAGGTTTCAGAGTCTCGGCTGCGAGCCTTACCTCCGGACTTCCGGACTCTTTCGTGCTTTGCCTCGGTTTGCGAACCAAGCTCTGTTTTCTCTGTTTTCTCTTCCCAAAGGGAGGGAGAGGTCTTGTAGATCATATCTCAGTGGCCGTAGGCTACATTTCGTGGTCGCAGGCCATTTTTCCCATTTCGGAGCCCGGTTCCCGGTTTTCGGAGCCGTCAGGCCGTGTGCCTCGATTCGGGACCGCCTAACCACCTCCGTTTGCTCCAGTTTTTGGCACACACCTTATTTCCTCCCTTCGAGGGACACTGTGGTCCGAGAGACCAACTTCGTGGTTGGACACCACTTCCGGTGCCTAACAGCCCACTTTCGGGGCCCCGAATTGCGTGTTTCGGCTCCGAACCTTCATTTTTCATTTTTGGGCTCCGACCCGAACTTGAGATAGTCATATTTTGAGGTCCTTTTCATGTTGATTAAGGACCTTTTATTGTTTGAGATCTCCATCTGTCACTTGCCTCTTTACCTCTTTTTAGGCCTATTTTGCACGGTATTTTAGCGTACTTGTGGGCTGTGTTGGACTTGGTCGTAAACTACAAAGTGTCTTTTTTTATCCCCTCTTCAACTTTGTTGAAGGGATCTCTTCGGTTTGAGAACCGCAGCTCCACTTGCCTCTTTGTCTCACTTTAGGCCAATTTTTGGAGGGAAACTTGAAATATTTCCCCCCTTTTTTTTCCCCCTCTTTTCCAGCCTCTTTTGCCTATAAATACAGCACCCCAGATCTGTGTTGAAGGGTTAGAGATTTTTGTATAAGCCTCTTGTATTATATCTCTCTCTCTCTACACTTTAACTCTCTAAATTTCTCAAGTTCTACACCCCCTTTTTCACACCACCACCTAGCACCACACCACCACTTCCATTTCCAGCAGCTTGGGGAGTTTTTCAGAGGCTAGGAGGCAACATTTTTGGTCCAAGAGGCAGCAAAAGGGTTGATCTGCAAGGGTAAGTCCATTTCCCCTCTTTTTGGTCTCATTTTTGCAACATTTCTTAGCCCTCTTTTCTTGCTGTTTTGAGCTCCGACCAAAACTAAAAGTAGTGTTTTTTTGAGCTCTTATTCACCTTTCATTAAGGGCTAAACCCTGTTTGAGCCCTCCATTTGGTACTTGCTTCAATACTCCTTGGTATGTCACATTTTTGCATGAAATTTCTAGCCTGTGTGTGATCTGTTTTCGAGCACAATGTAAACTGTAAGTGGGCCTATTTTGAGCCCCTCTTCAACATTGAAGAAGGGATCAACACTGTTGAGCCACTCATGATGCACTTGCTTCATAATTCCTCGAATTACCGTAAATTTGCATGATTTGTTTGGCCTACATGTAGTCTGTTTCGGAGCATTTCATGAACTGTGAGTAGGCTTATCTTGTGTCCCTCTACAACATTGTAGAAGGGATAAACCTTGTTGGGGTCTCCATGTTATACTTGTCATTATACCCCTCTTTGACCCCCATTTTTGCATGCTTTTTTAAGCTTATCTAGCTTCTGTTTTCGGCCATCATCAGAACTGGAAAGAGTCATATATTTGATCTTCTTGACATAGTTCATTAAGGGTCTTTTCTGGTTTGATGAATGTTTGGGGTACCTCATGTTATAGCCTTATGTATCCTAGTTCTTGCATGACATTTTTAGCATGTTTGCATACTGATTTGGGGGATGTCATCTACTGTAAATGTTCATATTTTTAGTCCCTCATCAGTGTTGTAGAAGGGTACTTTTCCATTTTGGCATCGCATGTATCACTTGCTTCAATACCCCTCTTGCGGAGCCATTTTTGCATACTTGCCTAATCCTATGTGTGTTTGCTGTTTAACCCTTTTTATGACTGAAAAATGCTTGTCTTGGGGCTGTCTTGCTACTGTATTTTCATTCCATGTCCATATTGTGCATGCATTGCATAGCTATAGGCCATTTCGGGCGCCTAATATCGCATTTCGGGATCATTCCATGCTTCGGGTGCACTTTGGCCATGTTCGGGACTGTTTTCCCCCACATTTCAGTGCTGAAACTATATTTGCATGTTTACATATTATATTCCATGCCATTTCATGCCTTAGGGCCATTGCCTCGATTTGCGTGCCCGTGTGCACGCATTTCGAGGCATCTTTTTCATCTCATGGCCCCTTATGTGAGTGTGGCTGAGGCTCTCTCATGTTAGTATAAGTCCAATTTGCATTTGGAGTGCCATTTCATGCTTTAATACCATTGCCTCGGTTTGCGTGCCCGTGTGCACGCATTTCGAGGCATCTCATTTTCATCCAACGGCCTCTTATGTGAGTGTAGCTGAGGCTCTCTCATGTTAGTGTAAGTCCATTTTGCATTCTGTATGTCATTTTAGTCTCATCGCATTGCGTATGCCATTGCCTCGGTTTGCGTGCCCGTGTGCACGCATTTCGAGGCATCTCATTTTCATCTATCGGCCTCTTATGTGAGTGTGGCTGAGGTCCACTCGTGTTAGTGTAAGTCCAATTTGCATTGCGTATGCCATTTCATGCCTTAGGATCATCGCCTCGGTTGCGTGCCCGCGTGCACACATTTCGAGGCATCTCATTTTCATAGCATTGTGCATGCTAGGATTGTATTTTAGTTGCATTCATGCATATCATGCATATTGCATCGTGTTCGGGATAGGAGTTAGCCCGGGCACGGGAAACGAGGCGCGTTTCATACTCTGAGTGATGGAACAGGTCTCAATTCCCAAGTTACCGACACTTCGGATTACCCATGATGGAGTTAGGTTTTATTGTAGCATTCATCTGCATTCATCCTATATTGAGCTGTGCAATCCGACTCCTCGGCCATCATGCATCGAGATGCGTGATTGGTGGCACGAGGATCGAGGCATGCATATATTTGTGAAATACATTGCTATGCCCCTTTCCTGCTCTCGTTGCAGCATATCAAGAATCAGCAGTCTTCCGAGGCTTGGCACGCATTTCGAGGAACATTGCAAACAGAGGCTAATTGGGGCATCCCAGTGGATTTCCGAAAAGGCAGCCCAGCATACATCATTCAGCGGAAGTGAGGCAACCCCTGGCTTGCATGCCAGTTTACAGTTTTTCTTAGTTAATTTGTTAATTAACTAGGAATTGTATATTATTCGGACTGTATATTCGGACTGTATTATTCTTTCATTTCGGACTGTATTATTTATTCGGACCCTCTGCGCGAGGGCATAATTGTAATAAGTGTGTGTGGGTGAGTGTGATGTATGTCTTCCAACCCCACGTCTTTCTTCCCTTTTATTTACCCGCTTATGATGGTTAGATTAGGGCATATTTCGATTAGCATACAGTATGACAGCATGTTTGCATCATTCATCTGTTTCGGGGGGTCGCTCATACAAACTGCATTTGTATTTCAATTCCAAATTGAATACTTGATAGTTGTTGCATTCCATATGCCATGTTTAGGATGGCCGAGCCTGCTATAGTTGCATTTTTGCATGTGTTGCATTAGGCATTTCAGCATATCTAGGATCATGCATGATTTCTAATCGGTTTTCTGTTTTGGCTTGGAGTACTCGGTGAGTTTTATGCTTTAGCATCCTTGCATGCGTGTGAGTGACTGCCATGAATAGCATGCTTACCATGAGGTTATGTGCTTATGTGATATAACTGCCTTAAATGCCTGTGGGTGGAGGTTGAGTTACTTGGAGTGGAACAAATCATTGACTGTTTGTTTTAAGCCCACTAGATAGTGGCAAAATCATGCTTTCTAAGCCCACCTGAGGGTGGAAAATCCACGTCTTAGCCTACCTGCGGGTTAGCACCATCAAACCATTTTCAAACAAACAAACATGAAAGTTTTGTTCCAATTCAGGTGATCCAGTCTATATTTGTATGCTGTGCGCATCACATAGTAAAACTAGGCTAATAACCGGAATAAGAACACACAATGTTTTCAAAAATAGATGTCATGGTTAGTAGAGGCCGGTCTTTGACCGGGCGAGCGGGGGTGCTCACGAAGTGACCTTCCCCAATCGTACCCAAGTTCCCGAGCCGAGGCAACTTTGGTGATGACGGACACGTGGCCTTTGGCACCGAGTCAGGGTTTCCTAAATTTCCCATAAAAAAAAACATTTAAGTGGCGACTCTGTATCTGGCAAAGCAGTCCATGTTTGGCACTTCTTTCAAAAAAATCTATTTTCCAAACGATTTGCCGGATTTGGACTCTTTGGTTCAAGATTAAGAACCGTGACATTTTGAGTCCTTCGAACTGTAGTGACCCAATATCGAACCGTAACGGGGGGGACTCGCACTCCTCGCCCGGGATGCGTTCGGGGACGTCTACAACAACCTTTCACGAATATTTTGTTCACAGGAAACTGTTAAACGACACTCATGTAAACGTAGTCTATACAAGCACTACTATTGCCATTTTACGGATATTTCATCCATCGGAATCGGCACCCATGTATGCATGCATTTTTCGAAACTTTCACCTAGGACACACAGGCCAATTTAATTTAGTGATACACACTTCTTTCCCATATTCACCCATTTTTCTCTAAATCATATACAATTGCAATGTATTAAATGAGCAACAATGTTCAATGCACATGGATGATAAATTAGTTTCAATTCACCTAATTCTCATGCAATTTTTACAACAATCATAACTATCCTTCACCGATAGCCCAAAACAAATATTTCTAAACAGATATAAAATCTCCAATACAGATAAACTTTCCAAAATTTAAGATGTGAGCGATAATACATATCTAACTCTACCATCCATATCAATATCCATTCAATTTCATATTTCCAACATCAATTCCATTTATTTATACAAAATAAACATTTGAGACATTTAGGACCCCTTTTTCTTCCAAGATTCATTCCAAGTATCAAAATCAATAATTTTATCACAACTTAACCTCATTTCTACTCCCATAACTATTTTCAATACATTCATTTGAAAATTCCTCTTTTGATTTTAAACCAAAACCCTAGGTTTTGTTCGAAATCCTCCAAAAACTACAAGATTGTTTTATAAAAACAAATGGCTAAGTTAACAATCATAAAAAAGTGTAAAGAATTCCTACCTCGAATCCAGAAGATAAGATAAACACGGATGAAACTCGGATGAAGCCGAAACCCAACTTTATTTAGATGAAAACGAAGCTCTAGATGAGCTTTATCTTTTTAACAAAGGGAGTAGGGTGGAGAAATGGGTACATCTTGGTGTATTTGTTGACAGAGAAAGTAGGTTCTAGAGAGAGGAGCTCTAGATTTAGGGGTTTCAAATGTTTAGAGAGCGAAAGAGAGATGAAAAAGTGATGGAAAAAGTGACTTTTACGAGTTGATATACACATAGTTCGCTCGAGCGCGAGAAGTGACACTGAAGCGTCCAGACACAAAAATAATTACTGCTCCAGCGCAAAAAGTGATGCTCCAGCGCAGAATGTGCACTCCTAGTAGTTTTACAGATAGAAGGCCAACGCTCGAGCGCAAAAAGGGCCGCTTGAGCTCAATACCACTCGAGCGAAGAATAACAAGTCTTAGTAGTTTTGCAGACTTACAAAAGTACTGAGAGTTCACAAAACCCGCTCGAGCATAAGAAGTGGTGGGAAGCAAAATTCTAGGAAACAAGGTTTTTAAAAAACAAGGTACCAACCTGTTCCAAACACAACCAACACATTCCAATAGCCAAACTCAATGAGGGAAGGATGAATAAGACATGAACAACAATACAAAACCATAAAACCTGAGTCAAGAATAACAAATGGGTCGAGTCTAAACCAGAATCGCTATAATCTTTCCCCCTTAAAGAATTTTGTCCTCGAAATTATAAATCAAACTTTAAAACCATGTTTAAACCACTTACAACACTGATAATCAATCAGTTCAAGTATCATGACCCATCCACCAGTCACTCATTCTCATCAACGTGATAAACAAGTTCTCAATATTGAATATATAATTCACGTTTCCAAAACATATACAATATTTATATTAAATCGATATAACAAAAGTTTCAATACATGTTTAAACATTAACAAATAGGTCTAGATACTTTTCACGAACTTCCAACTCACGTTCCCAAGTTGCTTCCTTAATTCTGTGATGTTTCCATAACACTTTCACCAAAGGAATTGTCTTGCCTCGCAAGACTTGGTCTCGAGTGTCTAAGATCCTTACCAGTCTCTCCTCATACAAGGCATCCTCATCTACCTCGAAGTCAGTCCAATCCAATATGTGCGACAGATCCGGTTCATGCTTCTGAAGCATACAAATATGAAACACATCATGAACCTTGAAAAGTTGTGGTAACAAGGCCAAACGATAAGCTACCTCTCCAATCCGCTCAAGGATCTCAAAAGGCCCAATAAATCTATGGGACAACTTCCCACTTTTTCCAAACCTCATCAAATCCTGCCTAGGTGATGTCTTTAAGAAGACATGATCTCCTATCTCAAAAGACAAAGGTCTCCTCCTACGGTCGGCATAACTTTTCTGGCGACTCTGGGTAGTAGCCAATTTCTTATGGATAAGTGCAACTTTCTCCATTGTTTCTCAGACTAACTTTGGACCCAACATTGGTGCATCACCCACCTCAGTTTAACACACAGGGGATCTACACAGTCGGCCATACAAGGCCTTAAACGGTGCCATGCCAATACTCGATTGGAAGCTATTGTTATAGGCAAACTCCACTAAGGGTAAGTGCCTTTTCCACAACCCCTTAAAGTTAAGGACACAATCTCGAAGCATATCATTTAGAATTTGAATGGTGCACTCTGACTGTCCATCAGTCTGAGGATGATACGCGGTGCTAAAAGTCAATCTCGTGCCCAAGGCATTTTGTAGGCTTTGCTACAACCGAGCCGAAAAAGGCGGATCTCTATCCGAAACAATCGTTACACCCCATAAAGTCTCACTATGTCCCTAATATAAAGGTCAGCTAGAGGATCTACTGAGTCACTCATGTGCATTGGTACAAAGGGCGCCGACTTGGTTAACCGGCCAATTACCACCCAAATTGCATCACCACCCCTTTGAGTCCTAGGAAGACCCACTACAAAATCCATCATGACATACTCCCACTTCCACTTGGCTATAGACAAGGGTTGCAACAAACCCGCTGGCCTCTGATGTTCGACCTTCACTTATTGACAAGTAAGGCACCTTGATACAAATACGGCCACATCATTCTTCATTCCCCTCCACCAAAACTGGTAACTAAGATCATGATACATCTTTGTGCCTCCTAAATGCACCGCAAGACGTGAATGGTAAAACTCTCGGAATACTTCTTCTCGGCAAGACCCCGGCACAAAAAAGTGGTCACGGTATTTAACACTCGAATCGGGATACACATTCCAGCTTTTTTCTACCTTCCCACTAGAGATCTTTTCCTGAAGGGTTTCTACCTCAAGATCACTCTTCTGCGCATCTATCACTCGGTTCACAAGTGTAGGTTGTGCAACCACTAAAAACAAGATTACAAACTCAACGGACTTGCCAAGATGCAAGTCAAATTCACCAATAGCACCCAACATATCCCGTTTCCGAATGACAATACTAGCCACACTGCCAATGAATTTCCTACTTAAAGCATCGGCCATGACATTAGCCTTACCCGAATGATAATACAACTCAAAGTCATAATCTTCTATAAACTCCATCCACCTCTTCTGCCTCAAATTCAAGTCTTTCTATGTAAACAGATGTTTTAGACTCTTGTGATCAGAAAACACTTCAAACTTCTCATCATACAAATAATGCCTTCAAATCTTTAAGGCAAAGATCACCGCCGCTAACTCTAGATCATGGGTACAATAGTTTCTCTCATGAGTTTTCAACTGTCATGAGCCATAAGCTACTACTTTCCCCTCTTGCATAAATACATAAACCCAAACCTTCCCGAGAAGCATCACAATACACTCAATAGCTTAAACCCCTCTCCGGAATAATCAATATTGGAGCAATGTTAAGTCTAACCTTAAGCTTTTGAAATGACTTTTCATAGGTCTCACTCCACACAAACTTAATTCCTTTCCTCGTCAGTCTAGTCATTGGTAAGGCTAGCCTAGAGAAATCCTTCACAAATCAACGATAATACTCGGCCAACCCTAAGAAATTACAAATCTCAAAAGCATTCTTAGGTTGTTTCCAATCTTGTACTGCTTCTATCTTGGATGAATCTACAGTCACTCCTTCCTCGAATACCACGTGGCCTAAGAACTTAACTTCTTTCAACCAGAATTCACATTTTCCAAACTTAGTATATAGTTTGTGGGCTCTAAGTAACTCAAGTACTACCCATAAGGGTTCCTTATGCTCCTCTTCAGAGGGTGAGTAAATCAAGATATCATTAACAAAGATGACCACAAAATGGTCCAGGAACTCACGGAAGATCCGGTTCATCAAAGCTATAAACATGGCTAGTGCATTGGTTAGCCCAAAAGGCATCACTAAGACTTCATAATGGACATACCGCATAGGAAATGCCATTTTCTGGATATCCTTCTCTTTTACCCTCAACTAGTGATAACCCGATTTCAAGTCTATCTTAAAAAAATAATAAGACCCTTTCAACTAATCAAACAAATCATCTATACAAGGCATTGGGTACTTGTTCTTAATAGTTACCCAGTTCAACTTCCGATAATCAATACACAATCGCAGAGGGCTATCCTTCTTCTTGGCAAAGAGAGCCGGTGCTCCCCAAGGCGAAGTACTAGGGCGGATAAAACCCTTATTTAGCAGTTCTTGGAGTTGAATCTTCAATTCACTCAACTCGGCAGGTGCAAACCTATACGATGCCATAGAAATCGGTACCGTGCCAGGCACTAAATCAATAAAGAACTCAATTTCTCGGTGAGGTGGTAAACTATCAAGATTCTTGAGAAAAACATCCGGGTATTCACAAATTACCCTCGGCAACTCAAGTCGGACTTCAATACACTCACTACCCAAGAAGTTGGCAAGAAGACAGTTGAGCTCACTCCGCCCACGCGGATCATACACTGGTGATAAGGCTCTATCAGCTCTGTTCCCCATGAAATAAAAACAATCACCGCTCAAAGTACATACAGTAACCCTCTTACGGTAACAATCTATGATAGCCCGATACGATGACAACCAATCCATACCCAAAATGGCATCAAAACTTGACATGTTAATCAACACAAATGCAAAAGGAAGTCGGTAACTAGCAACTTCTATATCACAACCCCGACACCCATGTTCCAAAACAATCTCACCACCAATAGGTGACTCTACACTAAGAGGAGATGCTAACTTAGCTAACTCTAATCCCAAAGCCAATGTAGATGCAGACAAGATAAATGAATGGGATGCACCCGCATTGATTAACACATTAGCAATAGAATTGCATAACAAGAAAGTACCTCTCACTACCGAAGGCGCTGGTATTAGGTCTAGCGAGATAACAGCATACACACGCCCTATAGGTCTCTGCTCCACCTGCTCACCTCTCGAAGCACACATCTGATGCACTAACTGAGCCAAATAGGCTCCTTGATTGGCCCTCAAGGCCTGAGCTGATTGTGTAGGCTGGTGGCTTTGTGTCTGCCTTGAATCATGCACACCAGGTGTGCCGCCCAACTGAGGGCAAAACCTCTTCAAGTGCCCTGGCTACCCACACTGATAACAAGTAGAAGACTACCCTCTCCCTGACTCTGGCTCTGAGAACGAGTCGAAGATGAAACAAACCGTTGCCCTCCTCCCCTTAGCAGGCAAGCTGGAGACTTGTGGCCCAACTGGCTACACTTAAAGCAAGTGAAATCTCCCTAACCACCTCTCTTAGAACCTAAACTTGATACTAGAAAAGTGGACCTCGGCTATGCTCCTTGGGACTGATGTGGGGTAGAACCCCTCTATCTCTTACTGTCCCCCATAACATCCTAACTCCTCTTGGAGCCCCTCATCCGCTCCTCCTCCATCTGCATCACAGTCTCAAGATGAGCCTCCACCTCCACAAGGCATCCATAATCTCTAATCATTGACCCGACCACTTTGAACATGAGCCCGGTTCTTAACCTCTTCTCGAACTCTAAACAACGGTGTTCCTCAGTCTCCACGAGTTCCAATGCAAGCCTCGACAGACTAGTAAATACGGCCTTAAACTCGGCCACCGATGTGCTCAACTGCTTGAGTTGAGAAAATTGGTCCCTTAACTTCTCCTTACTCATGGGAGGCAAAAACTTGTCCTGGAAGGTGTCGATGAAAGCCTCCCAAGTTATCCCAATGCGCCCACACACATACTTCCACCATTGACTAGCATCTCCCTTCAGTTGGAAAAATGCCAAGGTCACTCTCAAACCACCGTCTTCGATGCCGAGCATTTTAAACGTCTTCACCATTTGTTTGAGCCATTCATCCGCTTTCAAAGGCTCTTTAGGATTGCCCAAAAAAAACTCGTCTAGGTTGGACTGGAAGAACTCTCTCTTCAAGAATGACGGCCTTGCCTTAGCTACTTGGGCCTGGACTTGATTCTCTGCCCTGAGACTGTCCATGGATTCCCGCAATGCTTTGGCTATTTCGCAGGCTAAGGTGCCCATGGCCTGCTGACCTATCTGCTCAACCACATTGGTCTAACCAACTCCCTCCTCTTGCGCCGAAATATCATCCAGTATGCTTTCTAGGCCTACCACGCTGTAACAAGCCCGCGGGGGACCTCGCTACAGCTCGGACTCGATTTGTGTCACGGTTCTTAATCTTGAACCAAAGAGTCCAAATCCGGCAAATCGTTTTGAAAACAGATTTTTTTGAAAGAAGTGCCAAACATGGACTGCTTCGCCAGATACAGAGTCGCCACCTAAATGTTTTTTAAATGGGAAATTTAGGAAACCCTGACTCGGTGCCAAAGGCCACGTGTCCGTCATCACCAAAGTTTCCTCGGCTCGGGAACTTGGGTACGATTGGGAAGGTCACTTCGTGAGCACCCCCGCTCGCCCGGTCAAAGACCGGCCTCTACTAACCATGATATCTATTTTTGAAAACATTGTGTGTTCTTATTCCGGTTATTAGCCTAGATTACTATGTGATGCGCACAGCATACAAGTATAGACTGAGTCGCCTGAATTGGAACAAAACACTTCATGTTTGTTTGTTTGAAGATGGTTTGATGGTGCTACCCGCAGGTAGGCTAAGACGTGGATTTGCCACCCTCGGGTGGGCTTAGAAAACATGATTTTGCCACTATCTAGTGGGCTTAAAACAAACATTTGATGATTTGTCCAATCCAAGTAACTCAACCTCCACCCACAGGCATTCAAGGCAGTTATATCACATAAGCACATAGCCTCATGGTAAGCATGCTATTCATGGCAGTCACTCACACGCATGCAAGGATGCTAAAGCATAAAACTCACCGAGTACTCCAAGCCAAAACAAAAACTAATTAGAAATCATGCATGATCCTAACTATACAGAAATGCCTAATGCAACACATGCAAAATGCAACTATAGCAGGCTCGGCTATTCTAAACATGGCATATGGAATGCTACAACTAACACGTATTCAATTTGGAATTGAAATACGAATGCAGTTTGTATGATGCGCCGAGCCCGGTGCATGCAAGACAGATGAATGATGCAAACATGCTATCATACTGTATGCTAATTGAAATATGCCCTAACCTAACCATCGTAAGCGGTAAAAAAAAGGAGAAAGACGTGGGTTGGAAGACATACATCACACTCACCCACACTTATTACAATTATGCCCTCGCGCAGAGGTCCGAATAAATAATACAGTCGAATGAAAGAATATTACAGTCCGAATAATATACAGATCCCTAATTAATTAACAATTTAACTAAGAAAAACTGTAAACTGGCATGCAAGCCAAGGGGGGGCCTTGATTCTGATGAGTGCTGCAAGTTTGGGCTGCCTTGCGCGGAAATCCACTAGGATGACCCAATTAGCCTCTGTCTTGCAATGTTTCTCGAAATGCGTGCCAGACTCTGAAAAGTTGCTGATTCTTCATTTTGCTGCAACAGAGAGTAGGAAAGAGGCATAGCAATGTATTTCACAAATATATGCATGCCTCGATCCTTGTGCCACCAATCACACATAGCGATGCTTGATGGCCGAGGAGCTGAATTTGCACAACTCAATATAGGATGAATGCACATGAATGCTACAACAAAACCTAACTCCATCATGGATAATCCGGAGCGTCGGTGACTTGGGAATTGAGACCCGTTCCGTCGCTCGGAGTACGAAACGTGCCTCGTTTCCCGTGCCCGGGCTAACTCCTATCCCGAACACGATGCGATATGCATGATATGCATGAAATGTAGCTAATATGCAACCCTAACATACACAATGTCATGGAATGGCATACACGCTATACGAGCTAATATACAACCGGGCATACACAATGCTATGGGTGAAATGGCATACGCAATGCAATAATGGGCTTATACCAATATGAGAGAGCCTCAGCCACACTCACACAGGAGGCCATCTGATAAAAGTGAAATGCCTCGAAATGCGTGCACACGGGCACACAAACCGAGGCAATGGCATACGGAATGCAATGATGCTAAAATGGCATACAGAATGCAAAATGGACTTACACTAACATGAGTGAGCCTCAGCCACACTCACATAAGAGGCCGAGAGATGAAAAATGAAGTGCCTCGAAATGCGTGCACACGGGCACGCAAACCGAGGAGATGGCATTAAGGCATGAAATGACATAGAAAATGATATGCAGACACGCCAATGGAATTTCAGCACTGAAATATGGGGAAAACAGTCCCGAAGATGGCGAAATGACACCAAATGCAAGGAATGGTCCCGAAATGCAAATTTAGGCACCCGAAATGGCCTATAGCCATGCAATGCATGCACGATATGGACATGGAATGAAAATACAGTAGCAAGGCAGCCCCAAAAAAAGCATTTTTCTAGCCTAAAACATGGCCAAACAGCAAGCATAGATAGGGCAACAATGGCATACAAAAATGGCTCCGCAAGAGGGGTATTGAAGCAAGTGATGCATGCGATGCCCAAATGGAAAAATACCCTTCTACAACACTGATGAGGGACTAAAAATATGAACATTTACAGTAGATTACATCCCCCAAATCAGTATGAAAACATGCTAAAAATGTCATGCAAGAACTAGGATACATAAGGCTATAACATGAGGTACCCCAAAAATTCATCAAACCAGCAAAGACCCTTAATGAAATATGTCAAGAAGATCAAAATATGACTCTTTCCAGTTCTGATGATGGCCGAAAACAGAATCTAGATAAGCTTAAAAGAGCATGCAAAAATGGGGGTCAAAGAGGGGTATAATGACAAGTATAACATGGAGGCCCCCAACAGGGTTGATCCCTTCTACAATGTTGTAGAGGGACACAAAATAAGCTTACTCACAGTTCATGAAATGCTCCAAAACAATTTACATATAAGCCAAACAAATCATGCAAATTTACGGTAAATAGGAGGAATTGTGAAGCAAGTGCAAGATAGGGGCCCAAACAGGTTGAGCCCTTCTTAAATGTTGAAGAGGGGATCAAAATAGGCCCTCTTACAGTTTAAATTATGCTCGAAAACAGATCACACGTGGGCTAGAAATTTCATGCAAAATATTGGCATACAAGATGATATTGAAGCAAGTGCCAAATGGAGGGCTCAAACAGGGTTGAGCCCTTAAACAAACATGAAGATAAGCTCAAAAGAGTGACCCTTTCAGTTAGGGTCGGAGCCTAAAACAGTTAGAAAATAGGCTTAAGAAATGAAGCAAGAAAATGCTACAAAAGAGGGAGATGGAGACTAACCCTTGTAGACCTTTTCTTTTCTACCTCTTGGCTTGAGGAATGTTGCTTCTAAGCCTCTGAGAACCTCTCCTTGCTGCTAGAAATGGAGTGGTGATGGGGATGCTTGATAGTGATGAAGAAATGGCACCAAACTTGAAGAAAAATGACTTTGGAGCTTGGAAATGGAGAGAAATGGGAGGTGGAAAGTATAGCTCTCTCTCAAATGTGTCTAACAAATGTCTAACCTTGAGCCAAGAAGCCAAGCCTCTCCTTTATAGAGGAGAGGCATGAAAAATATCTAAGGTACCTCTCCAATCCTCCATACACGTGTATGGAGGATGGTCCAATTGGCAACCAGCTGGCACAGCTGGAATACACTGAGGGAGAGGAAAATGGCCGGCCAGCTTAAAGGGGAAAAAAAAGTCATTTTTTGGTAAGTGGCCGGCCGGCTGGAAAAGGTGGCCGGCCGGCTAGGGTAAAAAGGTCCAAGCCATAAAAGTGGCCGGCCATGTAGCCCTTGAAGTTAGCTTTCCAATGCCGCAAACCTTGCATTAAAATTCCTCCTGTAGAAAAAGTTATGCCAGTTTCCGTAAAGCCGCGCAGATTCAGTCCAACCGGACTTCAACCAACCATATCTCCTCCCCCTGGATTTGGACTTAGGAGATTCTTGAGTGCAAAATGAAGCCCCGGAAGTAAGCTTTCCAATGGTGGTGGCCTCATATCTTAATTCCTCTTGTGCAAAGAGTTACGTCCATTTCGGTGAAGCCGCGCAGACTTTTCTCCTCCCCGGATTCATGCTGAACCACTTTTGACCAAACAAAAAGTTGGTTGTCAGAACAATTGCTGGCCACCCACCCTCCTACAAGCTTCCTAACCATGAAAATAAGGCCTCCACCAAAAATGAACCCAAACCGATGCGAAATGAAGGTTCGGGGGCCGAAACGCGCAGTTCGAGACCCCGAAAATTGACTGTTGGGTACCGGGAGTGGTGTTCAACCACGAAGTGGGTATCTAAGACCCCAGTGTCCCTCAAAAGGGAGTAAATAAGATGCATGCCAAAAACCGGAGGAATCGGAGATGGTTAGACGGTCCCGAACGAGGCACACGGCCTGACGGCTCCGAAAACCGGGAACCGGGCTCCGAAATGGGCAAAATGGCCTACGGGCACGAAATGTAGCCCACGGCCACTGAGAGATAGTCTACGAGACCTCTCCCTCCCCTCAGGAAAGAAAATAGAGAAAACCGAGTCTGGTTCGCAAACCGAGGCAAGGCACAGAAGAGGGTTCGGAAGTCTGGAGGCAGGGCGCACGGCCGCGACTCTAAGACTTCTGAACGAGCACAAAATGCAACATCACCGAGCGCTCAATCGGTGACGTCTGAGTCTTAAGGTTGGTCAAAAATGGGGTGTCTACACACGCCTACCACCACGATCACATCCTGACATCCTAATAAAGGTAACAAAAGGGATTAGGATATTTACAAATATGTCAAAGCTAACTCACTCGCGTCCTAATGCAGTGGACAACAATAATTCACTTACGTAAGCATGTAATCACATAATCACATATGAATTTCCTTTCTAGATAATGACCGTCTCGCGGCGTTGCCAGAGTTCCAATTAGAAATAGCAGTGATCAAGTGCTCTTCTCATAGGACTTCTAGAAACTCGTAGGCCCAATCAATATCTTAGGAACTAAATCCTATACCCATATAACTACATAAACATGTTATCACATAGCATACAATACATACTAATGTCTCTATCAAGCGAGACAAACCTATCGTGGTAATAACCATATCCCACATACCTAAAGTATTCAAACCGGTATGCTCTGATACCAAGTTGTAACGCCTTGAAATAAATACAATAAACCATCCACAATGATAAGTAAATAACAATCTAAATCAGAGTATAATATCCTTTCATTACATAAGACTTAGTTGTACAAAAGAGTGACATATGCGGATGCACATTCATAAGTCCTAATCCTGAATCTATAGCATGTGTCAACAACAGAGATATGAAATAGAAGTTAAATAGATAATTGAAATGCCCTGAGGGCTACAACTTTCCAAGACTATACTTGGTTACATCAAAATGGATTTAAATCCAATACAGATAAAGCCCTAAGTTTGTACAAAATAATAACGACAAGTAAACAAAATGAAGCACTTGATCTAATCCTCCCAAGCTACTGCCTTGGCGAAGGCATCTCTTCAACACCTGAAAATAATTTTCTCATATAGGGTGAGCCAAAGCGTAGTAGAGATAATCTAACACAATATATAAATCTTAACAAAGATATAAGGGTGAAATGTATATACAATGCCCATGTCAAAACGTTTTACATTTATTTCCCAAAGACCATGACATGCTCAGTTTATATCACAATTCTCTAATTCTATCCTTTATAATAGAAAACAAGGGGAAAACCTCAACCAGTATAACCTTTCACGAATATTTTGTCTGCCGGAAACTGTCAAGCGGCACCCATGTAAATGTAGTCTATATAAGCACTACTATTGCCATTTTACGGATATTTTATCTGCGAGAATCGACACCTATGTATACGCGCGTTTTTCGGGACTTTCACCCAGGATACACAGGCCAACTTAATTTGGTAACACACACCTGTTTTCCACATTCATTTATTTTTCTCTAATCATATACATTTGTAATGTATTAAATGAACAACAATGTTCAATGCACATGGATGATAAATTAGTTTCAATTCACCTAATCCTCATACAATTTCTACAACAATCATAGCTATTCTCCACTGATAGCCCAAAATAAATATTTCTAAACAGATATAAAATCTCCAATACAGATAAACTTTCCAAAATTTAAGATGTGAGCGATAATACATATCCAACTCCACCATCCATATCAAGATCCATCTAATTTCATATTTCCGACATCAATTCCATTTGTTTATACAAAATAAACATTTGAAACATTTAAAGCATAACCACTTTTTCTTCCAAGATTCATGCCAAGTATCAAAATTAATAATTTTATCACAACTCAACCTTGTTTCTACTCCCATAACCATTTTCAATATATCCCTTTGAAAACCTCTCTTTTAATTTTAAACCAAAACTCTAAGTTTGTTCAAAATCCTCCAAACACCACGAGATTGTTTTATAAAAATAAATAGTTAAGTTAAAAATCATAGAAGAGTGTAAAGAATCCCTACCTCGAAGCTAGAAAACGAGATAAACATGGATGAAACTCGGATGAAGCCGAAACCCAACTCTATTCGGAAGAAAACGAAGCTCTAGGTGAGCTCTATCTTTTTAACAAAGGGAGTAGGGTGAAGAAATTGGTAGATCTTGGTGTATTTGTAGAGAGAGAGTAGGTTGTAGAGAGAGGAGCTCTAGATTTAGGGTTTTGAAATGTTTAGAGAGAGATGAAAAAGTGATGAAAAAAGTGGCTTTTACGAACTAATATACATACAGTCCACTCGATCGCGAGAAGTGACGCTCGAGTGTCCATACACAAAAATAATTACAGCTCGAGCACAGGAAGTGATGCTTGAGCGTAGAATACATACTTCCAGTAGTTTTACAAACAGAATGTCAACGCTTGAGCGCAAAAATGGCCGCTCGAGCTTAATAATACTCGAGCATAAGAAGCTTTGCTCGACCGAAGAATAACAAGTCCCAGTAGTTTTGCAGATCTGCAAAAGTACTAAGAGTTCATAAAGCCCGCTCGAGCTCAAAAAGTGGCGCTCGAGCGTAGAAGCAAAATTCTGGGAAATAAGGTTTTTGAAAAACAAGGTACCAACATGTTCCAAACACAACCCAATAGCCAAACTCAATGAGGGAAAGAGGAATAAGACATGAACAACAATAAAAGACCATGAAACCCGAGTCTAGAATAATAAATGGGTCGAGTCTGAACCAGAATCGGTATATTTTTCAAAAGCTTACACTAGATTAAAATTTTCCCAAAAAAATTTGTATATCAAATTAATACAAAATAATATAACAAATATTGATTTTATCACTTTAAAATAAATATATATTTTTTTTTATCAAAACAACATATTTTTTTAAAATATCATTATTACAACAATCTTCTCAAAAATTATAGAAGAAATTACAAATAGAAGTTGAAAGTTTGACCTTTATAACAAAATAAATCTTGTGTTTTTAATTTGAGAAAATTTTATTTTTACTCCTATACTTTTCGTTGATTTTCAATTACACCCTCAGACTTTTAAAATTTTCAATTTTACCCCTCCAGTTTTTGAAATTGTATCAATTTTGCCTCTATCGTCAAATTTGAAACAGAAAAGTTTAAAAAAGTATATTCTGGCCCCAAATTTCAAAGATAGATGCAAACCCCCCCTCTCCTACTCAAACATACCCTATCTCATCTCTACACCTCTACAACTCCACCGGCCACCACTATCGGCGACGACGGCTACTCCTCCTCCTCCTTTCACCACTACAACGTTTATGGACCAAAGATGGGAGTTGTTCGAGTCCATCAGATCTCTTTATCAATAAAAATAAAGCGAATTCGAATCGCAAATTAACTTCCCAAATAACTAATGAGACATACACAAAACACAAACAAATACAAAAGGATTGTAATGTTTACTTTAAATGTTTAAGTTAATGAGCAAACTAAAAAAGCATATCTTTAGCCTCCCACAGCCAAATGGCATTAAGATTGGGGATGGTGTTGAAGTTGGTATTGTTCTTATTGGAACCCTCCATCTTCTCAATTGAAGAAGGCTTACTCAAAGCTCTAATTGGACTCACAAATGCCCATCCCCAACTCTTATTTCTCTAATGAGAAAGATGCCTTATCACCACTACCACCGCCATTGCCGCCGCCATTGCCACTCATATGATTGTTATCTTCAACTAAAAATGAAACCCAATAAGAAGATAAAGAAGTGATCATGAACACACTAAAAATCCCACTACATTTGACTTTCTCTTTCATACAATCCTATTCACCACTACAGCGGTGAAGAGAGGTGACCTTAGGTTTGCCTTCTCTCTGAGACTCAACTCGTTGGAGAGTACAATCCCCAAACCTAGTTGAGATTCGCTCGAAAAAGTCCTCAAAAAAGCTCATGTTTCCATATACAGCCGATCTAGATCTGGAAACTTTTCGATCAAGTGCAACTTGATCTGGGATCCCATTCTCCTCCATTACGACAAACTCCTCTCTCTTCTTCATCGATCTCTGCGAGCAAAATCCATTTGAAGAAGCCCCTCGCTGTTGAAGACAATGCGTAGCAAATCTCTTTACAAGCATATGAAGAACTCTACCTGCAATCCACAATATACATATACATATACATATATAAATATATGTATGTATATATATAGAGAGAGAGAAAGAAATGAAGGGGGCTTACACTTGTGTTGTTGATATGTGTTTTCTATTCAAAAGATGGTGATTATCTTCCTGTGAAAAAGGAGGAGAGATGTGGAATTAAGGGTCGTAAAACTAGGTCTGGGTAGTCTGAGAAGGGTATAAATAAAGGCCAATGGGTAGATGATAAGAAATGGAAGGGAGTAGAGGCTAAGAAGGAGATGTGAATGGTGAAGAACTCAAATTGGTGGTAGGGGTTTGAGAAGGCAGGTTTGTTGAGGGTTTGAAGAACTTGTGGGTTTCAAATGGCACTCCTGGTTAGTTTGGATTTCCAAGGGAAGCCATGATATAAAAGCTATTCGATTCGATTTGAATTCACTCTATGGTTTCTAATAAAGAGATCTAATGGACCTGGACAGCTCCCATCTTCAATCCATAAATGTTGTAATGGTAGAGGAAGGAGAAGGGCTAGTTATTGGCAGCAACAGTGGTGGTCAGCGGAGTTGTAGAGGTGTAAAGAGAAGAGAATGTGAGTTTGGGTAGGAGATGGTAGGTTTACATCTATCATTTGAAATTTGAGGTCAAAAAGTAACTTTTTTTAAACTTTTTCCATTTCAAATTTGACGGCAAAGGTAAAATTGATACAATTTCAAAAATTTTGGGGTAAAATTGAAATTATTCAAAGTTTGGGGGTGTAATTGAAAATCAAGGAAAAGTATAGCAGTAAAAATGAAATTTTCTCTTTTAATTTTGTCCATTTAAACTCTAATATTTAGATTTATTTTCAATCTAAGCCATCACATATTTTTGTTAAGTAAAACTGACAAAAAAATAGTATTTTAATTGTTAAACTCAATATAGGTATACATAAAATGTTTAAAATATCATTTTTTTTATTAAATTTAATGACCAAATTAATATTTTCTGGTCATTTTTACTAAACAAAATTAAACTGATGGTTTAAATTTAAAACAAATCAAACAATTAAAATTTAAATTGACAAAACTAAAAATTCAAGATTTATTTTGCGAAGAAAATTAAATCTTAGAATTTTTTTTTAATTTCTCCAAAATTATATGTAAGATTTTATAAAATTTATTATTTTCCAAATACTATTATTATTTTTCTAATCAGCAATAAGATTGGAGGGAAAGGTCAGCCCAACCGTTGCAGTTTTTTTCTATTTTATAACAGTAATATTACAAATCCAAACTTAATTACTCAGAAATTACTCAAAATTATCATCTTTTAATTTAAATTTCTTCTACATATAAATCTCACACTATACAAAATTATCATCTTGACCCATTTTTTATTCTTTATTAGAAGAGCAACATATTTATTGGTGTTCAAAAAACAAAAACATATTTATATGTGCTTCTTAATTAGCTTGCAGAGCAAGGGTTTGGTTTTTAATATTTCTTTTACTTTTCACTAGTTTCCTTTCATATTCGTTTACAGTATTTCAATTTGAATTTTTCATCATTCAAATGTTACTATTGTATTATATTTTAAATTGTTGAATAAAATTATTTGAATTTAAAAAAAAAAAAAAAGAAGAAGTAACACTATCATAAAAATAAGAAATTGTAAATTGTTGTAACTTGGTGTGCGTACTGGATTCCGCACTAGATGAAAGTGGATCGAGGCTCTGCGCTTGATTGGACTATCCAGGGACTGGGGTTCCTGCCACAAGAAGCACCGTTAGAGCTGCCCGGCCGGGGTTGGCCGGATAACCCCTCCGGCGTGGGAATCAGTGATCGGAAGAGTCGAATTGGTATGTAAGTGTGGTGTTGATTGGAGTTGTTCAGTTACCTTCAATGTGAAGCTCATGTTATATATATAGTGTTCCTTACTTGCTTCTCAAGGTGAGTTCATGGAGTATAGGTGATGCCAGGTGTCCTTTCAGCATTGCCCCACGTGGTGGACCACTTGATAGTTGCCATTCATTGTATATTCTCATTGTAAGCATGCTGATAACAAACCACATTCCCTTGGCTTAACAACTTCCGTGATTTTCGCGTGGGGGACCAGCTGAGGTGGCATCCTACACATGCTTGCACTCACAGATCCCACGTTTCTTTGTGAGGTTTCTCCAGCTCGGTACTTACGTTCTTCAGTTCGGTACTGGTGTGCCTCAGCTCGGCCTTTTCAGGCTCATTTACAGAGATGGGCTGGGTTATTATCTGTTCGGCCCACAAACCCTGTTCCGCAGCTCGCCCAGACCAGCACTGCGGCTGGGCTGACCTTTCCGCTACGGGTTGGGCCCAAGTGCTAGAGGACTTGGGCGTACTATTGATCACGAAGTTGGGCTCAATTGATCTGTCCATATACTCATCTGACCCACTTGGATTTGGGCTTTGTCGGATTGGGCCGGCCCAAGGCTTGGACCTGACCCATTTCACATTTAGCCCCTTCATTTGCCCCCTAGCTCACGCTAAGTTCCCCTTGGGGGGAGCTATTGTTCTGCCTTCCAAGCGTCGCGTCGTTTTGGCTCCTCCCCAGTTCGGCCTTGGTGACGGTTCAATCCTGACACACGGTTCCTACATGCGTCCTTTCGTGTGACACGTGGCGACGTGCGATGGGCGTGCAGAGATTATGCGTCGATTCCACACCGAAGGTCGTGATTTGTACGTCTGCGCACCGACTGATGTAATAAATGCTCAGGTTATCAATTCAAACCCCTCGATTTGATCTCCTCATTCCTCTAGTGAGTTCCTGAGAAAGAGAGAGAGAGCCTCTTCCCATTCCTCTGGGCCGATCTCGCTGGTGCTCCGCTTGGGCTTCTTCACCGCTGATCTTGCTTTGTCGTCGCTGCCGTGATTTCTGTAAGTTTTCTTATGATTTTTCCTCTCTTTCTGTTTTAATCATCTGGTCTGGCGCGTTTGCCATCTGCGTCTCGTATTCCGCTATCTGAATCCCGTTTCTGTCCCACTAGTTTAATCAAATGGGGAAGTTCCGTTCCTTAGTTGATACCCCGGAAGCCATGGCCATGTTCCGTCTAGATTACAATATTCCTCATGATGTTACCTTGTCACTGGCGAAGGTAGATGCCAAACGCATGGGTACGAGGAACACCGTTGCCTTTCCCGTCGCTGCGATGGTCGAGGGAGGGGTTCGGTTTCCTCTTGACCCATTGGTGCGCCGTTTTCTGCATCAGGTCCAGTTGACCCCAATGCAGGTGTCTGTGAATCTTTTCCGTTTGTCTGTGGTGTATCTGCCCTCAATAGACGACTAGGTCTGAACCTTGATATATGGGATATTTTGGGATGTTACACCCTTTCTCACAACAAAGACCATAGTACATACTAACCCTGTTTGGTAGAGCGTGGGAAAGTGATAGATGCTAAACAGTTTATAGCTTATGCTAAAGCTATAGCTCATAACTGATAGCTATAGCTAAACAGCTTATAGCTTATAACTATGAACATAAGCTGATTTCTACTTATAAATTAAGCATCTCCTGCCCCACTCAAAGAATAAGCTGATTTCTGACTTCCAAAAAGCTATAAGTTATAAACTATAAGCTAAACCAAACACATCAAAATAACTTAAATTAAGCTGAAAGCTGAAATAAGCAGCTTTTAAGCTGCACCAAACAAGCACACTACCTGCGTGTTCGTTCCGCTGATTGTCACTTAGTCACTGGACTGCCGGACTCGGATAAACACAATGATGATTTCTTGCAAGTTGGTGGAAATTGGGAGTTTCCTGCTGGAACCGAGTTTTAGTCTGAGAGGATGCCGCAGAAAGACGGATACCCAGGTCTGGGCCTCCCCTTTTAATGCCTTCTTCGTTTCTTACTTCATTCTGAATATTGTTCTGATGGGTTGCTTTCTTTTTGCAGAACCTTCCCGTTTCCAGCGAAGGCCGAATCGGGAGAGTGCTGAAGCCATCAAGGCTGCCTTGCGATATAAGAAAAGATCTGCCCCTGAGTTGCTGGACTATCAGTCAAGTTACCGTTCTGTTATTCCGAAGAAAGCAAGACTCGCTGCTGCCCTTCTGGACTCTGACACCGAGACCGAGGCGTCTCTCACCCCGCTGGTTCCGAGACGCCGCACTGATCAAGATGCTCCTGAGATAGCGCCTCTCTGCCCCCAGTTTCGCAGGGAGCGGGTCAATGGCCAAGAGGAGGGTGCTGGTGGACTTAGAGGCTGAGGCCTTCGGAGCCTCTAGCGCTTTGCAATTCCCCCTGGAGAAGACCGAGGCGAAGAGCCTTATGGAGGTGAAGATGGAGGTTGGGGCTTCTGGGACCCCTGCAATTGTTGTCGAGCCCTCCGCTTCGGTCGCTGCCCGAGCAAAAAAGAGGAGAAGGGAAACTGGCAAAGCCGTGGTGGGGGAAGCTTCTCGGGATCCCGCTGAGGATAACACTTTTGAGAGATGGGAGCCGCCGATATCGTATGAGGGCAGGCCCATCTCCACCTCTGATTCAGTTGTTGCTTCACAGGATTTTGCCTTTAGTTTAACCAAGTTTTTATTGATGCCGGTTGATATGGCTGGACATAATGGGCCTCGTGACATTCCTATCCTGAAGGGGACCCTTCAAATGTTGACTGCTGTAGGTTCTTTTTTCTTCGCTTTTCTTGACCTTACTGTTGCATTGCCATCTTCCTTTTTTCTAAGTTCTTTGTCGTCCTTTGCAGTGTATCCAGAGAATGCACCTGTCCATTACCCGCGCTGAGGAGCTGGAAAGGGCCGTGCTGGAGGCTGCAATGAATGCGGAAAGACTGACAATAAGCTTGGAGTCGGAGAAGGAGGGACGCCGAACCGCTGAGAGGGAAGCCTTCCGTTTGAACAAAATTGTCGCTTCCGCTGAACAATCGAAGGAGGCTGCCATTGAGACCCAGGCCCAGCTTGAGGGGAAGTGGCCGAGCTGGAGGCCGTTATTGCTGTGATGGCTGCCGAGCGTACTGCGCTGGAGGCCAAGCACTGGCAACAGGGCTGGGATGAAGTGGAGCCGCCTACAAGGAGGAGGTTCTAGTGCTGCGAGACAAGCTCTTTGTGAAGGGTTGGACGAGTGCCTTAGCTGCTGCGATGATTCCTGAAGGAGAGAGGAGAACGATCAGTTAACTGTTGATCTATTCGTTTGTAATTAATTTCTTCTTCTTCTTTAAGAAAATTAATATGCCGAGTTAGTCGTTTAATAGTGTGGGTAATAGAACAATCTTGTAATTGATTTAACTCTAATTGTTCAGGTGGAAATAAGAATGTAAATGTAACAGGATGTCCTAAACATGAGTAGTAATTCCTTCAGTAGAAGTGGTAAATGGATATAATAAAGATATAAATGGTGTACCTAAAATAATCCGATCAGTCATATTTTTGACTAAAACAAATGTAGTGTTAAAGCAAACATTATTTTGACAAACATGTACTTTTAATTTATATCGAATATGCATTTTACTACCATTAGCAGAAGTTAATTTTTCTTGACATTTGTGATAATATTTAGTAGGAAGTAATCCTTCTTGAATGCAATTTAAATCAGCACCAGTATCGATTAATGCAACTAATTCTAATTCAAAATCTTCAACAATGATTTTAATTCTTGAATACCATTTTTGCATATAAATTTTATTAAGTAAATTTAATCGTTTATCTTCAAGGTTAGTAGCTTGAGATCGATTATCAAATATGAGTTTAGTTGGATCAGTATGATCAGAATCATGATCAGAATTATGTTCAGATTCATGAGGTGATTGTGCATTAGGTTGGAAATCATTTAAGTTTTGTTTAAGTTTAAGATTAATAATTTCATTTTCTAATTTATTATCTTTATTTTGAAGATCTCTTATTGTTTGTTTAATTTGATTGATTTCAAATTGTAAGTCTTGAAGTGTAACTTCTTTAGTTTTATTTTTAAATTTTTTAAAGTTTTAGATAAACTAATAGGGTTTATTAAACTTAGGTTTAGTTTCTGATTGAAGCATTAGACCTTTGAGTTTATCAATATATTGTTGTTTTAATTGAGGATCATCTAATTTACTAATTAAATCAATTAAAGCAGATTCTTCTTGACTATGTTAGTAAGAACAGAAATTTGTTTAACAGGTTTACAACAAACATCATTACATCCTAAGGTAATTTGATTATCAGAATCAGAATTATCACTAGTAGATGGGGAATTGGAGGTAGATGGAAGTACAGAAGAGGAACCATTATCAGATTGATTTAATTGGAAGATTTCAAATAACTGAATTTTGGATTCATCATTAATTTGGAGTTGATTGACTCTGTCTTTGAGCTTTTGTTTCTCTTTGCATTTATTAGCATAGTGGCCTTTTTGTCCACAGTTATAACACGTAATATCTTTAGTAGATTTTGATCTCGGATGTGATTTAGATTTATGATATTTCTTTTTGGGTTTAGTATAAAATTTGTCATTAGATTTGGAGGGTGAATAAGGCTTCTTGTTTTTATGATAATATTTGGATTTATAATTTTTTGAATGTTTGTGTGATTTCCTACGAGAAGGTGCAATAGGAGGTAGTCCATATTGTTCACAGAAATTTCCTAATTCATATTTAGCTTTATGTTTATCTTTTGTAGCTTTTTGACTAAGTTTTAAATCAATACACATTTTTAAGCCTTCTTTTTGAATAGTGCTAATTATATCACCATATGTTAAATTATCATATTCAATAACACCAGTAGGTTGACTAAGAACATCCCGAATTTTGTGAGCAAATAAACTAGGTAATCCATTAATAAATTTTTCTTTCCAGAATGATTTAGTACAGTCTTCTCTCAACATAACTCTAGAGGTAAAAACATCTTTATACCATCTAAAATCACTTAAGGTTGGACAAGTAAGATTACTGAGTTGATCATGTATGCGAGAATATATATTAGTTGGGGTACCAATAAAATGTCTAATAATTGTATAAAATTAATTGGTTAATACCATCAGGTTGGCAACATCCTAAATTTTCATCAAATATAGGTAATCCTTGATCATCAGTTTGGTTAGCATAGATGATAGAGTCTCGTTGGGTGTCAGTTAAATATTTTTCCCACCAAGATTTGAGCTGACCAGTAAAGCCAGTAGTAATTAAATTTACAATTTCAGGTTGAGTATATTGGGGATAATTAGAGAGATAACTATTCGAGACCATAGATAAATGATTTAATTTTTGGAGGAGTTGATCTTCACTAAGACCATCAATATTCCATTCGTATAATTTTTTAGCAGAGACAGAAAATTGATTATTAACATTATTTTCTTTATTTCAATAAATTGTAATCGACAGGAGTAGGCTTAGTATACCAATTCTTGGTAGTTTGAGGATTAACTTTTGGATAATGTATTTTCGTAACTTGGAATTGTTGAGCTAAGTTATTAATTTCATTGTCAGTATCAGAGGAAGTAGAATTTGGGTTAATATCAAATTGTTGATTTAGGACAGTAATACCTTTATCTTTAGAAGGTGAGGGAGTATCGGGTACTGCTAATTTGTAATAAATTTTCAATGGCTTGGACCGTAGATGATTGATTATTTGTAACGAGGCTAGTTCGGGTAGAACGTTTACTCGGTAGGTTAAGTAAAGGTGCATCTAAAGGTTGTTTAGATGATGAAGTGTGAACAGATTCTAAATTAGTTTCTATTTTATCTAATTGTTTACCAATTGTATTTAAACACTGGTTAGTATAATTATTTTGTTCAATAACTTTTTTGAGTTCATTATCATCTCCAGGTAATTTAAAAGGAGAGGCAGGAATTTCAGAACCTTGTTGATTAAGAATAATTTTTTCTAAGGGAGGATGACTAGAACTAATTGTAGTGGTAGCAGAAGTTTTCCATTTATGTTTAGTAATTGTAGTAAGTGTTTTATAATATTTTTCTTCATATTCTAGTAAGGGTAATTCAAAACCATATCGAACCATAAAATTATACCATTCTTGGGAGATTTGAAACATTTGAGCAGAAGTATATTTAGCATAATAAGCATGGCGCTGGGTGCGATTAGCTTTAGATTTAAAATCAATAAGTAATTTATCAAGATTGGGAGTAAATTCCTTTTTAATTGTCAATAATTGGGGATTGACAGGTGGTGTAAATTCTTCCATATCAGTTTGAGTCGGAGAGTCAGTTGACTGAACTTCTTCATCAGGGAAATGAGTATGTGTAGAATAAACAGGTTTACTAATTTGAGAAGTTGAGGAATTATCAATTCCTTTTAATTTTGGATTGATTGTAGGACCTATGGTTGGACCGATATTAAGTTGACTATTTTTTCTAAATAGAGGTGTGGTAAATATTTCATCTTCAGTTTCTATTTCGCTAGGGACACTAGATGTACTATGTCTAGAGGATTGACTACGGTTAAATTTAATATGAACAGAACCATCATTAAATTGTCTGATATCTTTAATATCTTGTTCAGAGGATTGTTGCTGATTATGTTTGTAATTTTCATTAACAGTAATCCATTCATCAGGTAAATCAATATCTTTCCATTCAATCATTTTAGGAATATTAATATGGGATTCATTATGACTACTACTTTGAATAAGTAAAGTTTTATCTTTAGGTGATTTATGCAGAGCATGAACATTTAAATTAGTTTGCATACATTTATAGTGAACACGATAAATTAAAGCAATATTATGTGTCTTAGCCATCATATTAGTGAATGAACCATGTAGTTGAATATTTAATGTTAAAGCATGTAAAATATTTGGATCACTTAAACTGAGCGTAAAATCAGGAAAACAATTAAAATGTACTGGACCTTTATGAAGACCAGTTTCCATCATTCCCATTAAACTATCATTATAATTAAGAAAACGAGCATCTCTTAAGCATAATAAAACAGAAGTATTTTTTCCAACAGGTGTAAGTGGATTAAGACCAACTTGAATTAGACCAATGTGAATAAAATTGTAACCATTATCTTTATGTCTTTTAATTAATTTAGTATCAAATAACTGACAAGTTTCTCGAGGTTTTTCTAAAGCATAAACTTGTTCAATTGTTTTAACATGTAATGCAACTTTAAAAACATTCTGTAGAAATGTTGTTTTATAAATTTCTTTGATTTGTAATTTTGGTATATTCCAATCTCTATTAAATTGATCATTTTGTATTTCAACATCTTCTTCATTAATGACTAATCCTTGATTAGGTATGGAAGGTAAAGTTGTTGACCTAGAACTGACTGATGAGTTACTTCTGAATAATCGACTCATTGTTCTTTCTAATTAATCAGTTTTACAGATATCTTAATACATACCCTATTCTTGTCAAGTTACCACAGACCATAATGGTTTAGCACAGACCCTATCCTAAATGTCCACACTGCCTAACTCTAAGGACTTACTCTGGACAAGAAATGGAAGTGGGTGACTGAAACCAGGTGGATAACAGACTGATCTCGTGGGTGATTAAGATGGAACCGAAAACTAGATTAACCGAATAAACAATGAAAACGATTAATTGGAAGAAACTAAACAGTTAGAAACAGGATACAACATCACCAGGCTCTGATGATGTTTACAGAGCCTGGTGATGTTGGTATCAGAGCCTGGTGATGTTGTATCCTGTTTCTAACTGTTTAGTTTCTTCAATTAATCGTTTCCATTGTTTATTCGGTTAATCTAGTTTTCGGTTCCATCTTAATCACCCACGAGATCAGTCTGTTATCCACCTGGTTTCAGTCACCCACTTCCATTTCTGTCCAAAGTAAGTCCTTAGAGTTAGGCAGTGTGGACATTTAGGATAGGGTCTGTGCTAAACCATTATGGTCTGTGGTAACTTGACAAGAATAGGGTATGTATTAAGATATCTGTAAAACTGATTAATTAGAAAGAACAATGAGTCGATTATTCAGAAGTAACTCATCAGTCAGTTCTAGGTCAACAACTTTACCTTCCATACCTAATCAAGGATTAGTCATTAATGAAGAAGATGTTGAAATACAAAATGATCAATTTAATAGAGATTGGAATATACCAAAATTACAAATCAAAGAAATTTATAGAACAACATTTCTACAGAATGTTTTTAAAGTTGCATTACATGTTAAAACAATTGAACAAGTTTATGCTTTAGAAAAACCTCGAGAAACTTGTCAGTTATTTGATACTAAATTAATTAAAAGACATAAAGATAATGGTTACAATTTTATTCACATTGGTCTAATTCAAGTTGGTCTTAATCCACTTACACCTGTTGGAAAAAATACTTCTGTTTTATTATGCTTAAGAGATGCTCGTTTTCTTAATTATAATGATAGTTTAATGGGAATGATGGAAACTGGTCTTCATAAAGGTCCAGTACATTTTAATTGTTTTCCTGATTTTACGCTCAGTTTAAGTGATCCAAATATTTTACATGCTTTAACATTAAATATTCAACTACATGGTTCATTCACTAATATGATGGCTAAGACACATAATATTGCTTTAATTTATCGTGTTCACTATAAATGTATGCAAACTAATTTAAATGTTCATGCTCTGCATAAATCACCTAAAGATAAAACTTTACTTATTCAAAGTAGTAGTCATAATGAATCCCATATTAATATTCCTAAAATGATTGAATGGAAAGATATTGATTTACCTGATGAATGGATTACTGTTAATGAAAATTACAAACATAATCAGCAACAATCCTCTGAACAAGATATTAAAGATATCAGACAATTTAATGATGGTTCTGTTCATATTAAATTTAACCGTAGTCAATCCTCTAGACATAGTACATCTAGTGTCCCTAGCGAAATAGAAACTGAAGATGAAATATTTACCACACCTCTATTTAGAAAAAATAGTCAACTTAATATCGGTCCAACCATAGGTCCTACAATCAATCCAAAATTAAAAGGAATTGATAATTCCTCAACTTCTCAAATTAGTAAACCTGTTTATTCTACACATACTCATTTCCCTGATGAAGAAGTTCAGTCAACTGACTCTCCGACTCAAACTGATATGGAAGAATTTACACCACCTGTCAATCCCCAATTATTGACAATTAAAAAGGAATTTACTCCCAATCTTGATAAATTACTTATTGATTTTAAATCTAAAGCTAATCGCACCCAGCGCCATGCTTATTATGCTAAATATACTTCTGCTCAAATGTTTCAAATCTCCCAAGAATGGTATAATTTTATGGTTCGATATGGTTTTGAATTACCCTTACTAGAATATGAAGAAAAATATTATAAAACACTTACTACAATTACTAAACATAAATGGAAAACTTCTGCTACCACTACAATTAGTTCTAGTCATCCTCCCTTAGAAAAAATTATTCTTAATCAACAAGGTTCTGAAATTCCTGCCTCTCCTTTTAAATTACCTGGAGATGATAATGAACTCAAAAAAGTTATTGAACAAAATAATTATACTAACCAGTGTTTAAATACAATTGGTAAACAATTAGATAAAATAGAAACTAATTTAGAATCTGTTCACACTTCATCATCTAAACAACCTTTAGATGCACCTTTACTTAACCTACCGAGTAAACGTTCTACCCGAACTAGCCTCGTTACAAATAATCAATCATCTACGGTCCAAGCCATTGAAAAATTATTTACCAAATTAGCAGTACCCGATACTCCCTCACCTTCTAAAGATAAAGGTATTACTGTCCTAAATCAACAATTTGATATTAACCCAAATTCTACTTCCTCTGATACTGACAATGAAATTAATAACTTAGCTCAACAATTCCAAGTTACGAAAATACATTATCCAAAAGTTAATCCTCAAACTACCAAGAATTGGTATACTAAGCCTACTCCTGTCGATTTACAATTTGAAGAAAATAATGTTAATAATCAATTTTCTGTCTCTGCTAAAAAATTATACGAATGGAATATTGATGGTCTTAGTGAAGATCAACTCCTCCAAAAATTAAATCATTTATCTATGGTCTCGAATAGTTATCTCTCTAATTATCCCCAATATACTCAACCTGAAATTGTAAATTTAATTACTACTGGCTTTACTGGTCAGCTCAAATCTTGGTGGGAAAAATATTTAACTGACACCCAACGAGACTCTATCATCTATGCTAACCAAACTGATGATCAAGGATTACCTATATTTGATGAAAATTTAGGATGTTGCCAACCTGATGGTATTAACCAATTAATTTATACAATTATTAGACATTTTATTGGTACCCCAACTAATATATATTCTCGCATACATGATCAACTCAGTAATCTTACTTGTCCAACCTTAAGTGATTTTAGATGGTATAAAGATGTTTTTACCTCTAGAGTTATGTTGAGAGAAGACTGTACTAAATCATTCTGGAAAGAAAAATTTATTAATGGATTACCTAGTTTATTTGCTCACAAAATTCGAGATGTTCTTAGTCAACCTACTGGTGTTATTGAATATGATAATTTAACATATGGTGATATAATTAGCACTATTCAAAAAGAAGGCTTAAAAATGTGTATTGATTTAAAACTTAGTCAAAAAGCTACAAAAGATAAACATAAAGCTAAATATGAATTAGGAAATTTCTGTGAACAATATGGACTACCTCCTATTGCACCCTCTCGTAGGAAATCACACAAACATTCAAAAAATTATAAATCCAAATATTATCATAAAAACAAGAAGCCTTATTCACCCTCCAAATCTAATGACAAATTTTATACTAAACCCAAAAAGAAATATCATAAATCTAAATCACATCCGAGATCAAAATCTAATAAAGATATTACGTGTTATAACTGTGGACAAAAAGGCCACTATGCTAATAAATGCAAAGAGAAACAAAAGCTCAAAGACAGAGTCAATCAACTCCAAATTAATGATGAATCCAAAATTCAGTTATTTGAAATCTTCCAATTAAATCAATCTGATAATGGTTCCTCTTCTGTACTTCCATCTACATCCAATTCCCCATCTACTAGTGATAATTCTGATTCTGATAATCAAATTACCTTAGGATGTAATGATGTTTGTTGTAAACCTGTTAAACAAATTTCTGTTCTTACTAAACATAGTCAAGAAGAATCTGCTTTAATTGATTTAATTAGTAAATTAGATGATCCTCAATTAAAACAACAATATATTGATAAACTCAAAGGTCTAATGCTTCAATCAGAAACTAAACCTAAGTTTAATAAACCCATTATTAGTTTATCTAAAACTTTAGAAAAATTTAAAAATAAAACTAAAGAAGTTACACTTCAAGACTTACAATTTGAAATCAATCAAATTAAACAAACAATAAGAGATCTTCAAAATAAAGATAATAAATTAGAAAATGAAATTATTAATCTTAAACTTAAACAAAACTTAAATGATTTCCAACCTAATGCACAATCACCTCATGAATCTGAACATAATTCTGATCATGATTCTGATCATACTGATCCAACTAAACTCATATTTGATAATCGATCTCAAGCTACTAACCTTGAAGATAAACGATTAAATTTACTTAATAAAATTTATATGCAAAAATGGTATTCAAGAATTAAAATCATTGTTGAAGATTTTGAATTAGAATTAGTTGCATTAATCGATACTGGTGCTGATTTAAATTGCATTCAAGAAGGATTACTTCCTACTAAATATTATCACAAATGTCAAGAAAAATTAACTTCTGCTAATGGTAGTAAAATGCATATTCGATATAAATTACCTAAAGTACATGTTTGTCAAAATAATGTTTGCTTTAACACTACATTTGTTTTAGTCAAAAATATGACTGATCGGATTATTTTAGGTACACCATTTATATCTTTATTATATCCATTTACTACTTCTACTGAAGGAATTACTACTCATGTTTTAGGACATCCTGTTACATTTACATTCTTATTTCCACCTGAACAATTAGAGTTAAATCAATTACAAGATTGTTCTATTACCCACACTATTAAACGACTAACTCGGCATATTAATTTTCTTAAAGAAGAAATTAATTACAAACGAATAGATCAACAGTTAACTGATCCCGTTCTCCTCTCTCAAATTAATGATTTCAAATTAAAACTTGAATCAACTGTTTGTTCAACTTTACCTACTGCATTCTGGCATAGGAAAAAGCATGTAGTTACTTTACCATATATTAAAGGTTTTAATGAACGACAAATACCTACTAAATCCCGGCCTATTCAAATGAATCATGAATTGTTAGAAATGTGTAAAAAGGAAATTAATGAATTGTTAAAAAATAGAATTATTAGTCCTAGCAAATCACCATGGTCTTGTCCTGCTTTTTATGTTAATAAAAATGCTGAATTAGAACGAGGTGTTCCTCGCCTAGTTATTAATTATAAACCATTAAATGCTGTTCTTGAATGGATTAGATATCCTATTCCTAATAAAAAAGACCTAATTAAAAGACTTAATCAAGCTGTTATTTTTAGTAAATTTGATTTAAAAAGTGGTTTCTGGCAAATTCAAATTCATCCTAAAGATCGATATAAAACTGCTTTTAATACACCTTTTGGCCAATATGAATGGAATGTCATGCCATTTGGGTTAAAAAATGCTCCTAGTGAATTTCAAAATATAATGAATGATATCTTTAACCCATTTAGTCATTTTTCTATTGTTTACATTGATGACATATTAATCTTTTCTAAATCAATTAGTGAACATTGGAAACATTTAACTGCATTCTTTTATACTATTAAAAGTCATGGTCTCGTCATATCCGCTCCTAAGATTAAATTATTTCAGACTAAAGTTAGGTTTTTAGGTTATGATATTCATCATAATACTATTCTCCCAATTAGTCGCTCTATTGAGTTTGCGTCTAAATTTCCTGATGAAATTCTTGATAAAACTCAATTACAAAGGTTTTTAGGTTCCCTCAATTACATTGCTGAATTTTATAAAGACCTTAGGCAAATCTGTCAACCATTGTTCGATCGGTTAAAGGATAATCCTCCTCCTTGGTCTTCTACTCATACTGCTGTTGTTCAACAAGTTAAACAATATGTCAAGTCTCTTCCTTGTCTTGGTATTCCTACTGAGAACTCATTCAAAATTATTCAAACTGATGCTTCTGATATTGGTTATGGTGGCATTCTCCTTCAGAAAGTCACTCCTCAGTCATCTGAACAAATTGTTCGTTTTCATTCTGGTGTCTGGAATAAAGCACAATTAAATTATAGTACTATTAAAAAAGAAATTTTATCGACTGTTTTATGTATTCAAAAATTTCAAGATGATATTTTAAATCAAAAATTTTTACTTCGTGTCGATTGCAAATCTGCTAAATATGTTTTGGAAAAAGATGTTCAAAATCTTGCTAGTAAACAGATTTTTGCCCGTTGGCAATCTATTTTAAGTATTTTTGATTTTGATATTACCTATATACCTGGTTGTCAAAATTCCCTACCTGATTTTCTTACCCGAGAATTTTTACAGGGGGGTAAGGGATGAGTGCTACTCCACATATTTCCTATGTTAAAACCCAAATTACCTATTACCAAACCCTGATCAAACAAGTTAACCGCCGCATTAACCGCCTTAAATCAGCCAGACCAACTACTAAAAGAGCCCAATACATCAATCACCAACAGTTACAAGCTCGCCGTGTTTTACGACATAATTATTACAATGATTTACATTATTACCAGAATTACTTAGATCTTCTTTCTGGTTGCTAATCTTTGTTTCCTATTCAACAGATGTCTCGCCCAAGGCCTCCTTCTAAGGCTTTGGTCCCCTCCTCCAGTAAACCTAATCAACTCATAGTTCCTCCTCCTTTGGAGTCAATTAAACCATCCTCTTCCATTGACATAATTAATAGATACCATACTCTTGGTACTATTCACCGTCCTGATTACTCATCTGCACTGGCTAATGATCCTTTTGCCTCTAGCCAATCAGTTTCAGTTACTCCACTTCCAATTAACCAAGTTCGACCCTCTCGAACTGAGTACACCAAATCACATGTTACTAACCTGTTCTACAAAGAACCTAGTCACCCCAGAAGTCAAACCATTAATGAAATTGCTCAATTCCATTTTGGCTCTGGATGTCATTTCATTTCTTCACCTCCAGAGAAGAACCTCTCTTATTACAAAGATATTCTGCTCAACCATCATTCCATTTTGATCAAACCAATTCAGGATCGTGTCTATGCTTACAAGATCCTATACCATTCACTTTACATTCACAACATTGTCTCTCTTGCAGAATGGGGCAATCCTAATCTGCTTCGAGATTTACCTGGTCATTCTATTCAATATAATTATCATGATTATATTGATGCTTGGTTCAAATTGTTCTTGTACCAAAATGAGTCATTTAGTCACTCCTGGTTCATCTCCTTTGATCAAAAATTCAAATCTGAATTACCCACCTGGTTTCTGCGATGGTGGACTCATTATGGCCCCATTTCAGATATTCTTCCCAGTTCACTCAATGAAACAATTGCCTATTTTGCTGCTGTTTACCCATTTACTATTCATCAAAAACAATTTCCTATCTTGCTCAATTTTATATCCAAGTACAAAATCCCATGGATATTCAAATGGCATTATGGGATTGATAACAACATCATTATTCGCCAACACTCTGTTAAATGGTGGGCTAAGTTCAATGTGCCCAGAATTCTTGAAATTGTTTATGAGGAATTTCCTCCTGATTCATGTGCTCCAACACCTGCAATAGTCAAAGCCCAGCAAGCCCAGCAGACCCCAACTGCTGTAATCAGCCAAGGAAGTCAGCCCAGTCTTCCTCCAGTCAATCTTGGCAGTCCCTCATCTAGTGGCTCCAAGCCCAAATCATCAAAGATCAAATCCAAGGGAAAGTCCAAAGACCAACCCAAGTCAAAGTCCAAATCACAGGCTCAGTCCAGTATTCAACCTCCTGCTCAGCCCATTGTTCAACCTGGATCCACCAGTGATCAATTGCTTCAAATGGCCCGTCTCCTAGTAGATCAAGCCCAAGCCCAATTAAAAAATGAACAATCTCCTGCACCGGCCCAACAGTCTAGTTCAGAAGATAGTTCAGACAGTTCAGAAGGATCCACCAATCAACCTGGTTATGATCGTCCTGAGTTTCATGATGCTCAGGACCCATTTGCTTGAAATAATCAACATAGGATTCTTTATAAATATAAAATTGACTTCAATCACTACTCTTTTGAGAAAAGCTGTCAATTTATATTTATTCTGATTCCTTTACTCACATGCTGCATAGTTTGATTCCTTTACTCACATGCTGCATAGTTAAATTTCAATCAATCAGCCGAAAGTAACCGACAGCCCTGCTCAGTCCTCAATGCTGCCAGCTGATTCCTTTACTCACATGCTGCATAGTTAAATTTCAATCAATCAGCCGAAAGTAACCGACAGCCCTGCTCAGTCCTCAATGCTTGCCAGCTGCTTTCATCATTTAGCCAACTCACATGCTGCATAGTTAATTTGTTTTCTATATATTTGTAATTGATTGTAATCGTTCAGCAGATTCCAATTTTCTTGAACCTTTTAGTCTTGGAAGGAAAAGAGTGTTCTGCTGAGTGAGATTTACCGTTCTGTTCTCCTATTCAGGATCCTTGCAGATTACAATAATTGTAAGTGCAAGTCATTTTCTGTAATGAATTAAAATTTGTTTTAATTAAATATTTTGATTTGAATTATATTTGTTTTGTGCATTCCAATTCTATGTTAAATTGTTTCATCTTTGATTTCGTAATCCATGTTTCTTCAGTCTTGCTGCTACTTCCGCGGTCTTTGATAAATATTGATTATGAAATCTATTTGGGTTTGATTTTGAAATTGGTGGAGTTGATCTGTTTGCGTTTGATTTAAACAGATAAAAAAAGTAGTTGATTGTTTGTGTTTGTGTTTGATTTGTTTGTTTATGTTTCATTTAAATAGATTTGTTGATCTAAGCCTTTGGAGTGCAAATATTTTCAGTAGTTAGAACCCTCAACTATTTTAACAGATACAAAGATGAAGAAGAAGAAAAATATGAGAGAGAAAAAAAGATTTGGATAGATAATGTGAGTTTGGTGGAATGATTTTAGCAGATAGTGGTTCACATGTTTGTAATTGTTTTCAGATTTTTCTTTCTTTTTTTTGTTGTTGTTATTGTTTGATGAAGGAATAGATTGCAACAAAATAAATAAACAAAAATTTGACAGATAGGACAACAGATCTGTTCAAATTTTGAACAGATAAAGACTTGGTATTGCAATCGATAAGGGTTGGTTTGGCTGTGTATTTCAACAGATAAAATTGGGTTTGGCTTGGTATTTCAACAGATAGAAATTATTTTTTTTAAAAAATGAATAGATAATACAATTTGAATAGATAAGGGGGAAAAATTGAATAGATAGTCAAAAAATTTGAATAGATAGATATAAATTTGAACAGATAGAAAATAATTTGAATAATAGCCAAAAAATTTGAACGGATAGTCAACAAAAAGTCAAATAGATAAAAAAAGTCAAAGGGTAAAATTAAAAATAAAATGTGTTTTAAGACTTCTTATCAAATTATTTCAGAAAGTGTGAACATTTCACCAACAAAAAAATTCACTAGATCTAATGCCTTATGCCCTCTTTAAATTAGATATATCATCAATTTTTCTTAAATTAACCTAATTGTTATTTTTATTTTTTAGATTCATACACGAAAAATATTGCAAAATCAAAATACAACTCGTTGTGGGTCTACGCTCGGACAATACATTTCCATGGCCTAGATGGAAGTTAAACCCTATTAAATGCATTTCTTTTTTGTTTTGCTCTTTAAACAAAATAAATATAAATATATTTACTATTTTTTTTTCTAAAAAGAAAATAAAAGAATAAAAGTTTTTTTCTATATAGTAGAAAAGAATAGGATCCTTCAGTTCAGATTTAGACTAGAGGGCATTTTGTGTAACAACCAGCTCCTTAATTAAGCATATTAATTCTCTGATTTACATTGATTATGTGTTTATGTGTTTATGTGCTATTATGTACCATGTGTGAAATGAAATGTGATATTGTGAATAGATATGGTTAGGATATGAATTGAACCTGTCTGAATTAGTAAATTTATACTAGATAAAATTAAATAATTGGATAGGTAATTAGAGCCTAATCCATATTGGTATAATTAAGCTTAATCTAGTTTAGACTACATTAGATTATGATTAAGTGAATTTGTTATAATAAAGTTTAAACTTATAAAGAAATAAGCTTAGGAATTAGAGATTAATTACATCTCTTAAACCATTCATCAACCTAATAAGGAGGGAGAGAGAGAGAGAGAGAGAGAGTTGGTGCCTTATTGTTAGAGTCAAAAAGTTGAGAGAAAGAGAGAAACCCTAGAGAGCTCTAGATGAAGAAGGAAATGAGAGGGAAAAAAGGAACTAGGCAAGATTTCTACAATTTAACCCTTTAAGGTAAGAATTTCTTGCTAATCTCATGAAATTAAGTCACTCATCATCTTGAAAGATTGAAGCTTAAATTGAATGGATTCATGGTTATTGAAGAGTTTTAAAGATAAGTTTAGAGTTGAGAACCCATATGAGCATAAAAGAGAGGAATGGTAGGAATTAGTGCAAGATTTGAGCATGCATGGCATAAGTTTATGAAAATCATGATCACAAACTTGTTTTCTTGCATGGCCTCTCTGTAGACACCCCGTTTTTGACCGCCCTCAAGACTTGGGCATTACTGATGGTTTGCTCGGTGTTGAGAGATGTGCAGGGCACAGGTTCAGTTTCTTCGACAAGGAGAGAGGCAAACCCTTCAAAACACTTTGTTTAGGGGTTTGGAGTTGAAGAAAAGAGGAGAGGAGGGGAGAAAATAGGTTGGAGAAGAAGTTCGCCATGAATCCGGGTAGAAGAAAGTCGAGCGGCTCTCGCTGAATCAGGCTTATTCAATTGCATACTTGGAATTTAGCTATGAGGCCACTACCATTGGAAAGAAGACTTCCGGGGCTTCATTTTTGGTTCAAGAATCTCCTAGAGCCAAGTCCGGGTGGAGGAGATATGATGGGTTGAAGCTGGGCATCATCCCGGTTGGATCGAGTCTGCGCGGCTTCACGGAAAAGGGCATAACTTTTTGCACAGGAGGAATTTTGATGCAAGGTTTGCACCATTGGAAAGCTAACTTCTGGGGCTTCAATCTGGCCATCCACCGGCACTTTTTGACCTCACCGGCCACCCATCGGCACTCTATTTGTCCGACCGGCCAGAATAAAGTGCAGGTCGGCACTATATTGTGCCGACCGACAATATATTGTGCCGATGACCTCTTTTATGGCCGACCTGACTTTTGACCCTCCCAGGCATGGTGCATGCCAGCTGTGCCAGCTGGGATGCACAGAACCAGCTCCACGTGCATATATGTGGCTATTTTCACCCTTTTGCACCTTTGAACCCCCAAAAGCTTCTAGAAGCTTGAACCCTTTGGCCAAGCTTCTTGGAGAAGCTTGGCCAGCTGTTTTAGCTTCCTCTAGAAGCCACAAACCCTTTGCACCCTTTGCCCCTTTCATTTGGCTTCTTGGAGAAGCCAAGAACCTTTGCCTTTGCCTATTTAAGGAGCACTCCTCCTCCATTGTAGAAGGTTAGAGATTCTTAAGCAAAAAACCAGAGATATAGATACATATCTGATATAGATACATATATCCCTCCATCTCTCACTATATCTCTCTCATTCAACCTCCAAACACCCTTGTTCTTGGGCCATTCCTTCACCAACCCATAGCACAACACCACCACTTCCATTTCCAGAATTTGGGAGGTCATTTGCAGAGCTTAGGAGCACCAAAACTTGGTCCAAGAGGTTGCTGGTTTGTTGGTCTACAAGGGTAAGCACACTTTTCTCCAAAACTAGCATTTTCTTGGTTCATATCTAAGCCATAGTTGCATGTATTTTTGAGCTTCGATGTAAACTACAAAGAGGCTTATCTTGAGCCCTTCTTCACTGTTTGGGACCTCCATGCATGACTAACTTCAATACCCTCTTTGGTCCCTATTTTTTTGCATGTTTCTTTAGCCTACCATGCTTCTATTTTTGGGCCTTCGACAGACCTGAAAAGTGTCTTATTTTGCCCCCCTATACATGTCTCATGAAGGGTCTTTGGCTGTTTGGTGCACCCTTTTGGTACTTCATGTTATACCCTTTCGTGGGCCTTAATCTTGCATTGCATTTTGAGCATGTTTGTATATTGATTTGGGGCTTGTCATCTACTGTGGGTAGTCATATTTTTGGTCCCTCATCAGTATTGTAGAAGGGTATTTTCAGTTTGTGCATGCTTAGCATACCTACCATGTGATGCCTTGTAATTGCCTTAATATGCCTTAGGTTGTTAGCCTTTGTTCGAGCATGTTTTAGGCTTAGATTTGTGAAGCTTTTGTGCTTATTTTTCCATGCTTTAGGTCTGTCTTAATTTGTTTGAGTCGATCCTAACATGCATTATATAGCCTCTTTGCATTTTTTTGGCTTGTATGCTTCAAGTATGTGAATGTGTGAGCATTGTTGCATGCTTTGTTGATTTATTTAGTTGGTTTGGAACCTCCTATAACATGATTTCAGAGCTTACGTTGCATGCTATATGTCCATACTTAGCCTCTTTAAGTGTGCTTAAGAGTTGCCTTGTTTATGCTTAAGGTGTTGGACCATGATTGCATGCATGTGTGTGCATTTTGTGCCTTCATTTCCATGATTATGGCCGCTGATTTTGGCATGCTTGCGAGTTACCCATGTTAGTTTAAGCCCATGTTGCATGTTGTTGCATTCCATGTTGTTTACATGTTTAGGTTGCGCGCCTAGCATACATTGCTCATTTGCATGTTCATGTTGCATACTTAGCCGCCATGCTTAGGTTGCATTTCATTGAGCATGCATCCCTTGCCTCTTGACCAATCATGATAGGGGTTGGGGCCCTTGGATTTGTTTTGTGCTTATGTTTCATTTGATATCAAAGTTGCTAACTTGGCTTTCGGGCCATCGTGCATTGAAATGCGTGATTGATGGCCCGGGGGTCGAAGGCCATGCTCCCTTGAGTCCATTGCATGATAGGGAGTGTGTCCGTGCATACATTTGTCCTAAAATCCCATACCTTGCACTGCTGGTCTGCTGTTGCTGTCAAAAACTGTCTCCTGCAGGAATTTATTGCCGGCCGGCAATATTTTGTGCCGACCGGCACACTTTTTGTGTCGACAACTTCAGAAGCAGCCGATGGACACATACTATAGCCGGTGGATATTTGCTTCAGCCGGTGATGTTCTGAGGTACTCAGGGGATCTGTCCCAGGACTTTGGCAATTTTCCAGAGAAGTAAGACAGTAAAACAGAGGCAGCAGTGGCACGGTGCGGATTTTCGGGCAAGGCGGGCTGAAGCATGCATCATTCGCGCATCCCGAGGCGGAGGCTGCGGCCACCTCCTTTTTGCATTTAATTTGTTAATTAATTAGAAGTTTTGTAATAATTAATTTAGTATTCGGACTGTATTATTATTTTGGTCCCTCCGAGTGAGGGCGAATCTGTAATAAGTGTGTGTGAGTGGTGTGCATGCCTTCCAACCTCCACTTCTTTCTCCCTTTTATTTACCTGCTTATGATGGTAGATTAGGGCATATCTATTTTAGCATACCTTATGCAATGCATGCGTGCATCCATGCATTTGTTTACATGCACCGGGCTCGGTACATCATTCAAACTGCATCTGTATTTCAATTCCAAATTGGATACGTGATAGTTGTAGCATTTCACATGCCATGTTTAGGATAGCCGAGCCTGTCTAGATTACATCTTTGCATGTGATGCATTAGTCACTCTAACATGAACTAGGGCACGCATGTTTGCTAACTAGTTTTTGTTTTGGCACGGAGTACGATGTAAGTATTTATGCTTTAGCATATCGCATGCGTGTGAATGCTAACATGACAGCATAATTACCATGTGGCTAAGTGCTTATATGAGATAAACTGTTTGAATGCCTGTGGGTGGAGGTTGGATTGCTTGAGTTGGAAAAACTCGTTGAAATCCGTGTTTTAGCCTACTTGCGAGTAGCAATTCCAAAGCCCTTTTCAAAACGAACGGATATGCAATGCTTATTTCCAATTCAGGCGACTCAGTCTATACTTGTATGCTGTGCGCATCACATAGTAAATCTAGGCTAATAACCGGAATGAGAACACACAATGTTTTCAAAAATAGATATCATGGTTAGTAGAGGCCGGTCTTTGACCGGGCGAAAGGGGGTGCTCATAGCTGACCTTCCCCGATCGTACCCGAGCTCCTGAGCCAAGACATTTGGTGATGACGAACACGTGGCCTTCGGCACCGTGTCAGGGTTTCCTAAATTTCCCCATTAAAAAAATATTTAGGTGGCGACTCTGTATCTGGCAAAGTAGTCCATGTTTGGCACGTCTTTCAAAAAATCTGTTTTCTCAAAACGATTTGCCGGATTTGGACTCTTTGGTTCAGAGTTAGAACCGCAACAAAAATCGAGTCCGAACTGTAGCGAGGTCCCTCGCGGGCTTGTTACAGTTTCTGGCGACTCCGCTGGGGATTTTAGAGAGCTTGACTCGAACTCGTGATATCCTGTTTTGACTACACTTATGTGTTTCTTTGCATTGCATGTACATTGGTGCGCCTAGGACACCGTGTTGGCCATCTGCTATTCCTGAGCGGTTTGCTGGAGGCTTGTCTTGTCAAGGGATGACCATAAGGCTGACCGGTTGCGGGCTCTGCCAGTATGGGAACACAAACCCCGGTTTTACCGGGGCACCCTTTTCGACCATTCGACCTAGTGCATATTCAGAATCCATAGTGACCATTCCAAACTAGGACAGGTTGCTTACCCGATTTTAGGTTGTTTGAAACCGCTGCGTGCGTAGTGAAACCCTAGCTCCTGACAAAATAGGACAGGGAAACCCTACCCCAGCATAGGGGTGTTTTGGCTCTCTCTTACTTGCTATGTGCTTTTAGAGTGTATCTCTACAGGGAATGCATATACCAATTTGCGGGCCTGGATATCCGGCCTGTGGGCACCAGTATTAGTATTTTGAGAATCAGTCATATCTGCGGGTATCAGATTCAGATTTGGGGCAGTGATTTCGGGGAACAGTGATCAGTAATAGAACACAGTCGTTCAGCTTTGTTCGTATCTGTTTTGGTGAAGTTGAGCTGAGATGCTGTCTGTTTTCAATTTTGCTAGGTAGTCTTGGAACCATAGCTTCAGAAGGCTTCACTATCTCCCGGGAACATTGGATTTGTACTGATAGACTTTGTCAGGTCAGAGACTCAGTTCAAGGGTAATCAGGGCTAGAGAAGGCTAGTCAGGCACAGATCACCAGTTCAGCAGTTACCAGATCAGTGGCCCTTATCCACCCCTCCAGTGAACAGGTCAGTCAGATGGATCAGCAGAATACATCAGGGATGGAGGCAATGATGCGTCAAATACAGGAAACTATGAAACTCATGCAACAAGACGCTGTCCGCCAAGCGGAATTTTCTAAGCAGCAAGCTGCAATCATGGCTCAGCAGGCTGAGCTCATCACCAGGCTGCAACAGCAAAACGGCGCGTCTGCTTCACAACAAGTTCCTCCCCCACCAGAGCTCCAGCACCTGGGGAGACGCCAAATGTCCAAAATGTCCAAGAGGATACAGACCTTCCAACGAGGCCAGCTCCGCCCCTGATTCTACCGCAACTATCTAAGCACCCACGCCTGTCAATGTGCCGGACTCTCCCTTCGAGTTCGAAGCGGACCCCACAGCGCTGAAGTTGAGCAAGCTTGAAAAGCTGTTCAAGAAATCCCAGGGAGTCAGACCATCCCTGACATTGAAGATGGATACACGGACACAGCTGTGACATTACCAGACAGGTTCAAGATGCCTCACATCGACCGTTTTGACGGGTCAGGAGATCCCATGGTCCACCTGAGTTTGTTTTCAGATGTTCTGCGCCCGATGGGCTTGACAAGATTACAGAAGCTCTCCCTCTTTAGCAGGACCCTGTCGGGTATCGCGGCCATCTGGTACACCAAATTAGAGGACTCAGTGAAACGAAGCTGGGAGGAGATGTCCGAGGCCTTCGTCGCACAATATTCATACAATACCCAGATCGAGATCACAACCCGTGATCTTGAGACAACCAGGCAAGAGCCGAAAGAGGGCTTCTCTGACTTTGTAACCCGTTAGAGAGCCAAAGCTTCTTCGATGACCACCAGGCCGGTCGACAAGGACCAGATACGGATGATTGTGCGCAATCTCCAACCCAGGCTGATGCAGAAGATGATTGTCCTCCCCCTACCCACCTTTGCAGACCTCCATGAGATTGGGGTACAAATCGAGGACGCTATAAAGCAAGGCCTTATTGACCAGGAAAAGGAGCAGCCCAGGAGGGCGTTTACCCGCAGTTCGAATGCGACCACCAGTGGTGATGCAGCTGCGAGATCTTCTGAAGTGGGCATGGTCACCAACACCACATCACAAAAAGCTACCCCATTCACCGGTGCGTCCGGAAGTAGCTCACAGAAAACCAAATATTCACCTCGAGTCAAGAGGGTTTTCACCCCACTTCATATGCCTTTGTCAAAGGCTCTAGAGGTCTTAATCCGGAAAGGACATCTGAAACCATGGAACAACGGCCTTTACCTGATCCTCTCCCTTCAAAGCATGACCGGACTAAGTATTGTGCCTACCATCAACAAACCGGTCATGAGACCGATAGCTGCTTTCGTCTGCGCCATGATGTACAAGATTTGTTTGACAACAACGTCATCGCCGCACCAGCTCAGTAAAGTCTATCGTCACTGGATCAACAAACTTGGGGGATAGTACAAGTATGTGATCAGGGGACAAACTACCTGCGAGCAGTGCTCAGTTTACTTCAGATGTGGCGTATGGCACGCATTGTTTTGAGAATTTGCGAATGCTGGTTTTTCTATGCTCTGGCTTGGGTACTGAGTCAGTTCTGTCATTTTTGCTTTGAGCCTGTCTCTTTGTCTTGAGTCAGTCTTTTTGATTAAGGGTCTGTCTTTTGTATCGAGTCAGTCCTGTTTTGTCAGAGTCGGGTGATTTCAGGGGAGTTACCTCGGACATCACTTGCTTGTTTTGCGTCTGTCTTTTCATTTTGTTTTGAGTCTGTTTCTGCCAGGAGTCAGTTATGCCAACAGATTTTGAATGGAACAGCAGTGATTTTCACACTCTTGTGTTTGCTTCTGCCGTGTGCCAGTTGTGCCAGAAATTCTAAATGAGATGGAAGTATTCGACTAAGAACTCTGTCTTTTCTGTGCCTTGAAGTCATTGCATTGTCCTAAATTTTTCAAAACTTTTTCAAACACTGTGGTGAAAACGAAGAGGAAGGAATTCCTTGGATTTGCAAAAATTTGATCAATTGAGAAAAAGAGAGGCGTGCTAAGCCCTTAATGAATGAAATCATGCTTGTTAGTGTGAGTACTGAGAAGGACCCTAGCTTTGATCCAGATTGGTCCTACACTGTCTTCAGCGCGAGCGATTTGTCGCTTCTTAAAAACTTTCAAAAAATATTTTGCGCGGTCCTGCGAAGACATGTGTGGAATCGCTCTTGAGATTGTGCAGCCTAGGATCGCTCCAGCCTCAAGACTCGACCCCTCATTTTCGAACCTTGGACTCAAACTCAGAATGTTCAACGGTTAACTACAACGTGAGGCCTGTGTGGCCAGATTTGAAGTAGCCCTCGAACAAGAGGCACCGAAGTCAGATCAAGAGGATCAGATGTTGTCAAAAGAAGCTTTTAAAGCTAGATCAGAAGCACCCCTCGAACTAGGGGCAAAAAATATCCGATGTGCTCGAAGAGCCAAAGGTGGATCTTTCTGCAAATCAATGACACCCATTCTCCTGGATTCAGATGACTTCGGGATCTCAAAAACATTTGGCATGGACAAAGCTACACTTTTACCCTTTGAGAGGCTCGCTGGGCCGAAAACCCGGAAGGGCGACCCAGGCAAAAGTTAGAGCAAGCAAAAAATGCATACAAAAGGAAAGAAAAAATACAGAAAAAAGAAGAACAAAGGAAGAAGAAAAAGAAAAGAAAAAGAAGTTCGCAAGTCGAAAACCCGCATCGGGCGCCTTGGCAAAAGTTAGAGCCTAAAAAAAAAAAAAAAAAAAAAAAAAAAAAAAAAGGGGAGAAAAAATGAAAAAGAAAGAAAAGAAAGAAGAACAAAGCTCGCAAGGTCGAAAACCTGCAACAAGCGCCTTGGCAAAAGTTAGAGCATGAAAAGGAGAGGTTAAATACCCGAGTGTACCTTGAGCTCGAACTACGTAAGGCTTGATTCCCATGTTTGGGATACGTAGGCAATTTCACTCTGAAGTCCAGCCGTAAAACAATTCAAATTAGACTATGTCCATGTGATGGTTTTGATCATCTTTGCCTTCTCTGTATCCGAGAGTTTGGTCGTGTTCGTCGCTCAGAGGACTGACTACAATGAGCTGCAACATCATCCAAACAAGGGGCAACTTTCCGTTGCCATGCAGCTCTTTTCGAACAAGGGGCAATTTTCCATTGCTATGGGTCCGAGGTTGTGCATCTCAAGAGTTGGTTCCGTGCTTGTTGAGCATTGGCCCTTTGCAAAGCAGTTTTTGAGAATTTTTTTTACTGAGGTTGACTAATTCTCTCGAAAATTATTTCATTTTCCAAAATTGGACCATTTTCTTGGACCCAAAAAAGGAAAATTTTCAGTGCTCATAGCCTGACTTGCATGATTTTAAATCAGAAAATTGCACAAGCATGTTAATCTAACTCTCGTGTTGGTCAAAATTGTTTTAGTAGAAAGCAAAACAAAAAATGGTCAAAATAATGAACTAGGGGCACAGTTGAGTCAGGCTTCCTGTCTTTTCCCCGTCGCCAGCATACTTGCCAGAAAGGGCACAACTGAAGTCAACAACAACATGCAGAAAGCTCTCTCATCCTCCGAGCAACGAGGTATCAAGCCAAGTGCGAAGCACGAACTGGAATGGATCAGGATGTTCCACTTCCTCATCTGGACAGATCTAACCATGTCCAAACTCCCCAGCAGGGCATCATCAACCGATGTCAATTGCAGATTCGCTATACACCCAATTGTAGCGCGGCCCCTCTGTGGAAGAAACTCACTGTTGTGAACAAAAATCTAGCAGGATGCTAGGGGCAAGAGCTCGCAACTTCTTGTCTATCCACCAACCACCCAGGGGAGGGATTAAAAAAATGAGAGATTAAAGAATAGAGAGATGTGCGCTGAGAAAAAAAGTGAGGAAAAGGGTTTTGTGAGAAAAACTGAGCTTGAGGGCCGAGTGATGTGAGAGTCACAAATAAGAAAGGGTGGGAAATAATACCCAGAAAAACTGGCTCCTTGTAAACTAAGAAGTCTCTTGTCTTGGCAACACGTCCGTGCGTCGCGTCAGTCGTTTTGTTTGTCTCAATTCTTGTTTTGAGTCGTTTCAAGTGTCTGTGTTTGTGTTTAGGTTGTTACCTTTTGTTTTCCGTTATTGAGTCTTTTTCGCTGTGTTCAGTTGTAGGCTCAATACCTGGTCAAGAACTCATCTCTCAATTCCAAATTCAGAAATAAAATCATTTTGTGTTCAGAGTGCTGTGCTATTCTCCACATTTGTTGCAAAACAGGATTTGTTCATTCATAAAAACCGCAGGGTTCAACCCAGGTCATCGCGAACAGCAAAACCAGGACCTATCTGAAGCTATATTGGTTCCAAACTGCAAAGCAAAAGAAAAGAGGGAAAATTTGGAGCATCTGAGTTTTTTCAACTTCTGCAAATTCCGAGATTGTATTCCGGATGTACCTCTTCAAGTCTTGCCAATGAGGTGCTTTCTAAAGTGCCGCTTTGTCCTTTTATTGCTTTCCTTAAGCATCATGCATTGTAATGCATTATACCTATCAAGTTTCTTCCTCATTCATGCACGATATTGTATGTACGGTTTATTCAAAGAAGTTCCGTTTAAGATCATTCATTTAGTGTATCAATCACACACTTTATTGCAAGTGTATCAATCACACACTTCATTTCATTCAGTGTATCAATCACACACTTCAATTACTTTAGTGTATCCATCACACTTCATTACCTTTTGTGTATCTATCACGCACATACCCACTTTATTCCCTTAGTGTACGATCACACTTCATACATTCAGTATATCCATCATACTTGTTCACTAAGTGCATCTATCACACTTCGTGTTCACTTTAGTATATCAATCATACTGTTCACTAAGTGCATCTATCACACTTCGTGTTCACATTCAGTATATCAATCATACTTGTTCACTAAGTGCATCTATCACACTTCGTGTTCACTTTTAGTATATCAATCATACTCCCGTTCACTAAGTGCATCTATCACACTTCGTGTTCACATTTAGTATATCAATCATACTTGTTCACTAAGTGCATCTATCACACTTCGTGTTCACATTTAGTATATCAATCATACGCCCGTTCACTAAGTGCATCTATCACACTTGTGTTCACCTCAGTATATCCATCATACTTGTTCACTAAGTGCATCTATCACACTTTGTGTTCACCTTCAGTATATCCATCATACTTGTTCACTAAGTGCATCTATCACACTTTGTGTTCACTTTTAGTATATCCATCATGCTTGTTCACTAAGTGCATCTATCACACTTCGTGTTCACATTTGTATATCAATCATACTTTGTTCACTTAGTGCATCTACACTCTGTGTTCACCTTTTGTGTATCAATCACACGCTCGCTTTGTGTATCAATCACACGCTCGCTTTGTGTATCAATCACACACTTTCTCTTTATGCATCCATCACACTACGCTCACTTAGTGTATCAATCACACTTTATTCATATAGTGTATCCATTACACTCTCTTCACTTTGGTGTATCCATCACACATGCTTGTCCACCTAGTGTATCCATCACACTTTGTTCACTTTTGTGTATCTAACGCACATGTTCGTGAGAATTGCATAATTCTCTTACATCCTTTCTGCATGAGATGTAGGTTGGTTCACGTTTACTTGCTTGCATAGCATTCGCTTAAAATGTTGCATTTATTTGCATAATTGCTTCATTACAGCATCCTTTGCATGATCATAAGTTATGCACTTGCATTGTGCATCACTTTGCATCCTGCCCCTGAACTACGCTGGTTTGATTCTTGCAAAGGGATACGTAGGCAGCCTGCGGGCACAACCATTTATGCATCTATATTTTGTTTGTCCAAGTCTTCGCCTTGTCAAAAATGGGTCGTCTCTGGGCTTTGACATTCACTCCCGTCATTGTTATGACTTTCGAGTTCTGTCAAAGAGGGGCAACTGTAGACACCCCGTTTTTGACTGCCCTCAAGACTTGGGCATTACTGATGGTTTGCTCGGTGTTGAGAGATGTGCAGGGCACAGGTTCAGTTTCTTCGACAAGGAGAGAGGCAAACCCTTCAAAACACTTTGTTTAGGGGTTTGGAGTTGAAGAAAAGAGGAGAGGAGGGGAGAAAATAGGTTGGAGAAGAAGTTCGCCATGAATCCGGGTAGAAGAAAGTCGAGCGGCTCTCGCTGAATCAGGCTTATTCAATTGCATACTTGGAATTTAGCTATGAGGCCACTACCATTGGAAAGAAGACTTCCGGGGCTTCATTTTTGGTTCAAGAATCTCCTAGAGCCAAGTCCGGGTGGAGGAGATATGATGGGTTGAAGCTGGGCATCATCCCGGTTGGATCGAGTCTGCGCGGCTTCACGGAAAAGGGCATAACTTTTTGCACAGGAGGAATTTTGATGCAAGGTTTGCACCATTGGAAAGCTAACTTCCGGGGCTTCAATCTGGCCATCCACCGGCACTTTTTGACCTCACCGGCCACCCATCGGCACTCTATTTGTCCGACCGGCCAGAATAAAGTGCAGGTCGGCACTATATTGTGCCGACCGGCAATATATTGTGCCGATGACCTCTTTTATGGCCGACCTGACCTTTTGACCCTCCCAGGCATGGTGCATGCCAGCTGTGCCAGCTGGGATGCACAGAACCAGCTCCACGTGCATATATGTGGCAATTTTGCACCCTTTTGCACTTTGAACCCCAAAAGCTTCTAGAGCTTGAACCCTTTGGCCAAGCTTCTTGGAGAAGCTTGGCCAGCTTTTTAGCTTCCTCTAGAAGCCACAAACCCTTTGCACCCTTTGCCCCTTTCATTTGGCTTCTGGAGAAGCCAAGAACCTTTGCCTTTGCCTATTTAAGGAGCACTCCTCCTCCATTGTAGAAGGTTAGAGATTCTTAAGCAAAAAACCAGAGATATAGATACATATCTGATATAGATACATATATCCCTCCATCTCTCACTATATCTCTCTCATTCAACCTCCAAACACCCTTGTTCTTGGGCCATTCCTTCACCAACCCATAGCACAACACCACCACTTCCATTTCCAGAATTTGGGAGGTCATTTGCAGAGCTTAGGAGCACCAAAACTTGGTCCAAGAGGTGCTGGTTTGTTGGTCTACAAGGGTAAGCACACTTTTCCAAAACTAGCATTTTCTTGGTTCATATCTAAGCCATAGTTGCATGTATTTTTGAGCTTCGATGTAAACTACAAAGAGGCTTATTGAGCCCTTCTTCAACATTGAAGAAGGGCTCAACACTGTTTGGGACCTCCATGCATGACTAACTTCAATACCCTCTTTGGTCCCTATTTTTTTGCATGTTTCTTTAGCCTACCATGCTTCTTTTTTGGGCCTTCGACAGGCCTGAAAAGTGTCTTATTTTGCCCCCCTATACATGTCTCATGAAGGGTCTTTGGCTGTTTGGTGCACCCTTTTGGTACTTCATGTTATACCCCTTGTGGGCCTTAATCTTGCATTGCATTTTGAGCATATTTTGTATATTGATTTGGGGCTTGTCATCTACTGTGGTAGTCATATTTTTGGTCCCTCATCAGTATTGTAGAAGGGTATTTTTCAGTTTGGTGCATGCTTAGCATACCTACCATGTGATGCCTTGTAATTGCCTTAATATGCCTTAGGTTGTTAGCCTTTGTTCGAGCATGTTTTAGGCTTAGATTTGTGAAGCTTTTGTGCTTATTTTCCATGCTTTAGGTCTGTCTTAAGTTGTTTGAGTCGATCCTAGCATGCATTAGATAGCCTCTTTGCATTTTGTGGCTTGTATGCTTCAAGTATGTGAATGTGTGAGCATTGTTGCATGCTTTGTTGATTTATTTAGTTGGTTTGGAACCTCCTATAACATGATTTCAGAGCTTACGTTGCATGCTATATGTCCATACTTAGCCTCTTTAAGTGTGCTTAAGAGTTGCCTTGTTTATGCTTAAGGTGTTGGACCATGATTGCAGTATGTGTGTGCATTTTGTGCCTTCATTTCCATGATTATGGCCGCTGATTTTGGCATGCTTGCGAGTTACCCATGTTAGTTTAAGCCCATTGTTGCATGTTGTTGCATTCCATGTTTGTTTACATGTTTAGGTTGCGCGCCTAGCATACATTGCTCATTTGCATGTTCATGTTGCATACTTAGCCGCCATGCTTAGGTTGCATTTCATTGAGCATGCATCCCTTGCCTCTTGACCAATCATGATAGGGGTTGGGGGCCCTTGGATTTGTTTTGTGCTTATGTTTCATTTGATATCAAAGTTGCTAACTTGGCTTTCGGGCCATCATGCATTGAAATGCGTGATTGATGGCCCGGGGGTCGGGCCATGCTCCCTTGAGTCCATTGCATGATAGGGAGTGTGTCCGTGCATACATTTGTCCTAAAATCCCATACCTTGCACTGCTGGTCTGCTGTTGCTGTCAAAAACTGTCTCCTGCAGGAATTTATTGCCGGCCGGCAATATTTTGTGCCGACCGGCACACTTTTTGTGCCGACAACTTCAGAAGCAGCCGATGGACACATACTATAGCCGGTGGATATTTGCTTCAGCCGGTGATGTTCTGAGGTACTCAGGGGATCTGTCCCAGGACTTTGGCAATTTTCCAGAGAAGTAAGACAGTAAAACAGAGGCAGCAGTGGCACGGTGCGGATTTTCGGGCAAGGCGGGCTGAAGCATGCATCATTCGCGTATCCCGAGGCGGAGGCTGCGACCACCTCCTTTTTGCATTTAATTTGTTAATTAATTAGAAGTTTTGTAATAATTAATTTAGTATTCGGACTGTATTATTATTTTGGTCCCTCCGAGTGAGGGCGAATCTGTAATAGTGTGTGAGTGGTGTGCATGCCTTCCAACCTCCACTTCTTTCTCCCTTTTATTTACCTGCTTATGATGGTAGATTAGGGCATATCTATTTTAGCATACCTTATGCAATGCATGCGTGCATCCATGCATTTGTTTACATGCACTGGGCTCGGTACATCATTCAAACTGCATCTGTATTTCAATTCCAAATTGGATACGTGATAGTTGTAGCATTTCACATGCCATGTTTAGGATAGCCGAGCCTGTCTAATTACATCTTTGCATGTGATGCATTAGTCACGCTAACATGAACTAGGGCACGCATGTTTGCTAACTAGTTTTTGTTTTGGTATGGAGTACGATGTAAGTATTTATGCTTTAGCATATCGCATGCGTGTGAATGCTAACATGACAGCATAATTACCATGTGGCTAAGTGCTTATATGAGATAAACTGTTTGAATGCCTGTGGGTGGAGGTTGGATTGCTTGAGTTGGAAAAACTCGTTGAAATCCGTGTTTTAGCCTACTTGCGAGTAGCAAATTCGAAAGCCCTTTTCAAAACGAACGGATATGCAATGCTTATTTCCAATTCAGGCGACTCAGTCTATACTTGTATGCTGTGCGCATCACATAGTAAATCTAGGCTAATAACCGGAATGAGAACACACAATGTTTTCAAAAATAGATATCATGGTTAGTAGAGACCGGTCTTTGACCGGGCGAAAGGGGGTGCTCATAGCTGACCTTCCCCGATCGTACCCGAGCTCCCGAGCCAAGACATTTGGTGATGACGGACACGTGGCCTTCGGCACCGAGTCAGGGTTTCCTAAATTCCCCTATTAAAAAAATATTTAGGTGCGACTCTGTATCTGGCAAAGTAGTCCATGTTTGGCACGTCTTTCAAAAATCTGTTTTCTCAAACGATTTGCCGGTTTGGACTCTTTGGTTCAGATTTAGAACCGCAACAAAAATCGAGTCCGAACTGTAGCGAGGTCCCTCGCGGGCTTGTTACACTCTCGTGATTTCAAAGGAATTTCAAAATATAAGCTTGAGTTGAACCATTTAAAGTTATATTTCATGATTCTACATTTTTTTCCAAAGAATTTGATCTTTTGTATGGAAATTGAGGTTGGATTTGAGGTTATGATTGTTGTGTAATGTTAGATATGTTATATTCAAGATGTTTTTGAAGAGTTTTAGGTCTTGAAATGCATAAAATTGAAGTTTGTGGTTGCAAAACTCAGCTCCAAAAATGAAGTAGATTTTCAGATTAAAATTTTGCCCATACTACACGTGCGACCTGAGGCCCCGCATGTGTGGCCAACCTTCTCTATTCTAGTTTTGCTTCTGCTTTAGTTGCACATACAATGTGGTTCCCCATGTGCGGCCAGTGCTCCTGTACGTGCAGTTTTTAGGGAAGACTCGATTTTGTTTTCTCTCCGTTCTTTCTAACTTTCAGGTCTCCATTTGTATGGTTTTCGCGTGTATTTGACATTCATATGCATAGCATGAACATGAGGGAAATAAAGAACAAATAGAAATAACCAAGTGAACAAGTAACGAATGAACCGAATAGGTTTAAAGACCGGCTGGATGAATTGAACATGTTTTAAGATGTTGTGCTTGAATGTGTTTGTGTAGGTCCGGTGCTGTATTTTGACCACATGATTTAGGGAGCCAACTATGAGTAACAATCTTATAAAGATATGTTTGACTTATACATATTTTCTGACTTATACTATACTATATTTTCGAAATGATACTGTTTGTTTTAATGAATGATTGTCCTATTGGTGAAATGTATTCGTGGTATCCTTATCTATTGTTACTGTTACTGCTACTGTTATAGAGATCTCTGTCAGTTCCAAATCTTGGAACTACTGTTTATTGTATTGATGGCCATCATATATGACTGTGCGGTCTTTTAAGACCTACTGTACTGCTCTGTTAATGGATGTACCATGTATAACTGCTATGACTTCTATATGAATTGATATGTTATGAGATACTGATTTGCTGATGAAATTGACTATTTAAAATGACTGAAAGGACATCATTCATTACTCCTTTACATCGTTGTTATTTATTGGGCTCTAGCTCACCGTTTATATATGTACATAGGTGATCAAGTGCAAGATTGGACTTAGTGGTGTCGACCTGAACTCTGCTTTTTGTCAAGCCAACTCTCGTGCCTCAATGTGAGGTTCCAACTGGGTTAAGCTTCTAGGCTTCTAGGCTTCTTGGGTGATTCTTTTTGTTCACCCATTTGAAATGTAATTAAGTGTTTTGAATGTAGTTACGTTTTGTTCTGTTAACGGGATTTAATCCCTAAGTTTTGTTTTGTTTTTGATACTTCAACTTGACACAGACTTACGTGCCTATGTGTTTATATAAAGATTTGTTTTATATATTTAAGTCTTCACAGCTCATTGAACGTTATATTTTATTATTTTCTGGCTTCCGCTAGCTCCTATTATTGTATTACTGATAAGTAGGCCTTTAGTAATTTTAGATTACTGGCTGGTCACTTCTCGAATCCCTTGGAACGAGATTTGGGTCATGACAGTTTGGGTTTGTGTAGCCCACCAAAGGTCCCTTTTCAACAATTCGAACCGTTTATTTTGTTAGACACTTTATATATTTCATCCATAAAAAAATTAAGTCGATCTAATAATTGTAACTTATTTAATTTATTGTGTTTGTCACTAAAAAAATATGTGATTTATTTTAAAAATTAAAAAATTTTGGTTAAAAACATGATAAATTGAATAAGTTATAGTTATCGAATTGACCTAATTTTTTTGTGTGAATGAAATACATAAAGTACCTGACAAAATGAACGGTTTGAATAATCAAAACAAGATCCTTAGTAGGCCCAAACAACACCCTCCAGTTCAAAATTTGTATTGGATCTTGCAATGATTATTGCAAGGATGACAATGTTTTGGGCTAAAAACATCTACTTAGGCCATATTTGTTTGCTCTTTGAGAAGGGAGATTGAATTAATAGTTCGTGGGACCCATCTCAAGAGTGTTTTGTTTGGGACATAAATGAGGGGATTAGTTATCCCATTGGACTAGTAATCTCTCCCATTGGTAAAACTACCAATCCCACGGAGGAGTTGAGATTAGAAATTGAGTGAGGGGAATAGTGAATTTTTAAATGATTTTTAAGCAAAATTTATATTTTTCAGAACAATAAATAAATTAATTTATACTATTAAAAAATACTAAAAAAAAAATATTAATTTTATATACTAATACTATCTATAGTATTACTAATTGGTACTGTACAATAAACACTCGTTATCCTACATTTTCAATTTAATATCACCACACTAATAATGTCCTCCTTACTCAATTCTACCGTACTTTTAATTTCCTCCATCTTATGAAGCCAAACAAACATGACCTTAGATTACTACTACTATGTTTTAGGCTTAAACAAAACTACTCACCTAATTCGTGTTAATGTAGACCAACCCAACTGTTGTAAGTGGCCAGAATATTCATATCATGCCATTGCCATCTGGCAGGATATGCTTTCCATGGCCAAAATTTCTGTACTACATTCAATGGACCTAGTAATTCACATATACCAATTCAAGTTGAATTGTCATTCATATAAAAAACATAAAAAAATAAATAAAAAATTGAACCGTGATTAAGAACTCATAATAAAATATGAAATTCTTATGAGGAAGGGACAAATGGATCAAATCAAACCAAGCAGGCATAGCATAAGAACATGAAAGGAAACAGCTAGGGATTGAGATTTATACTTGCTCTCCAAGCTAAATTCACTACCACACAAAAAACTCACTGTTTTCTTCTTTTTTCTGTGACTATAAATAAACTAAAATCTTAATTCAAATCTCATATCAATCATCACCTATCAGTTATTTAAAAGTGCCCATTCTTTCTTGTTTGCTCTGCCATTTTTGAGTTTTAAGTGCCAAAGCCAATGACTCTATTCTCAGCTATTTTCAGTTTCTGTAAGCAGTCATCGTCGACACGGGTCTCTGATGAGGCCGGCAGCAATAAACTGAAGGTGGCTTCCGCAAGGAAATCGGAAACCAAATCATCATCGAAATCTTCTGGAGTTCCGATTGTAGTGTCACACTTCCCCTTAGCTTGCAGCCCTCTCGCTTTTAATAACTGGAGTAGACGCAGCAAAGAAGGTGAGTTGGTTTTTTTTTCCATGTTCACATCTTAATTTTAGAGAATTTGAGGAGTTTGTGGAGGCTTCCCACATGTTTTGTTTCAATAAAGGTTCTTTTTGTAGGTCTTTTAATGTATATAATTCATAAAAAAAAATTAAATCGATTTGATAATCGTAATATTTTTATTTTATTATAAATTTTTTTTCCAAAAAAATGATGATAAATATATTTAAAAATAGACTATTCACTTTTATTTTATTTTTTTAAGAAAAACAAACACGATAAAATAAAAGTTGTGATTATCAAGATTAAACAACTTTTTCATATATGATATATACAGAGAGCCTTATAATATAAATGGTTCAAATTATCAAAATGAGAATAGTAGTGAGCCCCATAAACGCCTCAAGTTCTTTCAAGTTCACATATACCAACCTTAATGAAATTGGGTTTACAATGACTCCAATTTGATGGGAAAAACTATATTAGGCAACTGGCCACAACAAAATCTGAAAATTTTCAAGTTGGAAGTTGCTCAGGAAGCAAAGAATGAAAGCAGATATGATTGGGCATCCATAGGAGATGGCTTCCATCCATATTACTCTCTTTTATATTTTATTATAGTTTTTTATGTGTTTCATTCTGATTCCATAATGATAATTAAATTGTTTATCTCGTAAATTTTATAATAAAAATTATTTATACAAAAAATCAGTTTTATCGATATTGATGAATAAATGAACAAATCACATTTTACAAAATTGGTGGTTTAAATTTAAACTCATAATTGTTATCCACTTAAAATATATATAATTTATTCAAGTGTTTAGTGATATCCAATGAAACTGATTATAGATGATTTTTACTATGAGATTTATAAGATGAATGATTTGGATTATTATTATGGACTCAGAATGGGGCCCATACAGGATTCGTTTGGAAAGTGGGTTGGTCTTTTGGTTTTTTAACTTTTTTGGCTATTTTAGTTTGGGGCTAAAAAACTTGGTTTGGGAAGGGCTTTTGACTTTTTTAGCTTTTTTGATTTTTTTGTGAGAAAAAGAATGTAATGATTATGGATTGGATGTGATGTTTTGCCTTATTGAGCTAAAAAATTTATTTTATTTTTTGTGATTAAAATAGCCAGAAAAACCTGACTTTTGGCTTCTCAAACGAAGCCACGGTAGAGTATGGTGAAATATGTAGGATAATGATAGGAAGAAGATCCATTCCCATGTTTTAAAGCTTTGATGCTATTTCATGTCCTGTTTTTTATTGATATAATTTTTTGTACTCCTTGTACTCTATTTTACATCAATATTTCTTTTTGCGGATTAAAAAACGAAGAAGAAGAAGGAATTTGTGATTTGTTGGAGTTGTGTTATAGTGATATACCCAATATTTCATTGTAACAAAATTAAAACAATAAATAAAATATTTGTAAATTTACTTATACCTAATGCACTAATAACGATTTGTAGGAATTCACCGGAGAATTTGTTCAAGTTTCTTATTCCTATGCATTTCCTTACCATGTTTATTATTATTATTATTATTAGGAGTAGTTAAGATTTTGACTGGTAAATATTAACATAAAGGGTAAATTACACTGGCTTCCGTGAAATTTAGTAAAAAAACAGTAAGCCTCACAAGTTAAAATAATTAGGAAAAATTACTCATAAGTCCCATATCGGAAAATGTTACTCTATCTAGTTCTAAGTGTTTTTTTTAAACCATTTAGTCCTTTTTTTACATCACAACATTATCATCAAAACAACATCAAACATCATCATCGGAACAACATCAACCATCACAACATCATCATCAAATATAGACACACAACAATATCTCAAACCAAAGAGGCACTGAAGCTTATTTATAGATACATAAATATACATGGAAACGTAAAATCAAGAGAGAATTCTTACATTGGAGACGGTTTCTTCTGATTTTTCGAGGGATTCCATGGTTAAAATTGAATCGAAGATCAACCGCTTGGTTACGAGAAAAATGAAAAAGAAACCGAGTCCTGGAAAACCAGTTGGGGGTTTTCTCGGAAAACAAACAGAGAGTTAATTTCTCTGGAAAGTGGAGTCGTGTAACCCTTGTAATGCAGTGGGTTCGATGGCGTAGAGAGAAAGAAGAGTGTTGGTGGTGATGTATTGGGGATGTGCTTTGGATTCTGACGGAGCAATGAGATCCGATCTTACGATAAATCTTCATTCAACATCGGGAATTCCAAATTTCGCCTTTGTGCTTCATTCTAACATTGAACATCATTGAAAGCCGAAAGTGACGAACCAATGAAAAACACAGCAAATAAACAGAGCACATGAAACCAATGTTTGGTTGTTGATTTCATATTCATTTCACTACTCCTTCTATATATGCCATGTTTGGTTGTTGATTTCAAACCCCACACAATGTTTCAGATCGCTGTTTACGGTCAAATTAATGAATCTGATGAAACACCCACAAACACCCACAATCTAATGAATCTTATAGATCTGATATTCTAATGAATTTGATGATGGATCTCGAGCAATAGTTTCAATTTTTTTAAAAAAATAAATCTGATGTTTGATGTTTGATGAATAATCCTAATGTTTAATGGTTGAGAATCTGTGTTCGATGTTTGATGAATAATTCTAACATTGCTAATGTTTTCACCGACATTATACGAATAATCCTGACGTTGCTAATGTTTGATGTTTGATGGTTGATAAATAATCCTGACGTTGCTGATGTTTGATGTTTGATGAATAATGTTTGATGTTTGAAAAGAAGGGAAATCATAAAAAAGACTATAGTAAGCTCCTTAGGAAATAGGACTTATTAGTCCAACAAAAAACCTTCGGGACTAAATGGGTTAACATTTTTAAATTTGGGATTTATTGGTGCTTTCCCCAAATAATTATATTGAACTTTTTTAAAATTTAATTTTACATAACTGTGTGAGTGCTTTTCCGATCACACTGCCCTCCTTAGTGATCCAGCTGTAGAACACAGGCAGAATAGATGGCACCCTATAACCTGTACAAAAAGAAAAGGCTCCGGCGGTGGTTCTTCCACCCGGGGGCACTCCGACGATCAAGTCAGTATCTCTCAGATAAACAAGTGCTTAAACTATTGCTCAAGACTTAAAGTTGCGTACCTTAGACCCGCCGGGGTGCCTCTCTTTTATAGTTTTTCTCCATCCCAGTCCACTAGAAGTCTCACTTCTATGGACTCTATTTCCGGATTTACCTTGGACTCTTCAAGAGATAAGGATAGACTCCCTGAGAGTACTACCTGTATCTATCTTGTAGTCTTTCTTCATTCTGGGACTTCTGTCCCTTATCCGCTCATCTCGGATCCCGATATCTTCGGAGATAACCTCGGCCTTGCCGAGATCACCTCGGCATCACGACCAGGACACGTGACACCTCGGCTGACACGTCGGCGTCACCTTGCCACGTGTTGGTACTCAGAAATATATCCCCACAACTGCCCCTAGGTTCTATTACCTCGGCATTCTGAGGTGATGGAACATACATCGGTACTTCCTTCCAGTACATCGGCTTAAAGTATCTCAGCCGAGAACATCATCATAGGCCGACATGTCTTCCAAAAGATCTAGAACTCCAAGAGCTCCCTCATGCGTATGAGCTGTCTTGTTCATAACAATTCAACCGTTTCCAGCCACGCGTCTTTTTCTTACTGGATCGTACCAGACACGCGTCTGTAAGCCGTCTTTTTTCCTGTATGCGCCGTCTGACGCATGCGTTAACCCAGGCGCAATAATTGCCCTATTTTTGCCGCCATTTTACATTTTGGACAAAAACGTTTGCCTCTTTCTTCATTCTTCACCTTTGCACTTGAGTTTCCCTGCTTTATTCTCTCTCTAAAGTTCTTTCTTCTTGAATCTGCCATTGTTCTAAGCTCGAAGTTCTGCGACTGATCCCGTTCTTTCATTCCAGCGAAGTTTTCGAAGCTCTGTCATATCGGCGTTACGCATTTCGGCTTCAACTTTTCTGGTAAGCCAGTTGCCCCTCTTTTCTCAGTTCTTGATTGTTCTGCTCAGCATTTGATTTGTGAATCATTCACCTGTATGCGTCTTATTTCTAGGTCTTCCACCCCTTGTGTTCTTGAATCTAAAACTTCGCCTTTGTTTTCTGCTTTGTTGTATCTTTTCCAGATTCTGTGCTTTTGATCTTTGTCTTCGTAACTCTTAGGCTTGGGATTTGCTTATAGAACCTTCAATTCTTTAGGAAAAACTGAAACAAACTTTACCAATACATATCTAGGTTTAAGCCGAGGTCCCAAGGACCCTTTGAGAGTACCCTGTTTCTGTAGTCAAGTTCCCTTATACCAGAATCATGGGTATGTGGAGAAATAGAGTAAATTCCCCAACCAAACTCGAATTCTTTAGGCAGGAGTTCACTATCCCTGCAGATGTTCACCTTAGGCTAGCTGGGGATGACGATTCCATCATGCCTACAGACGATATCATGCCTTTCCCTGTTGTAGCTTTTATTGAGTGTGGACTTCGGCTCCCACTTAATCCCCTTTTTCGTGAAGTTCTTCACTACTATACCTTGAACCCTATGCAGCTCACCATCAACTCCTATAGAATACTTAATGGTATCATAGCCTTAGCTCGGCAGGAGAATGTTAGGATCACTCTTGCCGACATTCAATATTGTTACACCATGTGCGCCCTCAACCTGAAGGAAAAAGGTTATGTTTATTACCTTAAGCCGAGGTCTACTGAATATAAGATCGTAGCCGACCTCCCTGACTCCAACAAGGGGGCTGGAGATGATTATCTCATTGCTTCTGGAAATTGGGAATTTGGCCCAGAAGAAGAAGTCCATCTCTTCCCTCTTCCTCGAACGGTCAAGGAGGGCAAGGGTAAGAGCCCCGTGTCAATTACTTAGCTGTTGCTTTCTTCTATTTTTCCTCAAAAATTTTATCTGTTTCTGATGTTATGTTCTGTTTTGCAGACGTTCGCAAGCCTCCCAAGGATTTTCGCCAGTCTTATTTCTCTGGCAAGGGTCTTAAGAAGCTTCTGGACCTTCCCATCCAAAAGCGCAAAGCTCCACTCCTGCTGAACTTCATCCCCTCCTACAAATCCACCTTGCCCGACGTTCCAAGGAGGAAGAAAAAGAGCTCCTCTTCTCCTATTGTAGTAACTCAAACCGCATCCACATCTCGGGTTGATCAAGGATCAACTTCTGATCCGGCCGATCAACCTTCAACCTCGGCACCATACTTGGTACCAATTTCTGAAAGAAAACGCTGACGACGACTTGTCAAAACTGCCGAGATGGTTCGTCCAAGGCCAGTCGCCCAAGACCTCCTGGCCGACCTGCCAACTGATGTTGATGCCATTTCAGCTCAAACATTGCCCCCGCCAAGACCAAAAAGAACTAAGAAAGCTCAGCCAAAGGACAAAGCAACTGAGGCCGAGGCTGAGGATGCCGTTCCCATCTCCCAGTTGGCTGAAAGCAAGAAGACCGCTTCTACTTCGGTCAAAAGGGCTACTGAGACTCAACCCTCAGAGTCCCAAAAATCGAAAAAGCCAAGGTCTTCTTCCTCGAAAACTTCAAAGTCCAAGATACCAAGCGTCCCTTGGGCCCCCCAATTTAATTTGAAAGACAGGCCAATAATGGCGAATGAGAGTGCCGACGACATAAATGTCGGCGTGGCTCTCAGTACTGCACTGCTTTTGCCCGGTGACTTGGAGCGAAATGCTGGGAACAGTGAGTATGAGAACTATGCTTTAATGCTCCAACACTCAGTTCAAGTAAGTGCTTCAGTTTTAGTACTCGTCCTTTCTTTTTGTTTCATACTTGGAATCTTTTCCTAACACTTCTATTTTCTGTCAGGCTGTCCAATACGCCCATTCCTTTTCAATGCAGTCATTTGAAAATCGAGAAAAATTGGCCGAGATGAAGAGGGAGTTTTCTGCTCTTCAGAAGATTAATAAGGGCCTTCAAGCCAAAATAAAAAAATTAGAAGATCAAGCCGAGGCTGCTACCAAGGCCGAATCCTTGGTCGAGGAAAAAGCTGAAGCTACCGAGGCTATAAAGAACGTTGCTGAGGCCCAAAAGAAGGAGGCCGAGGAAAAAGCGGCCCAAGCAGAGAATGAGCTTCAGCAAGCTTTACAAACTAAAGAGGCTGAGATCAAAGAAACTGATGAAAAATCTTATGCCCAGGGCGTGGCTGATGTTACTGAAGATTACAAGTTTCAAGTCAGGCAGGCATGCAACAGGGGCTTCTCCCTTGGTTGTATCCCTGGTGAAGAAGCTTGATCTTCTGCTGACTCGCCCTGGCGCAAGGCTGAAGCTATTCCTCTTCCCTTTCCTCCTCCTCCTCCTCCAAGTCAAGCTGAGAAGACACTGAATCCGAATCTGAAGCCGAGGTTGAGGATAAGGATGCTGATGTCCTGGTAAAGAAGGCCAAGGATGCTAATGAGACCAAGTCTCTACCTCAGGGTGATCAAGTCATGGACCTAACCCAAGATGATGAGACTGAGGAAGTGTCCAAGGGGGCTGAGCCAGGGCAGCTATCATCCGACCTCCTTCTGGCTGAAAGAAGTCTTAGTAAAACACTCGCTGAGATCGACGCCGAGATTGCGGCAGATAAGGAAGCCGAGGTTCTTGTGGAAAAAGATGCAGAGGTTGTGGAAGAAAAAGATACCGAGGTGGTTCTCCCAGAGTCCTCCGAGGTCTTTTTTCTTGTTCTTTTGTACTTTTGTTTTCTGAAAAATGTAAGCTTTGTATATGGCCGATGTGCCTTTTTCCATTCGATGCTAGATACAACTTTCTTCTACTGAGTGTTTGTACTTTTATATTCTTGTGACTGCTTCTCATAATTCTATACTTAGAATATTTTGCAAGTCTCTCCTTTGTACAATCTCCTCGGGGATAAATACCTCGGGTATGTTTACCTGAAGATTTATCTCGGCTAGGACTTCACCTGTAAATTTTCCATAAACTTCAGCAGGTATAAAGCATATAAACTTAATTTAACTTTATCTTGTAAATTGCTACAAATTTCAACAAGTGAAAATAAACAATTATCTCGGCTTAACTTTATCTTGTAAATTGCTACAAATTTCAACAAGTAAAGATAAGGAATTTATCTCAGCTTAACTTTAACTTGTAAATTGCTACAAATTTCAACAAGTAAAGATAAGGAATTTATCTCAGCTTAACTTTAACTTGTAAATTGCTACAAATTTCAACAAGTAAAGATAAGGAATTTATCTCAGCTTAACTTTAACTTGTAAATTGCTACAAATTTCAACAAGTAAAGATAAGGAATTTATCTCAGCTTAACTTTAACTTGTAAATTGCTACAAATTTCAACAAGTAAAGATAAGGAATTTATCTCAGCTTAACTTTAACTTGTAAATTGCTACAAATTTCAACAAGTAAAGATAAGGAATTTATCTCGGCTTAACTTCGGTTAAGTATAATCTCTGTTTAGCTTCGGCTAAGCATTACTACTGTCTTCTCTCTGCCCCCAATGTGAACCTAAGTTCCACTTGGGTTCTCATTATTCAAAAAACAACATTGTGCATAGTTTCATAAGTTGTTGAAAATTCTGCTAAGATTTTATTGATCATATCGGCAAAAAATCAAACAGGCATCTAATGATAGAAAAACTTTAAATTACAAGTGTTCCATGGCCTAGGCAATGCCTTGCCTTCATTATCTTCGAGCCGATATGCCCCATTTCCTAACACCGAAGTAATTCTGTAGGGTCCTTCCCAGTTTGGGCCAAGCTTGCCCTCTCTGGGATCCTTCTTATTGCCGACGACTTTTCTCAAGACTAGGTCGTTGACCTGAAAATCCCTTGGATTGACCTTCTTGTTGTAAGCTTTGGCAAGCTGTTGCTGGTATGCTGCAAGCTGAACTGTAGCTTTCTCTCTTCTTTCTTCTAGTAGATCCAGATCTCGGGCTAAGAGCACATCATTAGTCCCGTTCTCAACTCCCTGTGTTCTGATCCCTGGGATGCCGATCTCCAATGGAATGACTGCTTCTGTGCCATAAGCCATGGCAAAGGGGGATTCCCCTGTTGATCTTCTCGGCGTAGTGCGATATGCCCAGAGCACGTTAGGCAATTCGTCTACCCACTTTCCTTTTGCTGCCTGCAGCCTCTTCTTTATCCCATCCAGAATTACTTTGTTGGATGCTTCGGCTTGCCCATTACTTTGGGGGAAGCTTGGGGTTGAAAAGTAATTCTTTATCTTGAACTTTGCACAAAAATTCTTGATGAGTTTGCTGTCAAACTGTGTTCCGTTGTCGGCAACTATTGCTCTTGGAATCCCAAATCTGGTGATGATGTTTTTCCAGATGAAGTTCTTCACATCCACATCTCGGATTTTGGCAAGAGGCTCTGCTTCTATCCACTTTGTGAAGTAGTCTGTTGCTACCAGTAGGTACTTCCGCTGCCCAGTTGCTTGGGGCAATTGTCCAACGAGATCCATGCCCCATTGGGCAAATGGCCAAGGGCTGGAAACCGGGTTCAGGTCAGCAGCTGGCTGATGTATCAAAGGTGCAAACCTCTGGCATTGTTCACACTTCTTCACGTAGGCTTCTGCATCTTTTTGCATATAGGGCCACCAATACCCTGGGTAATGGCCCTGTGAGCTAACGATCTGCCCCCTGCGTGGCTTCCACAAACTCCTTCATGAATTTCATATAAAAATCTTCGACCTGAAGAGGGTGTACACACCTTAAAAGAGGTCCGGTGAAGGATCTTCTGTAGAGATGTCCTTCTGCTGTCAGACTGAATCTTGCCGACTTCAATCTGACCTTGTGTGCTTCCTTTCGATCTTCTGGCAGCTTTCCCTCTTTTAGGAATGCAATAATTGCATCCATCCAGCTTGGTCCCATGTCCACACATAATGCCTCTTGCATTGTGTTCGGTGGCTCTATGCTCGGGCCTGCTAGGTAATCGATCATTATTGTCCTTGTCTTTCCGGTTTGCATTGAACTTGCTAAATTGGCCAACGCGTCGGCGTGGTTGTTATCGTCTCGGCTAACCTGAAGAAGTCGGCAGTTTTGAAACAAGGCTGCCAGCCTGATGACTTCTTTTGCGTATGCCGACATCCTTTCATCTCGGGCTGCAAACTCTCCTGTAGTTTGATTCACTATAAGTTGTGAATCACAAAAAACTATTACCTTCATCCGCTTCTGCTGCAACTGCCAGCTTCAGTCCAGCAATTAACGCTTCGTACTCCGCCTCATTGTTCGAGGCTTTGAACCCCAATCGAATGGACTGCTCCAATATCTCTCTCTCTCCGTCGGGGATATTAACACTACTCCTGCCCCTGCCCCTGCCCCCTGCCGGTTTGAGCTCCCATCAACAAAAGTCGAAAGGAGTCGCCGATGTAAATGCTGAGGGTCTGAGTTTTTCCTTCCTTAGTTCTTTAGCCTTTGGCTGGGCTTCTCCTTCCTTGTTTCGACATCGTTTATCTCGGCTCAACGGAGCCCGATGTTCGATGTATTCTGGCGAGAACTCGGCCACGAAGTCGGCCAAGACTTGTCCCTTAATTGCTGTTCTCGGCCTGAATTCCAGGTCATATTGGCCTAAGGCTACGGCCCATCTTGCTACTCTCCCCAGTCAAATCTCCTTGTTGCAACAAGGATTTCAATGGTGCTCTGTTAGTACCACAATTTTGTGAGCCTGAAAGTAATGGTTTAGCTTCTTTGAGGCCATTACCAAGGCCAGCATTAATTTCTCCAGTGGTAGATACCTTGTTTCTGCATCAGCCAAGGTTTTACTGACATAGTAAACAGCCTTCTGTTCTCCCTTCTCTTCTCGGATTATTACAGCACTTACTGCGTGCTCCGAAACTGCTAAGATAAAACAGTTCCTCCCCAGGTTCAGGTGTTGAGAGGACTGGAGCCGTGGTAAGATATTTCTTTAGGTCGGCCAAAGCGGCCTCACATTCCTCAGTCCATAGAAAATCCGTGGCCTTTTTCACCAGATTGAAAAAAAGGTTTACATTTGTCCGAACTTCGGCTTATGAACCTGTTTAGGGCTGCGGCCCTTCCAGTAAGCATCTGAACCTGTTTCGCCGATGTCGGACTATTAATTCCAGGATGGCCTTGATCTGGTCTGGGCTGGCTTCAATGCCCCTTCTAGTCACTAAGTATCCCAAGAACTTACTGGATCCGACCCCAAACGCGCACTTTGATGCGTTGAGTCGGAGCCGATATGTTTTGAGTATGTCAAAGACCTCTCTTAGGTCAGCAAATGATCCTTTGGTTCCTTGGTCTTCACGACCAGTCATCGATGTAGACTTCTACTGTTCGGCCAATCAAGTGTTTGAACATCTTGGTTACCAGCCTTTGGTAAGTTGCTCCTGCGTTTTTCAACCCAAAGGCATAACTCTGTAACAATACAGTCCTTTTGGGGTGATAAACGCTGTCTTCTCCTCATCCGGGGGGTACATGGCTTATCTGGTGATACCCCCTATAAGCATCCAAGAAGCTCATCCTTCCATGTCCAGATGTGGCGTCCACCAACTGGTCGATCTTTGGTAGGGAAAGCTGTCTTTGGGACAAGCTTTGTTCAAGTTTGTAAAATCTACACAGACCCTCCACTTGCCATTCTTCTTCTTCTTCACTACCACGGTGTTTGACAGCCATGTCGGGTAATTGGCTTCTCTGATGGCCCTGGCCTCCAGAAGTCTGTCTACTTCCTCCTTCACTGCTTCGACGTGCATCAACGTCGGTCTTCTGGCCCGTTGTATTACAGGTTTGGCCGACCTATCAACATTGAGTCTGTGACATGTGACCTCGGGGTCAATGCCAGGCATTTCATAAGGTGTCCAGGCGAACACTTCAATATTTTTTCTCAAAAGGCTTCCAGCTCTCTTTCCTCTTCTTCGGCTAATCCTGTGCCGAGAAGAAAAAGCGTTCCTCATCGCCCTCCTTGACGAGGATTTTCTTCAGTGCTTCTTCACTTTCTCTCGGCTGGCTCCTTACCACTCGTCTAGGACCTTCATGTCCTCTTCTTCAACTTCTGCCTTCTCTGGTTCCTGAATGCTGCAGGTTTTTTATTGCTGCCATGGAGCAATTTTTTGCCTGCAACTGATCTCCTCTTACTTCTCAATCCTTTTGTTCTGTTGGGAATCGTAGCAGTTGATGCAATGTTGAGGGAACTGCCCCATTGCATGCAACCACGCCTCCCTAAAATAATGTTGTAAGGCGAGGGTGTGTCAATCACAACGAATTCTGTCTTGATCTTTTTCGTGCCGGCCTGTATCTCCAAGCTTGTTGCGCCCAATGGCCATGTCGGCGTTCCATTGAAGCCGACCATCGAGCCGTTTGACTGCTCCATGTCATCAGGGTGAAGGCCTAGTTCCTTGTAACATCTGACATACATGATGTCGCAGGAGCTGCCTTGATCAATCAAGATGCGTTTTACTTGGCACTCCATAACCTGGAGGGATACTACCAAGGCATCATTGTGCGGGTGCTGGACCATATCTAGGTCGGCTTCTGTGAAGGCTATTATTGGTCCTTGGCACTCTTCAGGCCGAGGTCTTTTCAATCCGACCTGGTTGACGTACTGTAGGTGTTTTACCCTCTGTGTCTCCCACCGTATGTCGTTTTCGTTCACCTTTGAGTGGATCATATTAACCACCCGAGGTCCGTCTGCTTGTGGTTGCTGCGCTGGGTGAGGCGGGGCTTCTTGTGCTTGAGGCAATCGTGCCTGTTCTTCCCCTGTTTTGGCCTCACCCACAAGGTCTCTCAGATGGCCTTGCCTTACAAGATCTTCTAAATGTGCTTTAAGGGCTCTGCAACCCTGGGTGATTTCCCCAATCTTTTCCTTCTGCGTGTTACTGGCCATCTACTCTTCTTTCGTTTCCACAGACGGTGCCAAATAGTGTGAGTGCTTTTCCGATCACACTGCCCTCCTTAGTGATCCAGCTGTAGAACACAGGAAGAATAGATGGCACCCTGTAACTTGTACAAAAGAAAAGGCTCCGGCGGTGGTTCTTCCACCCGGGGGCACTCCGACGATCAAGTCAGTATCTCTCAGATAAACAAGTGCTTAAACTATTGCTCAAGACTTAAAGTTGCGTACCTTAGACCCGCCGGGGTGCCTCTCTTTTATAGTTTTTCTCCATCCCAGTCCCACTAGAAGTCTCACTTCTATGGACTCTATTTCCAGATTTACCTTGGACTCTTCAAGAGATAAGGATAGACTCCCTGAGAGTACTACCTGTATCTATCTTGTAGTCTTTCTTCATTCTGGACTTCTGTCCCTTATCCGCTCATCTCGGATCCCGATATCTTCGGAGATAACCTCGGCCTTGCCGAGATCACCTCGGCATCACGACCAGGACACGTGACACCTCGGTTGACACGTCGGCGTCACCTTGCCACGTGTTGGTACTCAGAAAATATATCCCCACAATAACACTCGATTTTTTTTTATCATAAATTTATTAGTTATATGAACATAAAAATAATATTGTTATCACTTTTAAATTAAAATGCATATTGCACACTGTTTATCTTTTTTTCTTTATACTATTGGCATTAATTTTAATCTTTTTTAATCTTATTATAAGATAAGTTAATATAATTATTTTAAAATTTTAAAATTTATTATATCTATAATACACGTTGCGTGTAATTTACCTGACATAAATGTGTTTGTCTACTCTCCAACCATACCAGACACATTTTGAGTGATTCTACTTACACCACTCTTTTACCTCTTTACACCCTCCATCTTATTACAACCACTAAGAAAATATAGATTCTCATTACAACCAACCCAATATATTACCAAAACAAACCCTAAGGTAAAAAAAACTTTAAAACCCATCTCTTTACACCCATACTTTTCGGTTGTTCAGTTGCCGAAAACAATAGATCCCTCCAGCTTTTTGTTATTATACATTTACAGAGCCACTTTCTCCTAAACAATGTTTGTTTAATTTGTGTTGGGCCTGTTCGATAATGTAATGCTAATCAATTTGAAATACTCCAGTACCATGTTACCGGGTACAATTTCTTTTCCCAGCATTATGTTACCGTTCAATTAGATAATTTCAGTTTGCTTCCACAACAAAGCCAGTGGAGCCCACATTGAAGTGCCTGTTTGGTCACACAATGTGAAACAATTTACAAAACTTCGGTGTTATAACACAAGAATGAATTGGTTTGTCCAGCCTTTTCTTCTTATACATTTACAGAGCCACTTCCTTCCAAATAATGTGGTAATAATTTGTGTTGGGCCTGTTTGGTAATAAAATGCTAATGAATTTCAATTACTCCAGTGTCATGTTACCAAACAAACTATTTTTTCGCAACATTATGTTGCCATACAATTGGATAATTTCAATTTGCTTCACAACAATGTCAGTGGAGCCCACTATGAAGTGTCTATTCGGTCACACGGTACTAGACAAATTACATTTTTTTTTGGTATTATGTTGCTAGAAAAATAGATTTGTCCAGCATTTTGTTGTTATAACATTTAGAGAGCCACTTTGTTCCAAACGATAATTTGGACTTGTTCAGTTAATACAATGTTAACGAATTTGAATTAATCCAGTTCGATAAAAAAATATCCATAAATCAAACACACATCTATAAAATCATATATAAAAAGTATCCATAAATTTTTTTATAAAAAAATCAAGTATACGAATATTCATAAAAGCATCCATAAAATCTGTCATTATTTGCGTCCACCAATCAAACATGTTATCACAATTCGTCTATATCGATTGTTTCAGTAATTACTACGTCAGGGCTAATAAGAGTATAGAACTGATGAATACAGATAGTATATGCTTTCTTCCATCCACTAGCACACTGGTGATGAAAACGAATTCAATTATTTGCTATCGAAGGTACTGGATGACCAGGTTGCAGATAAACCTATAACAAAGAAATTAATAAGTAGAATTACAAAATAAGACATGGTAATGATCTAAGCAGGCTCGGTAGTTACTTGCACAAAATGGTTTCCATTTACAAATCCTATGTAGATATCTCTTCGATCAGGTGTTGCAATCGATACTGATCTAAGTGGTAGAAACGTCAAGCATTGTTGCATGGATAAATGATAAAGAATGACTCAATAGTATGATACTATCAAATGGCCCATGTCGGGCATAATCATCCAATGATTAAATCCAGGCTAGGTTCAAAGTAGGATAAAATAGAGTTAAGGTCATCAACATTTTCTTGTGAACCAAATAGTTTGCACGTAGTGCACTACATTCGAATGCAACTCAGTGAACAAGTTGCGCCTAACTTGTTGCCAATCATCTTCAACTAAACCAATCAATCTAGCTATTGCCCTGAAACCACAATTGTCATCTGCTTATACATCTTTTATGTGACGGATATATGGTCTTAGCTTCTCTAGAAATTGTTCGAAATAAGAGATATGATTTGTTGATTGTGTCATACAGACCTACATCACAAATATACAATAACGGATATATGAAATAATTAAAATGAGGCTAAACAACTATTAAAATAAATTTTGTACATAGTTACAAGTTTTATGTAATTACATACATTATTGTTTTTTGCCTTCTTCAGTTGTAGTTGCTTACGAACAGGTGCAGTTAAGATGGTAACACCCTGTGAATAACTATATTCCCTAGATAGTACATACTCAAACGCAGATGGCCCTCGTTTAGTAGATGTATCGATTTTGAATTGACCACGGTTGCGACCTCAGCCCCTACTTCGCATGTCAGTCTTAAGTTCAGGTTCCATAAAAAATATATTGTTTGGACTAATTAACTCCCTTAACTTTTTTAGAAGGATCACTTGTTGCGTCTCATCAATCGTTTGGAATTTCTCAATAAAAAAAACCAGTCTCTGTTTTGTAATCCAACTCCACAAAAGCACTTTCTGAAACTAGAAGCATATCTAACTTCCTCCAATGAGGATTTATGCATGAGAGGGGAATCGGTTGACCTTGTTGAAAATACTCAGCTATTTCATGTGCACATGGCGACCTATGTATACGTCACAAAATGCAGCCACATGCAACAACATCTATTCCCACACTATTCGATCTCTTTGACTCTACCAATATTTTGTCCAAACTACAAATTGAAATAAAAGCACATAACTCAGTGAACTCAGTAGGTGTGTAGTTGTGTTGGACTATAATCAAACTCTGCTGAAATGAGGCTTTAATGTCTGCATGTTGCAACTCTAACAAATTGTGTATTTTGGTCCAAGATGTCTCAAAACTGCCTTGACTTGATCCAAGTTGTCTCTTCAATTTAGCATGAGAACTCTCTGCCTTATAAGTATGTATATTTTGGTATTTGATATAAAAATCAAACAATTATAGCAATTCATAAATGTAATGACCATATTACCTGTTTGTAGTAGTATTTCCGAAATGCATATTACTGTCTGTCTTAGCTACAACAAATTTTTCCTTGTATGGCTCTAACTAATTGGTAGTAACATACTTAATAGCTTGAGGCTACATAATAAATTCGGTCTTCAGATTGGAAAATTGTTTATTGAAATCTGTCTCTGTTCTAACCAATACCAAAGCACTCCAACTATGCTTGAACTTATCCCATTTATCTTTCGTCTCAAAAACCTTCTTGCACTTCATCAGAACATTCTTACTAATATGCCATCTACATAAAAGATTAGTGGCTAGGTAGAACTTTTGATATGCCTTTCATCAAAGCCAAGTCTCTATCTGTAATAATGACTTTTGGAAAAGCAGTATTCTCCATAACGGTATGCAATACGCCTAAAGCCCATGTATAGTTATCCTTCCGTTCATGACCAAGATAAGCAAAAGGAACTGAAAATGTCAAGTACGTTGATGTTACCCCCAACAATCTCTAAGAGAGAGGTCGATACCTATTAGTCTTGTATGTGCAATTCATAATAAACACATGTAGAAATGCACATAACAACTCCAAACTAACTGGGTGTGCCCAGAACAAGTCAGTCACCATCTCTCTATCATCACATCGATGCCACTCAACATAATTTTGAATTGACAATTGCCCGAATAGTTGTTGCATCTGTGATCTTCCCACTCTCTGTACTACTCGATGTCGATGACGTGCGTTGTAGATTGTCTTCATTGTTGTCGCATTAAAGACATCCCGTTGTTTCAATGTAACCAATATTTCTTTTGGTCACACCATACTCTTTGACATGTCAACTAATAAGGATGTTTTCCTCCTTAGATAATCTACCAGCAAATGAGTGCTCTTCAAGATGTTTAGTAAACGGATGATTGTGCACTCCGCACATGACATGCAACATCCACTCATTATTTGTAGGTAATTTTTCCCTCCTTAATAGAAATAGACATCCACACTTTTTAGAACTTGTCAACCTCAATCGTTCCCCTTGATCTTCCTGTTATTTCTGTAGCAACAACTTCTTTCACAAGCAAGGGTAAGTCTTGGTTTTCTTTCATTACCTCTCGTATCTGATGTCTTTACAACAATGGCAAGTCCAGTCTTCCTCCTAATGTTAGAAGCCTATTTAATTAATGCTTGACGACTACTAAAAATCTAAACATAATAAATACATTTATATGTCAAATTATTAATAAAACTCAATACAAATTAAACATAAGAAAAAATCGTATTCATAAAAAAAACTTAACAAATCTCGTCTGTAATGAATTCATGGCTGGAGTCCACTAATAATGTAGTATTTGCGTTATTGCAATGAATATAAGTATAATCCTTCCAAGCAACAAAAAAAAAAAAAAAAATGAAACTGAACATACATGGCAATGAGTAGCTGAATAAATTTAAAAAGTTCGACTTTATATTACCGAAAATGTATCTTTTATTCAGTAGTTGGATATCAGACTTATATTTTTTGTTCAACAGTTTGATACCTGTAGACACCCCATTTTTGACCGCCCTTAAGACTTGGGCGTTACTAATTATTTACTTGATGATGAAAGATGTGCAGAGCAAAGGTTCGATTTCTTCGGTAAGAGGAGAGTCAAATCCTAACCTCATACCCCATTTTGGACCAAAGCTATTTTGGATGGTTTTTAGACCTTAAAACCTTCTCTTTCAAAACATTTTTGAAAAAGAATTCCTACGATGTTCCAAGGCTCGCGTTTTGTTAAATGTTGCGCTTTTCGGTAAACCGAGCGAGGACAAAGTGGAAATGAATGAAAGAGAGATGAAATCTTTGAAAAATCTTTCAAAACACCTTGTTTAGGGGTTTGGAGTTGAATAAAAGAGGAGAATAGGGAAGAAACCAAGTTGGGGAAGAAGATGGGCATAAATCGCTAAGAGAGACTCGAGCAGCCCTCGCTAAATCAGACCTATTCTTTTGAATACTTGGATTTCAGCTATGAGGCCACCACCGTTGGAAATAATACTTCTGGGGCTTCATTTTACACTCAAGAATCTCCTAAAGCCGAGTCCGGATGGGGGAGATATGATTGGTTGAAGTTGGGCATCATTTCGGTTGGACCGAAACTGAGCATTCTTCACTAAAAGAGGGATATATCTTAGTACACATGGAATTTTGATGTGAGGCTTCCATATTTGGAAAGAAGACTTCCGGGGCTTCAGTTTAGGCACAAGAATGACCTGAAAAGGCATCCAGATGAAGGAGTTAGGCTTGCTTCAAGTCAGGGACCAGGACTGATTTTTCCCATCGGCCTCTATGGGAGTGCATCGGCCACAATTGGAGCTCAGCAGCTATAGGTTGGCCAAAAGTGAACCTTATCGGCCACAAATGTTGGCCGATCAGCCAAAAATGTCCAGAAAGCCCAGAATTGGCAGATATTTCTCCCCCAGCTGTTTCCAGCTTGTGCCACCTGTCCTAGCTCAGATATTTTCGACCAAACTTGATATTTTGCTATATAATGAAGCCTTATATCTCATATTCAAGGGTTAGAACATTTAGAGAACATTTTTGGCAAAAGGTTTGGGAGCTTCTCACACTAGAACCTCTCTCTCTACAATCCTCTCTTGAGCATTTGTGCTAGAAGGCTTGCATACAACCATCTTCAACCTATCAACCCTTAAGAAGACTTGATCACCATTGGGTTAAGGTCCCTTGGAGCTTATTTTTGGGCTGATAGAAGGTCATTTGAGCCAAGAAAGAGGCCATTTTGCTGTTGTGCTCCAAAGGTAATCACTCACCCCTTTTAGCTTGTTTTGTATACTAGCTTTGCCATAGTTTTCAACTACTTTTGGGCTGCTTTTTGGGGTGGTTTTGAACTACAAAAACCTCTTTTTTTTTTTTCTCTGTTTTTCAGTCCTAAAAGTCTTGGTTTGTGCCTTGGTTGGCTAAGGGGTTGTCCTCCCTTTTGCTCCTTGGCTTGTAAGGCCTTGTGAGTTAACTTTCAAACATTTCAAACAACTTCTTTTTGGCCTTAGAACCACTGAAATCCAAAGGATTTTCAGTGGTAAAAACCTTGTTTTGAGGGCCCAAATAGGAGAGGGTGGTCCCCTCTCCTTTTGTCTTGCTTGCTAGTGTTGATGGCCAACCAAATGAGCATGTGTTTTTACTTCTTTATGGCTTTGTTTAGGCTCATTTTTGTGACTTATCAGACCTTCCATAATTCTGTTTTTGGCTGTCTTGGTCACCTCTTGCATGCTTATTGCACTTGTAGTGTAAATCCTCTTTGCTAGCCTTGTTAGCCTTACAAAGTAGCATGCTTTTGTGGTTTGAATTAGCTTAGTTCAAGTATGTTTTTGGTGTTATTTTGATATGTTATAACTCTGATTTTGATTGGTGGACTCACCTCTTGCATGCTTTATACACTTGTAGTGTAATCCATGCTTACTAGTCTAACATGCTCAATGTTTTGGCCAATCATGCTAGCTTATTTTGGCTATACTCCATGCATGTTTTAGCATTATTTTGACATGCTTTAGGACTGTTTTGGACTGCCTTGGTCATATGACTCATGTTTTGTATAGCTATAGTGCAAATGCCTTGACTAGTGTTGAGTTTTGAGACCACTAGCATGCTATATTTGTAATGTGTGCATGCATTGGCATCATTTGGCATGGTATTTCAGAGCTTATATCTTTGCCACACTCTCATGTTTATCACTCTTTAATTGTGTTCAAGAGTTGTGCCATTATGCCTTGTTTGTGAGCTAATACATGAGCATATCTTTCTTGCCATCTATGCTGCGAGTCTAGCATGTTTTTGCCACTATTTTAACCTGCCTTAGATCTTTTTTGAGTGCTTAAGGTCACTTGAGCATTGCTTGGTATGGTTGTAGTGTAAAGCCCTTGACTAGCTTTGTATTTCAAGCCCTTTTGCATGCTTTATTTGAGCTATTTGCATGATATGGCATCACTTGGCATGTAATTTCAGAGCATATGTAATTACCACACTCTCACATTTTCCACTCCTTCAATGTGTTTGAGAGTTGTGTCTTCATGCCTTGTTTGTAAGCCAATTTGTGCGCATGCTTGTCTAGCCTTTTGAGCTTCAATTCCAGCATGTTTAGGCCATTATTTTGATGTGATTAAGCTTTGTCCAGAGCTGGTTTAGTCCATTAAGCATTGTATTGTATGATTCTAGTGTTGTGTTCTTCACTAGTTTCAATGTTTAAGCCTTCTAGCATGTTGTACTTGAAGTGTTTGCATGTTAGAGTCTTGTTTATCATGCCACTTTAGCACTGAAAATCTGCCATCCTCCTCATTTCTTCACTTTTGATTTGTTTTGAGGATTGGTTAGTTTTGAGTTTGAGTTTAATGCAAGGGATTGAGGCCTATGCTTAAATGGCTTCAACCCTCTTTTGAGGGTTATTCCTAGTCAAAGGCATTGGTCCCTCCCATGCCTTAAACCATTCTCTTTGATAGACCTCTCTCTCATTAGAGGACTCTCACATTTGGACAAGTTGATTAATGAATGGATTGGTAATGTTAAAATGTGTAAACAAAATCAATCAAGTAAAATGTGTCAAGATAAGCATGTTGCATGTGTGCATTGCATTGTGTTCAACCGGACGTTGTGTTGAACACAAAGTGAATTGGTCCATTTCATACTTGAAGTGATGAAAATGGGCCAATCCTCTTTGTCTCCATTGCCTTTGATTATCCATGATATGGTGATGGTCCAAGTGTCTTATTTGTCATGCATTTATTGACCTTGTGCAATTTGGCTTCTTTGGCCATCATGCATTGAGATGCGTGATTGATGGCTCGAGAGCTGAGCACTACACACCTTTGAGCCTTAGACATAATAAGGGGTGTAGTTGCACACACATTTTCTTGCAAATACATTGCCATGCCTCTGTTTGTGCTCTGTTGCAGCAAAAGGGAAGTTTGCAGGAAGCAGTGGCCGATTGACTACTTTGTCTGCCGATCGGCTATCAATAATTGGCCAATAGCCTCAAATGTGGTCGATGACCTTTATCCTTTGGCCGATGGTCATATCCCTTGGCCAATGACCTCTCAGCCTGTCCATGAGGTGGATCAGAAGTGCTATGGAAGTTGGCACAGTTTTCAGAGATACAGAAGTGTGCAAACAGAGGCAACATGAGGCACGACAGTGGATTTCCGAGCGAAGGCGACTGAGCACACATGCACCCCTCGTCATGAGGCCATTTCAGTGCTTTTGATAACTTAGAATAGTTATTTGTTTTGATTCGGTTGTGTAACAATTAATTAGCTTGTTAGTTAGTTAATTTTGGTTTGTAATTAATTAGCTTAGTGTAGCTAGTCAGTTGATTCATTCGGACCCTCCGTCGAGAGGGCGAACTTTGTAATAAGCGTGCGTGTGTGTGATGCATATCTTCCAACTCCTATTTCTTTCTCCCTTTTACTTACCTGCTTTTGATGGTTAGTTTTAGGGCATGTTTTAATTAGCATACTTATGCTCGCATGTTTGCATACGTTCATCTGTCTTGCATGTACCAGGCTCGGCGCATCATACTAACTGCATTGTATTTCAATACCAATTCGAATACATGTTATCTAGTTGCATTCACATGCCATCTTAGGATAGCCGAGCCTATTTCTAGTTGCATTTTGCATGTGTTGCATTAGTCATCTTAACATGAACTAGGATCATGCATGATTTCTAACTAGTTCTCTGTTTTGGCTCAGAGTACACTATAAGTGTTTATGCTTTAGCATCTTGCATGAGTGTGAGTGTTGCCATGATAGCATGCTTGCCATGAGGCTAATTGCTTAAGTGTTTTAATTGCATGAATGCCTGTGGATGAAGGTTGGATTGTTTGAATTGGAACAATTCATTGAAATGCGAGTTTTAAGACCACTTGAGGGTGGCAAAATCATGTTTTCTAAGCCCGCTCGAGGGTGGCAAATCCACGTCTTAGCCTACTTGTGAGTAGCACCTTCAAACCATTTTCAAACAAACAAACATGAGATGCTTTGTTCCAACTTAGGCAATCTAGTCTATACTTGCATGCTGTGCGCATCACGTCGTAAACTAGCTAATAAACCGGAATAAGAACGCATGTGTTTTCAAAAACAAATATCATGTTAGTAAAGGCCGATCTTTGATCGGGCGAGCGGGAGTGCTCATTGCGTGACCTTCCCCTCTCGTACCTAAGTTCCCGAGCCGAGGCAACTTTGGTGATGACGGACACGTGGCCTTAGGCACGAGTCAGGGTTTCCTAAATTCTCCAAAATAAAACATTTAGGTGGCGATTCTGTATCTGGGAAAGCAGTCCATGTTTGACACTTCTTTATAAAAATCAGTTTTCCAAAACGATTTGCCGGATTTGGACTCTTTGGTGATTTATCGGTCTCACATTACACTTTGTGAGATTAGATTCAGAACCGTGACATTGAGTCCGAACTGTAGTAGCTTAAGAACAAAACGATTTCGGGCCTTCGCGCGCGGAGCTGTGGCGTTCGGGCATGTCTACAGGACTATGTTATTTTGTTCGATTTCGAAATACTGAACAAAAGTCAACAACCAACCCAGAAAATCGAAACAAAAACCTACCAAACAAATAAAAAAACTCACCATTTTACTTTTTTTATGGTTCTTCACTACCATTTCTTCATCTATTGCTTTCTTTGATGATCAAAGCACTATGATTTTCACTGTAAGAGAAAAGAAAAGTTGAGAAAGGAAAAAGAGTAGTAGGGATTGAAGACCAAGGGGGTGTAAGGAGATAATTAAATATATTTAATTTTAGTATTTTGTCCTTAAAAGTAATTTCACACATGGGTAAAATTAGAAAAAAAAAAAAAGAAAAAAAAAATCATATGAAAGGTATAAAGAGATAAAGTAATGGTATAAATAGAATCACCCACACATTTTTCCCCAGCTTCAACCTGGATCTTGACTTGGACAATTATGGTCCTCCCTTGCCCATGTCCCATCCAATATTTCTTTTAAAATCAAATAACTAATATTTAATTAAATCATTTTGCCAAACAAACATAACCAACATGTTATGTACTCATCCCACATTTATTATTATTTTTGTCCAGCCTAAGATTTTTATATATTTATTTATTCTTACAACAAGAATAAATTTGCAAGCAATCACATATTCGATAAATGTTACAAAACAAATGAAATATTTGCATACCATATACTTGTTACATATTTTGATAATAAATATTACGATTTTGTTTGAAAAATATTATGTACTTATTTCATATTTTTACGATAATTTGTAATTTCTATACCCAAGTTACAACAATTTACAATTACTTATTTTTATGATAGTGTTAGGTTTTTTATTTTATTTTTATTTTTATTTTTATTTTTTTGAAAAAATTCAAATGATGTTATTCAACAATTTAAAATATAATACAATAGTAACATTTGAATGATGAAAAATTCAAATTGAAATACTGTAAACGAATATGAAAGGAAACTAGTGAAAAGTAAAAGAAATATTAAAAACCAAACCCTTACTCTGCAAGCTAATTAAGAAGCACATATAAATATGTTTTTGTTTTTTGAACACCAAGAAATATGTTGCTCTTCTAATAATATAGAATAAAAAATGGGTCAAGATGATAATTTTGTATAGTGTGAGATTTATATATACAAGAAATTTAAATTAAAAGATGATAATTTTCAGTAATTTTTGAGTAATTAAGTTTAGATTTGTAATATTACTGTTATAAAATAGAAGAAAACTGCAACTGTTGGGCTGACCTCTCCCTCCAATCTTATTGTTGATTAGTAAAATAATAATAGTATTTGGAAAATAATAAATTTTATAAAATCTTACATATGATTTTGGAGAAATTAAAAAAAAAAATTCTAAGATTTAATTTTCTTCGCAAAATAAATCTTGAATTTTTACTTTTGTCAATTTCAATTTTAATTGTTTAATTTGTTTTAAATTTAAACTATCAGTTTAATTTTGTTTAGTAAAACTGGCCAGAAAATATTAATTTGGTCATTAAATTTAACAAAAAATGATATTTTAGATATTTTATATATACCTATATTGAGTTCAATAATTAAAATACTATTTTTTGTCAGTTTTACTTAACAAAAATAGGTGATGGCTTAGATTGAAAATAAATATAAATATTAGAGTTTAAATTGATAAAATTAAAAGAGAAAATTTCATTTTTACCGCTATACTTTTCCTTAATTTTTAATTACACCCCCAAACTTTGAATAATTTCAATTTTCAATTTTACCCCAAGTTTTTAAAATTGCATCAATTTTATCTTTGCCGTCAAATTTGAAATGCAAAAAGGTAAAAAAAAGTTACATTTTGACCTCAAATTTCAAATGATAGATGTAAACCTACCATCTTCTACCCAAACTCACCTTCTCTTATCCTTGTACCTCTACAACTCGGCCGACCACCACTGCTGCCGCCGACAGCTAGCCCTTCTCCTTCCTTTACCACTACAGTGTTTATGGATTGAAGATGGGAGTTGTCCGGGTCCATCAAATCTCTTTATTAGAAACCATAGAGTGAATTCAATCAAATCGAATGGCTTTTATTTCATGGCTTCCCTTGGAAATCCAAACTAACCAGGAGTGCCATTTGAAACCCACAAGTTCTTCAAACCCTCAACAAACCTTCCCTCTCAAACCCCTACCACCAATTTGAGTTCTTCACCATTCACATCTCCTTCTTATCCTTCACTCCCTTCTGCTTCTTATCCTCTACCCATTGGCCTTTATTCATACCCTTCTTAGACCACCTAGGCCTAGTTTTACGACCCTCAATTCCACATCTCTCCTCATTTTTCACAAAAAGATCATCACCATCTTTTGAATACAAAACACATATCAACAGCATGAGTGTAAGCCCCCTTCCACTCTCTCTCTCTCTCTATATATATACATACATAAATATATTTACATATGTATATGTGTATTGTGGATTGCAGGTAGAGTTCTTCATATGCTTGTATAGAGATTTGCTACGCATTATCTTCAACAGTGGGGGGGCTTCTTCAAATGGATTTTGCTCGCAGAGATCGACGAAGAAGAGAGAGGAGTTTGTCATAATGAAGGAGAAAGAGATCCTAGATCAAGTTGCACTTGATCGAAAAGTTTCCAGATCTAGATCGGTTGTGTGTTTACATGAGCTTTTTCGAGGACTTTTTCGAGTGAATCTCAACTGGGTTTGGGAACTGTACTCTCCGGCAAGTTGAGTCTCAGAGAGAAGGCAAGCCTAAGGTCACCCCTCTTCACCGCCGTGGTAGTGAACAGGATTGTATGAAAGAGAAAGTCAAATGTAGTGGGATTTTTAGTGTCCTCATGATCACTTCTTTATCTTCTTCATCTCCTTACTGGGTTTCATTTCAGTTGAAGATAACAATCATATGAGTGGCAAGGCGGCGGCAATGGCGGTAAGTCATCTTTCTCATTAGAGGAGTAAGAGTTGGGGATGGGCATTTGTGAGTCCAATTAGAGCTTTGAGTAAGCCTTCTTCAATTGGGAAGATGGAGGGTTCTAATAAGAACAATACCAACACCAACACCAACATCAACACCATCCCCAATCTCAATGCCATTCATTCTCTATTGGTTGTGGAAGGCTAAAGATATGCTTTTTGAGTTTGCTCATTAACTTAAGCATTTAAAGTAAACATTACAACTCTTTTGTATTTGTTTGTGTTTTGTGTCTGTCTCATTAGTTATTTGGGAAGTTAATTTGCGATTTGAATTCACTTTGTTTTTACTGATAAAGAGATTTGATGGACTTGGACAGCTCCCATCTTTAGTCTATAAACGCTGCTGTAGCTTGACTTTTTCGAGCCCCCTTTTGGAAGTCGAAATAAGCCCTACAATATCAGACTCCCGCGGTTCTGAATCTAATTCCACAAGTGCAATGCGAAATAGATAATCACCAAAGAGTCCAAATCCGGCAAATCTTTTGAAAAATCGATTTTGAATCAAATTGCCAAAAAAAGACTACTTTGCCAGATACAGAGTCGCCACCTAAATATTTTTTGGGAAATCTAGGAAACCCATGACTTGTGCCAAAGGCCACGTGTCCGTCATCACTAAGATTGTCTCAGCTCGGGAACTTCGGTACGAGAGGGGAAGGTCATGAATGAATTTGAGCACCCCCGCTCGCCCGATCAAAGATCAGCCTCGACTAATCATGATATGAATCTTATGTACATTATATGCTCTTGTTCTAGTATATTAGGCTAGCATTAATATGTGAGGCGCACACACACAAGTATAAACTAAGTTTGCAAGAATTGGAACACTTGATTCATGCTTGTTTGCAAAATTGTTTCGAAATATGTATCACTTGAAAAAGTGATCGCATATGGACATTTACTTAAATTATTCCAATTCAAGCAACTAGCCTTCATCCATAGGCATTCAAGCAGTTTATCAATTAAGCAATTAGCCTCATGGCAAGCATGCTAAACATGGCAACATCGACACTCATGCGATATGCTAAAACGAGTAAAAGGCTCACCTAGTACTCCAAGCCAAAATAAACATGAGTTAGAAAAATGCATGATTCCTAACTATGTGATATGACTAATGCAACACATACAATATGCAATTAAATAGGCTCGGCTACTTAACATGGCATATGTGAAGCAATCTAGATAACATGCGGTCTAAGCACGTATTCAAAGAAGTATTTATCTAACAATGCAAGTTAGAATGATGCGCCGAGCCTCGATGTATGCAATACAAATGGATGCAAACATGAGATATGCTAAACAAAACATGATGTCCCTAAACTAACCATCATAAGCTAGTAAATAAAAAAGAGAAAGACATGGGCTGGAAGACATACACATTATTACATTCTTGCGCTCTCACAAAGGAGAGTCTGAATGAACTAAGCTAATTAACTAACTAATTAAAGCTAAGCTAATTATTACAAAACAAATGAATAAATAGCTAAACTACTTAACTAATTATTACAACACCATATGAATTAGCTAACTATTTTAGCTAATTAATTACAACATCACAACTAGCTAACTACTTTAACTAATTAAATAATTACAACACAAGTGTAATTAAAAGAAGTAAGTAAGCTAAACAATTAAGCACTGAGCTAACTACTCCGCCTCGGGAAACGAAAGATGCTCATGTGCATGCTCGGTTTTCACCTGAAAATGTCACCGTTTTGCTTTCGGAGAGCCTCTGTTGCGTAGAGAACACATACACTGTTGCCCCACTTCTAGAATAGCTCTGCTCTGCCTTACAAACATACTGCTGAATTTTGCATTAGTGGCCGGCCGGCCAATGATGAGGCCTGTCGACCACCAGTGATAGCCGGCGGACTATCAAAAGTGGCCTACCGGCCATGGAAAGTGGCTTGCCGACCATTGCTGCCCAGTTCACCTTGCTGTAATAGAGAACAAACAGAACAATGCACAAGGTATTTCAAGGGTTTGTTTGCACAACTCACCCCTCATTTTCATGAACAAATCAAATGGGTAGTGAACTTAAGCCACAAATTACCAACTCAAACAATTTCATTGCATGATGGCTTGTGAACCAAAGTGTGCAAGTTCAATAAATGCAACAAAATAAGACTCTCAAAACCACCTCCATATCATGAATGATCAAGGGAAGTAGTGACCTTGGAAACTTGAATCATTTCATCACTAATGAGTATGACATGGTTCAAGCTTCCATGTGTTCAATTAACGTCTGATTGAATATAATCAAATTATTATCTTTCATCATTTTTAACCTCAATTTTACTCCATTTTAAATTACCAACCATTCTTTAATCAATTGAGTCAAAATGGTAAGTTTAAGTCCTCTAATGGAGTGAAGTACCAAACCAAGAGTTAACTTAAGATATGAAAGAGATGTCATGCCATTGATAATGAACCTATAAAAGAGATTAAACCATTAAGCATGACAACCTCAATCTCATGCTTAAAGAACAAGAGGCTTGAAACAACTCTCAAAGAAAAACAAAAGCCAAGAAAGGAGGGAGGTTGTAGAGATTATTAGCACTGAAAATGAGTGAGAAAAGCATGAATAAATGCTATCAATTCAAAAGAGATGGTGTCTATGGCCTAGAACACCAAACTCATGAGGACAATTACATTATAAGCATGCAAAATAAAGCTCAAATGCAACTAACAGCCCAAAAAAGTGCTAAAACAGTCTAAAATAAGTCCTAAAACATGCTGGAATTAAGACAAAAAAGGCTAGATTAATATGCTAAAACATGGCACAAACTAGGCTAGTAAGCAGGACACAAGGAGGGGAGGCTAACCCCTCCAAATTTGGACTTCAAAATATGATTTTGGCCACTGAAATAGCTCTGAAAATTAGTGTTTAAAAGCTCAAAAAAAGATGATACAAAAATGGGAAACACAAGGGCAAAGGCCTCCAAAACAAGGTACCAAGAAGGGCTATCAACCCCTCAACCTTTAATGGCCTTAAAATCCAAGTTTTAGCCCCAAAATATAGAAGTTTTACAGCCCAAAATTAGTTGGAAAATAGTAAGTAAAATAGTAGAAAAAGCAAGCAAAGAGGCTAAGCCTTATACCTCTTGAAGAGGAAATGAAGTCCAAGCAACAAAACCAAGCAAACAACACACTCAAGAGCTCCAACAAGGCTCTAGGATACCTTAGCTCAAGTATGGAGAGATTTGATTAAGGGTGTATAGGCAAAGGTTGAGAGTGCATAGGCTAAATTGTAAAAATTTGCTAGAGAGAGAGAGAATTGTAGAAATAGAGGAAAAATTTTGATCTCAAAATTTTCTAATCTTAAAACATGAGCGAGGGGGCTCCTATATATAGAAAACTTGAATTCCCCTCAAGAACATCCAGTCCTACACGTGGGTGCAGATGTATGTATCTGTGCAAATAGCTGGCATAGCTATCACAAAATATCTATAAAAGACACTGGTGGCCGGCAAACCACATCAATGGCTGGCAACCAAAAAGTGATGGCCGACAGCCCAAAAAGGGTGGCCGGCAGGCCACCAGAGGCTACAGGCTTGAAGAACCAAAGCTTGGTCCAAAACTGAGGCAACAAGGGTGCAGGGTTTGAAAGGCTCAAAGCTATGGCATTCCGCTGAGGACTTCGAACACTTGATGAGCAAATAAACTCATCATCGGGTGTGCATGCGATGACGTCCAAGTCGTAAGGGCCATCAAAAATGGGTGTCTATAGCTGCAGTGGTGAAAGAGGATGAGGGGTAAGCCGTCGTCGCCGATAGTGGTGGCCGGTGGAGTTGTAGAGGTGTAGAGATGAGAGAGGGTAAGTTTGAGTAGGAAAGGGTGGGTTTGCATCTATCATTTGAAATTTAGGGCCATAACATAATTTTTTAAACTTTTATGTTTCAAATTTGACGATAGAGGCAAAATTGATACAATTTCAAAAACTGGAGGGGTAAAATTGAAATTTTTTGAAGTTTGAGAGTGTAATTGAAAATCAACGAAAAGTATAGGAGTAAAAATAAAATTTTCTCAAATTAAAAAGCACAGGATTTATTTTGTTATACAAGTCAAACTATCAACTGCTATTTGTAATTTCTTCTATAATTTTTGAGAAGATTGTTGTAATAATGATATTTGTTAAAAATATGTCATTTCGATAAAAAAAAATATATATTTATTTTAAAGTGATAAAATCAATATTTGTTATATTATTTTGTATTAATTTGATATACAATTTTTTTGGGGAAAATTTTAATCTAGTGTAAGCTTTTCAAAAATATAGCGATTCTAATTTAGACCCGACCCATTTATTATTCTAGACTTGGGTTTCATGGTCTTGTATTGTTGTTCATGTCTTATTCCTCTTTCCCTCATTGAGTTTGGCTATTGGGATGTGTTGGTTGTGTTTGGAATAGGTTAGTACCTTGTTTTTCAAAAACCTTGTTTTCTAGAATTTTGCTTCTACGCTCGAGCGCCACTGTTTGAGCTCAAGTGGGTTTTATGAACTCTCAGTACTTTTGCAGGTCTGTAAAACGACTGGGACTTGTTATTCTTCGCTCGAGCGAAGCTTTTTACGCTCGAGTAGTATTGAGCGCTGGCCTTCTGTCTGTAAAACTACTGGGAGTATGTATTCTACGCTCGAGCGTCACTTCCTGTGCTCGAGCTGTATTTATTTTTGTGTCTGGACGCTCGAGCGTCACTTCTCACGATCGAGCGGACTATGTGTATATCAGTTCATAAAAGTCACTTTTTCCATCACTTTTTCATCTCTCTCTCTCTCTCTCTAAACATTTCAAAACCCTAAATCTAGAGCTCTTCTCTCTAGTACCTACTCTCTGTCTACAAATACACCAAGATCTACCCATTTCTCCACCCTACTCCCTTTGTTAAAAAAATAGAGCTCACCTAGAGCTTCGTTTTCATCTGAATAGAGTTGGATTTCGGCTTCATCCGAGTTTCATCCGTGTTTATCTCGTCTTCTAGCTTCGAGGTAGGGATTCTCTACACTCTTCTATGATTTTTAACTTAGCTATTTGTTTTTATAAAACAATCTTGTGATTTTTGGAGGATTTTGAACAAACTTAGGGTTTTGGTTCAAAATCAAAAGAGGGGTTTTTAAATGGATGTATTGAAAATGGTTATGGGAGTAGAAACGAGGTTGAGTTGTGATAAAATTATTGATTTTGATACTTGGAATGAATCTCAGAAGAAAAAGTGGTTTTTCTCTAAATATGAAATTGAATGAATATTGATATGGATGGTGGAGTTGGATATGTATTATTGCTCACATATTAAATTTTGGAAAGTTTATTTGTATTGGAGATTTTATATCTGTTTAGAAATATCTATTTTGGACTATCTGGTGGAGAATATAGCTATGATTGTTGTAGAAATTGCATGAGGATTAGGTGAATTAAATTAAAATTAATTTATTATCCATGTGCATTGAACATTGTTGTTCATTTAATACATTGCAAATGTATATGATTTAGAGAAAAATGGGTGAATGTGGGAAAGAGGTGTGTGTCACAAATTAAGTTGGCCTGTGTGTCCTAGGTGAAAGTCGACAAATGCGGGTATACATGGTATTGATTCCCGCATACGAAATATCTGTAAAATGGCAATAGTAGTGCTTGTATAGACTATGTTTACATGGGTGTCGTTTGATAGTTTCTTGCAGACAAAGGTTGTACTGGTTGAGGTTTCCCCCTTGTTTTCTATTATAAAGACGAATTAGAGAATTGTGATATAAACTGAGCATGGCATGGTCTTTGGAAAAGAAATGTAAAATGTTTTGACATGGGTATTGTATATGCATTTCAACCTTATATCTTTGTTAAGATTCATATGTTGTGTTGGATTATCTCTACTCGGTTTTGGCTCACCCTATATAGGAGAACCATTTTCAGGTATTGGAGAGATGCCTACGCCAATGTAGTAACTTGGGAGGATTAGAGCAAGAGCTTCATTTTGTTTACTTGTAGTTATTATTTTGTACAAACTTAGGACTTTATCTGTATTGGATTTAAATCCATTTTGATGTAACTAAGTATAGTCTTCGAAATTTGTAGCCCTCAGGGCATTTCAATTATCTATTTAACTTCTATTTCATATCTTTATTGTTGACACATGCTATAGATTCAGGGTTAGAACTTATGAATGTGTATCCGCATATGTCACCTTTTTGTACAACTAAGTCTTATGTAATGAAAGGATATTATACTTTGATTTAGATTGTTATTTACTTATCATCGTGGATGGTTTATTGTATTTATTTCAGGGCGCTACAACTTGGTATCAGAGCATACTAGGTTTGAATACTTTGGGTACATAGGGAATGGTTATTACCACAATAGGTTTGTCTCACTTGATAGAGACATTAGTATGTATGGTATGCTATGTGATAACATGTTTATGTAGTTATATGTGTATAAGATTTAGTTCCTAAGATATTGATTGGGCCTACGGGTTTCTAGAAGTCCTATTAAAAAAGCACTTGATCACTGCTATTTCTAATTGGAACTCTAGCAACGCCGTGGGACGGTCATTATTTAGGAAGGAAATTCGTATGTGTTTCTGTGACTACGTGCTTACGTGAGTGAATTACTGCCGTTCACTGCATTAGGACGCGAGTGAGTTAGTTTGAACACATTTGTAAATATGCTAATGTCTTTTGTTACCTTTATTAGGATGTCAGGACATGATCGTGGTGGTAGGCCTAGACGGAATATTAGATGATATTCCGATACAAGAGGAGGGAGTTGGTTAGACCAATGTGGCCGAGCAGACAGGTCAGCAGACCATGGGTGCCTTAGCTTGTGAAATGGACGGAGCATTGCGGGAATCCATGGATATTCTCAGGGTTGAGAATCAAGTCTAGGCCTAAGTAGCTGAGGCAAGGCCGTCATTCTTGAAGAGAGAGTTTTTCCAATCCAATCCAAACGAGTTTTTGGGCAATCCTAAAGAGCCTTTGAAAGCAAATGAATGGCTCGAACAAATGGTAAAGACGTTTGAGATGCTCGACATCAAAGACGGTGGTTTGAGAGTGACCTTGGCATTTTTCCAGCTGAAGGGAGATGCTAGTCAATGATGGAAGTATGTACATGGACGCATTAGGATAACTTGGGAGGCTTTCGTCGACGCTTTCTAGGACAAGTTTTTGCGTCCCACAGGTTGGGAGAAATTGAGGACCAATTTTCTTAACTCAAGCAGTTGCGCACATCGGTGGCCGAGTTTGAGGCCGGATTTACTAGTCTGTCGAGGTTTGCATTGGAACTCGTGGAGACTGAAGAGCACCGTTGTTTGGAGTTCGAGAAGAGGTTGAGGACCGGGCTCATGTTCAAAGTGGTCAGGTCAATGATTAGAGATTATGGACGCCTTGTGGAGATGACGGCTTATCTTAAGACTGCGATGCAGATGGAAGAAGAGCGAATGAGGGGCTCCAAGAGGAGTCAGGATGTTTAGGGGGACAATAAGAGACAGAGGGGTTCTACCCCACATCAGTTCCAGGGAGCATAGCTGGGGTCCACTTTTCCAATATCGAGTTTAGGTTCTGAGAGAGGTGGTCAGGAAGATTTCACCTGCTTTAAGTGTGGCCAGTTGGGCCACAAGTCTCCAGCTTGCCTACTAAGGAGAGGAGGGCAACGGTCTATTTCATTTTTGGCTCGTTCTCAGAGCCAAAGTCACAAAGAGGGTAACCCTCTACTTGTTATCAGTGTGGGTAGCCAGGGCATTTGAAGAGGTTTTGCCCTCAGTTGGGCGGCACACCTGGTGTGTATGGTTCAAGGCAAACACAAAGCCACCAGCCTGCACAGTCAACTCAGGCCTCGAGGGCCAATCAAGGAGCCTCTTCGGCTTAGTCAGCGCATCAGACGTATGCTCTGAGAGATGAGCAGGTGGAGCAGAGACCTACAGGGCGTGTGTATGCTGTTACCCCGCCAGACTTAGTACTAGGGCCTTCGGCAGTGAGAGGTACTTTCTTGTTATGCAATTCTATTGCTAATGGATTAATCAACGTGGGTGCATCCTATTCATTTATCTTATCTGCATTTACATCGGCTTTGGGATTAGAATTAGCTCGGTTAGCATCTCCTCTCAATGTAGAGTCACCTATTAGTAGTGAGATTGTTTTGGAACAGGGGTGTTGGGGTTGTGATATAGAAGTTGTCGGTCACCAACTTCCTTTTGCATTTGTGTTGATTAACATGTCAAGTTTTGATGCCATTTTGGGTATGGATTGGTTGTCATTGTATCGGGCTATCATAGATTGTTACCGTCAGAGGGTTACTGTATGTACTTTGAGCGGTGATTGTTTTTATTTCATGGGGGACAGAGCCGATAAAGCCTTATCACCAGTGTATGATTCGCATGGGTGGAGTGAGCGTAGCTGTCTTCTTGCCAACTTCTTGGGTAGTGAGTGTGATGAAGTCCGAGTTGCGAATACCCAGATGTTTTTCTCGAGGATCTTGATAGTTTACCACCTCACTGAGAAATCGAGTTCTTTTTTGATTTAGTGCCTGGCACGGTACCGATTTCTATGGCACCGTATAGTTTGCACCTGCCTAGTTGAGTGAGTTGACGATTCAACTCCCAGAACTACTAGATAAGGGTTTTATCCACCCTAGTACTTCACCTTGGGAAGCACCGGCTCTCTTTGCCAAGAAGAAGGATGGCACTTTGCGATTATGTATTGATTATCGGAAGTTAAACTGGGTAACTGTTAATAACAAGTACCTAATGCCTCGTATAGATGATTTGTTTGATCAGTTGAAAGGGTCTTGTTGCTTTTTTAAGATAGACTTGAGATCGGGTTATCACCAGTTGAGGGTAAAGGAGGAGGATATCTAGAAAATGGCGTTCCGTATACGGTATGGCTTATGAATTCTTAGTGATGCCTTTTGGGCTAACCAATGCACAACCATGTTTATGGATTTAATGAACCGGATCTTCAATGATTTCCTGGACCATTTTGTGGTCGTCTTTGTTAATGATATCTTGGTTTACTCACCCTCTGAGGAGGAGCACGAGGAACCCTTGCGGGTAGTACTTAAGTTACTTAGAGCCCACAAACTGTATGCTAAGTTTGGAAAATGTGAATTCTGGTTGAAAGAAGTTAAGTTCTTAGGCCACGTGGTATCCAAGGAAGGAGTGACTATAGATTCATCCAAGATAGAAGCAGTACAAGATTGGGAACAACCTAAGAATGCTTTTGAGATCCGTAATTTCTTAGGGTTGGCCAGGTATTATCATCGATTTGTAAAGGATTTCTCTAGGCTAGCCTCACCAATGACTAGACTAATGAAAAGAATTAAGTTTGTATGGAGTGAGACCTGTGAGAAGTCATTTCAAGAGCTTAAGGTTAGACTTACCACTTCTCCAGTATTGATTATTCTAGAGAGGGGTTTGAGCTATTCGGTGTATTGTGATGCTCCTTCGGGAAGGTTTGGGTTGTATATTTATGTAAGAGGGTAAAGTAGTAGCTTATGGCTCATGGTAGTTGAAAACTCATAGAGAAACTATCCTACCCATGATCTAGAGTTAGAGACGGTGGTCTTTGCCTTAAAATTTGAAGGCATTATTTGTATGATGAGAAGTTTGAAGTGTTTTCTGATCACAAGAGTCTAAAACATCTACTTACATAGAATGACTTGAATTTGTGGCAGAGGAGGTGGGTGGAGTTTATAGAAGATTATGACTTTGAGTTGCATTATCATCCGGGTAAAGCTAATGTCGTGTCTGATGCTTTAAGTAGGAAATTCATTGGCAGTGTGGCTAGTATTGCCATTCGGGAATGGAAGATGTTGGGTGCTATTGATGAATTTGACTTGCATCTTGGCGAGTCCGTTGAGTCTGTAATCTTGTTTTCGGTGGTACACAACCTACACTTGTGAACCGAGTGATAGATGCACAAAAGTGATCTTGAGGTAGAAACCTTCGGGAAAAGATCTTAGTGAGAAGGTAGAAAAAAGCTGGAATGTGTATCCCGATTCGAGTGTTAAATACCGTGCCCGCTTTTTTGTATCGGGGACTTGCTGAGAGTATTCCGAGAGTTTTCATTCACGCCTTACGGTGCATCTAGGAGGCACAAAGATGTATCATGATCTTAGTCACCAGTTTTGATGGAGGGGAATGAAGAAGGATATGGCCGTATTTGTATCAAGGTGCCTTACTTGTCAACAAGTGAAGGTCGAACATCAGAGGCCAGCGGGTTTGTTGCAACCCTATAGCCGAGTGGAAGTGGGAGCATGTCACGATGGATTTTGTAGTGGGTCTCCTAGGACTCAACGGGGTTGGTGATGCGATTTGGGTGGTAGTTGACCGTTAACCAAGTCGGCACTTTGTACCTATGCGCGTGAGTGACTTGATCGATCATCTGGCCACATTTATATTGGGACATAGTAAGACTTTATGGGAGTAACGATCGTTTCGGATAGAGATCCGCCTTTTACGGCTCGGTTGTGGCAGAGCCTACAAAATGCCTTGGGCGCGAGATTGACTTTTAGCACTGCGTATCATCCTCAAACTGACGGACAGTCAGAGCGCACCATTCAAATTCTAAAGGATATGCTCCGAGGTTGTGTCCTTGACTTTAAGGGGTCATGGGAAAGGCACTTACCCTTAGTGGAGTTTGCCTATAACAATAGCTTTCAATCGAGTATTGGCATGGCACCATTTGAGGCCTTGTATGGTTGACCGTGTAGATCCCTTGTGTGTTGAGCCGAAGTGGGTGATGCACCAATGTCAGGTCTAGAGTTAGTCTGAGAAACCACAAAGAAAGTTGCACTTATCCGTAAAAGATTGGCTACTGCCCAAAGTCGCCAGAAAAGTTATGCCGACCATAGGAAAAGACCTTTGTCTTTTGAAAAGGAGATCATGTCTTCTTAAAGACATTACCTAGGTGGGGTTTGATGAGGTTTGGGAAGAGTGGAAAGTTGTCCCCTAGATTTATTGGGTCTTTTGAGATCCTTGAGTGAATTGGAGAGGTAGCTTATTGTTTGGCCTTGCCACCATAGCTTTTCGGGGTTCATGATGTGTTTCATATTTGTATGCTTCAGAAGTATGAACCAGATTTGTCGCACATATTGGATTGGACTGACTTAGAGGTAGATGAGGATGCCATGTATGAGGAGAGACTGGTAAGGATCTTAGACACTCGAGACCAAGTCTTGCGAGACAAGACAATTCCTTTGGTGAAAGTGTTATAGAAACATCACGAATTGAGAAAGCAACTTGGGAAGTGAGTTGGAAGTCCGTGAGAAGTATCTGGACCTATTTGTTAATGTTTGAGCATGTATTAAAACTTTTGTTATATCGATTTAATGTAACATTGTATATGTTTTGGAAACGTGAATTGTATATTCAATATTGAGAACTTGTTTATCATGTTGATGAGAATGAATGATTGGTGGATGGGTCATGATACTTGAATTGATTGACTATCAGTGTTGTAAGTGGTTTAAACATGGTTTTAAAGTTTGATTTATAATTTCGGAGACGAAATTCTTTAAGGGGGAGAGATTATAGTGATTCTGGTTTAGACTCGACCCATTTGTTATTCTAGACTCAGGTTTCATGGTTTTGTATTGTTGTTCATGTCTTATTCATCTTTCCCTCATTGAGTTTGGCTATTGGGATGTGTTGGTTGTGTTTGGAATAGGTTGGTACCTTGTTTTTCAAAAACCTTGTTTCCTAGAATTTTGCTTCTATGCCCGAGTGCCACTTCTTTTGCTCGAACGGGCTTTGTGAACTCTTAGTACTTTTGTAGGTCTGCAAAACTACTGGGACTTGTTATTCTTCGCTCGAACGAAGCTTTTTGTGCTCGAGTGGTATTGAGCTCGAGCGTCCCTTTTTGCGCTTGAGCGTTGGCTTTCTGTCTGTAAAACTACTAGGAGTGTGTATTCTGCGCTGGAGCATCACTTTTTGCGCTCGAGCAGTAATTATTTTTATGTCTAGACGCTCGAGCGTCACTTCTCGTGCTCGAGCGAACTGTGCGTATATCAGTTCTTAAAAGTCACTTTTTCCATCACTTTTTCATCTCTCTCTCACTCTCTAAACATTTCAAAACTCTAAATCTAGAGCTCCTCTCTCTGTCTACAAATACACCAAGATCTACCCATTTCTGCACTCTACTCCCTTTGTTAAAAAGATAAAGCTCACCTAGAGCTTCGTTTTCATCCGAATAGAGTTGGGTTTCGGCTTCATTCGAGTTTCATCCGTGTTTATCTTGTCTTCTGGCTTCGAGGTAGGAATTCTTTATACTCTTTTATGATTGTTAACTTAACTATTTGTTTTTGTAAAACAATCTTGTGGCTTTTGGAGGATTTTGAACAAAACCTAGGGTTTTGGTTTAAAATCAAAAGAGGGATTTTCAAATGAATGTATTGAAAATGGTTATGGGAATAGAAATGAGGTTAAGTTGTGATAAAATTACTGATTTTGATACTTGAAATGAATCTTGGAAAAAAAAAGGGGTCCTAAATGTCTCAAATGTTTATTTTGTATAAATAAATGGATTTGATGTTGAAAATATGAAATTAGATGGATATTGATATGGATGGTGGAGTTGAATATGTATTATCGCTTACATCTTAAATTTTGGAAATTTTATCTGTATTGGAGATTTTATATCTGTTTAGAAATATCTGTTTTGGGCTATCGGTGGAGGATAGCTATGATTGTTGTAGAAATTGAATGAGGATTAGGTGAATTAAATTAAAACTAATTTATCATCCATGTGCATTAAACATTGTTGCTCATTTAATACATTGCAAATATATATGATTTAGAGAAAAATGGGTGAATGTAGGAAAGAAGTGTGTATCACCAAATTAAGTTGGCATGTGTGTCCTAGGTGAAAGTCTCGAAAAACGCACGATATATGGGTGCCGATTCCCGTGGACGAAATATCTGTAAAATGCAATAGTAGTGCTTGTATAGACTACATTTACATGGGTGCCATTTGAGAGTTTCCTGCAGATAAAATATTCGTAAAAGGTTGTATTGGTTGAGGTTTCCCCACTGTTTTCTATTATAAAGGACAAAATTAGAGAATTGTGATATAAACTGGGTATGGTCTTTGGGAAAAAAATGTAAAACGTTTTCACATGGGCATTACATGTGCATTTCAGCCTTATATCTTTGTTAAGATTCATATATTGTGTTGTATTATCTCTATTGTGCTTTGGCTTACCCTATATGGGAAAACAATTTTCAGATGTTAGAGAGATGCCTCCGCCAAGGCAATAACTTGGGAGGATTGGAGCAAGAGCTTCATTTTGTTTACTTGTCGTTATTATTTTGTACAAGCCTAGGACTTTATCTGTATTGGATTTAAATCCATTTTGATGTAACCAAGTATAGTCTTGGAAAGTTGTAGCTTTCAGGGCATTTCAATTATCTGTTTAACTTCTATTTGATATCTTTGTTATTGACACATGCTATAGATTCATGGTTAGGACTTATGAATGTATATCTGCATGTATCATCTTTTTATACAACTGAATCTTATGTAAGGGAAGGATATTATACTCTGATTTAGATTGTTATTTACTTATTATCGTGTATGGTTTATTGTAATTATTTTGGGGCGTTACAAAAAAAATTTCAAATAAGTGGTAAACTTTATACACATTAATAATTAAATTCATAAACTTTTTCATGATTCTGTAATAATTTTCAAATAGTACCACTGATAGGTAATTTTCTCAATTTTTTTTTTTGTATCACTCATATTATTATATATGATTGATTATATTTTTTAATTGTCACAAAATGTGTCACTTATATAATATATATATTATATATATATATATAAAGTGCGCCCCATTAAACTAATAAAATAATGGGTAAATAAAAATATACTCCTTGAGGTTTAATTAAAATATGAATCACCCCCCGTAATTTTGGAAATTACATTCCACCTTTTTAAGGTTTCTAATTTTATAACAAATAGCTCAATTTATTAATAAATCATCAAATCAGTGAACAGTTTTTAATGATGTTAGAACTATGTTTCAATTAATAATTTAGGTAATTTTATTATTATATAGGAGAGAAATTATGAATTTCATTTTTTTAGTTAATTCTGTTAAATAAAAAATTCTAACAAGGGAATATTTGTAATTTTTCAAATCACATGAGACAATCTGTACTTTAAGCAAACCTTAAGGAATGTATTTGTAATTTTTCCTAAAATAATTAATAAAGTAATGAGAGATTCAATGGAAAGACCGGGGAAATGTTTGAACATTCAGAACTTGTTTGGCATGTGCTAAAATAGCATGCACATGCTATTTCAACATATTATTTTATTTGGGTTACAATCATTTTATTTGGATCACACAATTTCTCTACCACATTACTTCAACCCCAACTCACATTTCACATTTTTTCATAAAAAGTCAAAAAGTATACTAATCTAATACTTTCCAAACAACTTTGAAGTGGTTTATGTCCAAAAAAAAAAAAAATTGAAGAGTGCAAAATTCAATGCATTTTATGGTTAAAATATGTTTTTTTTTTTTAAATGTAATATTATCATAAATACATAATATTATTATAAAATATGTAATTTTATTTTTCAATCACAAATTATCGTAATTTTATCAAAAAATTACATAATATTTACCAAAAAATGTCTAACAAATGTCACAAAAATACATAATAATAATGCATGTGTTTGTGCATTGGATTTGAGCGATTAAACTAAGAGAATTTTTTTTCTCTAAAGACTTAAAAAGGAAATGAACAATACTTTAAAAGGTGAAAATGTAATTTTATCAAAAATATATATTTTCTAATGTCTTGGTAAATTACACATAACCATACTTGAGAGCAAATAAAATGAAAGTCTAAACTAGGGTAGCAGAAGCATACATTTGATCCGTCAAAATCAAATGGGCCGAACCGATCTATTATAGAATGAGTAATTTCGATGATTTGAACGGACGGATGGTGATGCATTTGTTTCAATGCCTCTAAATATTGAAAAATAAACTTCTGCTTTACTATTTTAGGAGTTATGTATTTTTCTCCATTTAGTTATGCTAATTATGGAGGAATAATGGTATGCATGTAATGGTTCATAATGATGTGCTAAGGGACATTAGTAATATGTTAACGTGTTAGTGGTTACAAAAGAATAATAGAGTTAGGGGCGTTTTGAAAAGACGGCTAAAATCTGATTTTTTAATTTTTTTTTTACTATTTTATATAATAGATGATGTGATTCAAAATAAATTAAAAATTAACTTTTAGCTTTTAACTCATATTCCAAAATGGGCCTTAGTGGGTCTTACCATGAGTGCGTGAGTTACATGTAAGTTATAGTCATGTAATCTATGTAATGAAATAACAATGCCTCGTTTGTCAAGTGACTTTTTTAGTCAAAAGATCAAAAAATCATTAAAAAAATTAAAAAGCCAACAACACATACAAAAAAGTCAAAGATTTCATTTTTTTTACTTTTTGCACATCTTTTCGTAAAAAGTCAAAAAGTCATTCTAAATATATTAATTTTTTTTACATTACATTTTAGCCAAAAAATCAAAAAGTTACTAAAAAAGTATGTTCCCAAACGAGGCCTAAGTATTAAGAATAAGAAAGAGAATGCAATGATAATAATGTAAGTGAAATATTATTCCTCTTCAATTATTGTTTAAATTTGTGTGAGTATTGTTTATAATTATTTTTATTTTAAACACTAAAGTAGTGTTTTGCTCATTAGAATAAAACAAAATAAATCATTGTATCAAAATATTTATTTCCAATGTTTAATTGATTAAAAAAACAATGACAAAATGTATTAATTAAAAATGAAATCATCATTTACCATTTTAAAAAAATAATCATTCTATACAAGAATTTAAAGAATGATCATTTTATTTCATTAAAACTCATTCCAATAAACCAAATAAAACATAAATTTAAATGAATAACGAATGGAAAGCGACGCAACCTAATTCAATCAGCGAGCATTCCTAATCTAAACGCAAACGTTTTCTTCAAAAGGAACTTTTGACTTTTGCAGAGGTGACTACAGGAACCTCTGTGACGGTACTTCTATTATTCTCATTCTTTCTTATCTTTTTGATGAATAAATAATACACACGCGCAACCAAAGTTTAAAAATAAACCAATCATGACCAAGATCACAAAAATAATAATTGTAATAGAGATCCTCACATATATGATTTCTATAACTCTCACTTTCGTCTCAACCACTTATAATGTGAGACACACATATACATGAATAGACCCCACACATACATCAATGGTTAAGATCAAATTAGGAGTCATAGAACCCCAAAAAAGAGTCCTAAACATTCCTCCAAAATCAATTGTGATAGAGACCCCCATACATACATGACCCTCACAATCTCCACTCTCATCCCAACCACTCATAATGTGAGGCTCACACATACATGAGTAGACCCCACACACACATCAAGGGCTAAAATTAAATTGGGGGTCATGAAACTCCCAAAAAAGGGGTCCCAAACATTTCTCCAAAAACAAGTGTGATACAGACCCCATACATACATGACCCCCACAACTCTCACTCTCATCTCAATCACTCATAATGTGGAGCCAACAAATATATGATTGGACCCTACACACACATCAATGGCTAAGATCAAATTGGGGGTCATGGAACCTCCAAAAAAGGGGTCCCATACATTTCTCCAAAAACAATTGTGATAGAGACCTTCATACGTACATGATCCCCACAACCCTCACTCTCATCCCAACCACTTATAATGTGGGGCCCACACATACATGAGTGGACCCCATACACACATCAAGGGCTTAGATCAAATTGGAGGTCATAGAACCCCCAGAAAAGGGTCCCAAACATTTCTCCAATAACAATTGTGATAGAGACCCCCACAAATACATTACCACTACAACCCTCACTCTCATCCCAACCACTTATAATGTGGGACCTACACATGCATGAGTGAACCCCCACACACACATCAAAGGCTAAGATCAAATTGGAGGTCATGGAACCTCTAAAAAAGAGGTCGCAAACATTTTTTCAAAATAATTGTGATAGAGACCTCCACACATATATGATTTTCACAACTCTCACTCTCATCCCAACCACTCATAATGTGTGGCCCACACATACATGAGTGGACCCCCACTCTTCATCTACAGGCAAATTGACTAACAAACAAATTCTTGTTCCATTTTTTTTTCTTTTACTATAAATAAATTAAGAATAATCATCATTCCATCACCAATTAGCGAGTCCCCATTCATTTCCTTGTTTGCTCTGTCTCCACATCTTCAACAACCCTTTCAAGAACAAAAGCAATGGCTCTCCTCTCAACTATTTTCAGTTGCATCATGCCATCATCGTGGTCGCCACGCATTTTCGACGATGCCAACGGCCAAAACTTGAAAGCTCTTTCGTCGGAGAAACCCAAAAGGAAAGCAACAAAATCATCAGGAGCTCCAATTGTGTTGTCATACTTCTCTGTTAATTCCCAACTCTCTCGCTTGTAGTTATTTATTTATGAAGCAGTTCAGTTTGATATGGTATATTTGGGTATTGCCATGGTACTACCAATTGATGAAGGCATAAAGACATGAGTCCCTAGTTTATGGGTATGCCTTCAGTTTTTTTTTTTACTATTCAACAATGATACATCCCTTTAAATCAAGAACCTCTAATGAGCTCTAATGACATGGAAAGTCGAGAAAAAAAAAAAAAAAAAACACAAGACAAAACATCTCTATCACAGTGGGACACACATCCCATTAAAGCTATTAGAACTCCATTATTAGCAGGGCCATCCCTGGACATAGGCCCATCAGGCCATGGACTAAGGCCTCTCAAAATATATGCAAAAAAGGGACCTCTCCTATTATAATTTAGTGTAATATTAGGTATATTTTAAGTCCAAAAAAATTAAAGAAGGCCCAAACTAACTTAAAATAAATTGACCTATTAAAAATTAAAAGACTCATTCAAAAAAATTAGCATTGTTATCTACTGAAAATAAACCCAAAAAAGGGTCCCCTCCTATTATAGTTTAGTGTAATATATTAGGTATGTTTTAAATCTAAAAAAAAAAATTAAGGAATACCCAAACTAACTTAGAATAAATTGATCCATTAAAAAATTGAAAGGCCCATTTAGAATAATTAGCATTGTTATCCATTGAAAATGATTTTGCAAAAAAATTAGATTATGCAAGTATGATTGATTTATTTGCTTCTAAAAATGCAAGAAGAGAGATGATCAAGCGACACTTATTAGTTGTTGTAATGTAACGCTAAGTATTTTTTGTGATTTGGATACAAATTTTGTCTTTTACCTTCAAATTATTATTATTTTTTTCATTCAATGAACAAAAATATGAAGGGCCCCAAAAATTATTAATTGATTATTAGTTTTGGGCCTCGGAAATCTCAGACCAGACCTGATTATTAGAACTCCAAAACATTTTTATTTTAACTATTACGTATGAAGACTTGAGTCCTTGGTATTTATATTCACGTGGACCTTACTACTTTATGTCTAGTAGTAAAAAAATTTAGTGATAAATTTTTCTTTGCATAATAATTTTTTATTTTTTTATTTTATTTTATATTTTTAAGAGTAGTAAATTGGGTCTATCATTTGTACTTTGATGAATGAATTTTTTTTTATCATATGTTAATAAGATCTTCATGAATTGTATTCATCAATTTTCATATCAATAACTTTTCTTTGTTTTGTTTTATTTTGTTTTGTTTTGTTTTTTTTTTTTTTGAACATGGTTCTCAACTTTATTGGGTTTATTGGTGTCCATTTCTATGTAAAATAAGGATTGATCTTTTATGAATATAAAAATATGATTAATGTAATTGTTTGGTGAGAAAAACAAACCATTGTTTTGATGTATTTATTTTTCCATTTTTACCCATTGTAGTTAGATCATCACTAGACCATCGGTGCAGCCATAAAAAAAATGCTTGAAAAAGTTGTCGAAAAGTCCTAATATTAAGTGCCACGTGGACCATAAAGGGTCTAACAATTTAACTAAGTCCAACTTTAGGGATAAAAAATAAATCACAATCTTTTTAAAAACGGGGATGGGTTAGGCAGGCCACCGCCCGTGCTCACTCCTATGGGGATTTAGGTCTAATTGCGAAATGCATGGAGAGTTGAGATGAGTGATTTGGATGATTCAAAAAAAGATGGTTGTGATTTTGTGTATTTTTGTGTATTATTGGATGGTCATTAATTTTTGATGTATGTATACAAAGTGTATAAAAGGGAATTGGGGTGGGGTGCTATGCAGGGCCACAATAGTCATTGTTTCATTCAGATATCGTTTTGATATTTCAACTATTCATTTTTTAAGATATTAAGTAAGACATACTTACAAAAAATCAAGTGATCAGAAATCAAAAACCCTTTATGAATGTATTATCTAAAAAAATGAATGGCAAATGTAATTTAAAATATAAACTGAATAAAATATTATTTGATGAAATAGTTACTGATGTTTGATTACCTTTAATTTTTACAAGTATGTTCTACTCAATGTAACATAAAAATTAAATGGTTCAGATAATCAAAATGAGATCCAAAATAAGCCACTTCGGCTACACAAAAATGGTTGTTGTGCCCACAAAGGTCACCCCAATTTCGTATAACAATGTGTAAATGTATTTTAAACTAGGGTTATCTAAATTTGACTTTAGTCTATGTAATTTCACCCTTGTAATTTTATTGGGAGCTTTTTTGATAAATCCTCTTTTTAAGAGATTTATTCCATCCAATCCATATTATTTTTAACTATTCTATTAGATCCTATTTGAGGTAAGAAGACTAAAACATCCTCAATCTCTTATACCCCCTATTAATGTTGGAGTATTTAATGTTGATTGTCATTATGTTTTGGTCGTTCTCATGCATCAGGATGTTGACTATCATTATATTCATATTAATTTGAAATAAATTTTTATCATTGTGTTGTCAATTACATGATGTGAATATTCATATTATATAATTGAATTGAATGTTCACATCATTATATTCACATTAATTTGAAATGAATTTTTGTCATTGTGTTGTTAGTTACATGATGTGAATATTCATACTAAAACATACGAATGTGAACGTTCACATCATTGCATTAGATGAGAGAGAATGTTTACATGTTGTGAACGTTCACATTACTACATGTTGTGAATAAAAATGTATTGTCAATTAAAAATATAATGAACATTATTTTTAATGTGTTTTCAATTAAAAAATAAGAAGGTTCACATGTTGTGAACGTTCACATCAGATGAGAGAGAATGTTCATATTATTTTTAATTTGTTGTTAATTAAATATATTATTGTGAACGTTCACATCACTACATTAGATGAGAGAGAATTTTTCGAAAAGGTGTTGTGAACGTTCACATCAGATGAGAGAAAATATTCATATTATTTTTAATATGTTGTCAATTAAATTCTTTCGATGCTGAAAATTAACTATTATAAGAGTGTGTTTGCCGGCATTGGTGTGGATGAGGGACTGCTGCATAGCTTTGCATCTAGACTCAACTGTGCTCATCAGAACCTGCCTTTAAAGTACCTTGGGTTGCCTCTAGGAGCTAATCCTAGTAGGTTAAGCACTTGGAAGCTAGTCTTGGACAAATTTAAGTAGAAATTACCCACATGGAAGAGAAGGTTACTTTCGTTTGCTAGGAGGCTGACCTTACTTAAATCTGTCATGAGCAACTTGCCAATTTACTATTTGTCCTTGTTCAAAATACCAGTTGGGGTGGCAAAGGAAATTGACAAAATCCAAGATAATTTTCTTTTGGGGGGGGGGTTTAGACCTTAAAAAGAACGTTCACATAGTTAGTTGGGATACTATTACAAAGAGCAAAACTTTGGGAGGATTGGGAATCAGAAGAAGAATTGATATGAATAAGTGCCTACTGTTGAAGTGGTGGTGGAGGTTTGGGGCAGAGAATCAGTCGTTGTGGAAGGAAGTTATATGTTCAAAGTATAACATGGGGGGTGGAAGATGGCTACCATATTTGGAAGGCAGGGTCAGAGGCTCAAAAACTTGGTTTGACATAATTAGTGCAGTCCAGTCCTCACCTGTCTTACACAATTTTTACCTCTAGAACTTTGCAATTGAGCTGGGAAATGGCTGAAGAGCTCAATTCTGGAAGGATAAATGGACAGGGGAGTTGTTTCTCAAGGATGAATTTCCTAGACTTTTTCTCTATCCACTGTTAAAGATGGAGTAGTCTCTGATTTTTTCACCAGTGGAGGAGAGTCTCAGGACTAGACTTTCGCATTTAGGAGACCTCTGTTGGTCTGGGAAGAGAAGGAGGTCAGAAGATTACATAACTGTCTAAGAAATGCACCAGCAGTGAGGGTCTTCAGGTCTAATGTATGGAAGTGGCAAGCTAATTCCTCTAGGATGTGTTGTTTCAGGGTACAAAAGTTGTGAGCCATTATTGGGACTTGATATGAAACTGGCAGGGGTAGTTTGGCATAATTGTGCACCACCAAAAGTCAAATTCTTTGGGTGGTTGTCTTGGTTAGGCAAGGTGAAAACATCTAGCTTCCTTCAGAGGATTGGGATATTAGATGAGGCTGCTAATGTGGGCTGTGTTTTCTGTCAAAATGAGGTGGAAACCACCAACCATATCTTGCTTTTTTGTCCATTTGTCTGGCTGTTGTGGTCTAAGATTATGAAGTGGTGGGGTTTTCAGTGGGTGATGCCAAACTCTGTGGAAGGGCTGTTGCAGTGGTGGTCATTTTGCAAAATGATAAAAAAATGAGAAAATGCTGTGGAAGGCTGTGCCTTTGGCTGTTTTTTGGTTCACTTGGAAACATAGAAATGATTGTGTCTTTAATGGCTTTCAGCCTAACTTGGAAGCATTATGTGAAACTGTCAAAGCAAGAATTGCTTTGTGGGTTAAATCCTCCCCAGCCAAAGTGGTGTTCTCTGTGAATGATGTAGTTTTCAATTTGCCTCATGTTCAAAATTGTATTAGGTAAGGGAGTTGAGAATAGTCCTATTTGTGATCTGTGAGCTGCTATGTTTTTGTGATTTGCCTTTTTTTGGACTCTCATTGATTTGGAGCTTTTCTGTACTGCTGTGCTGTGTGGGTGCAGTAGTGGAGGTGTCATGGGCTGAGTAGGGTTGATTAATTTTGTTCTACTGTGCTGTCAGGGGCTGATTAAATCTGTTCTGCTGTGATCTTTATTGTGATCTGTTGGTTCTAATATGCTGTGATTGTGGCTTGTGGTACATCCAGTTGTGTAAAACTGGCCCTTGAATAAAGTAGGTATATCGATCAGGTTTCATTGGCTGCACAAACTAGGTTTCATTGTCTGTGAGTTTTCCATCAGGTTTCCACTTCTATTCTCAGAGACATCAGGTATTATTTGGTAGGTAGAAGGCTGCAAAGTTTGGATGAGTGATAATAGGTAGAGCCAAAGACCAAATCTATTGGCCTTTGATATATGGTCTTAAGGGTATCTGTTTTGGTGCTTTATGAAGAAGGCTAAACTGATAATAGATCACCTATCCTGTTGTTGCTGCTTTTAATCCAGATTCTATTTGGAAGCAGTTAGCTACAAGTTTTGGTGATTGTTTAACAGGACAGGGCGCTTATCTGCTTTATTGGTGTTTTCTTCGGTCTCTTTGGTCAATTTTCTCTTAGGTTTGGTGTGGCCTTGTCTAGTTTGATCTGGGTTGCTTTTTGGCTGCTTAGGCTGTGGTCTGTTGGTCTACTAAGTTGGTCTACTTTGTTCCGTTTGTTTTGGTGGCTGTTTTTTGAATTGGCCTGTCTATCTATCTGTGTTGATCTTTGCTTGATCTGTTGGTTTGCCAAGAATCCTATTATTTGACTTGGTGGCTGTTTTGGCTGTTTAGGGTCCACTGTGTATGATACTATGTACAGGCCTGAAGAGCTGCTGTAAGTTCCGCTACTCTGTTCTGGTCTATTTCTATCTGTGACAGTTCTGGTCTATGCAGGTTCTATGGGATGATAAAATGGTGGTGATAAAATGGTGTTTGGGGTCTGCTGTAGTGTTGGCCTGATGGAAACTCAATGGTTTGGAGCTGTGTATGCTATGTGTATTGTTGTGGTATTGCTGATTGACTTGTATTTCTATCTGTGCTAATTCTGCTTCTGAGGTATTCTGAGGCTTGAGCTTGCTTCTGCCCTGTAGTGAGGAGTGCTAATCTAATTTGTATTGCTGCTGGGCTACTGATAAAAGGAGCAATTACTCTATGGTGGAGATGGGCTACTGTTATAAGGAGTAACTACTAAATATGGAATGCTGTTTTGTTTTGTTTTTGATCTGTTTTGGTTAGTTTTCTAGGTGAGGTTGTTTTGGTTTTGTGGTTGGTTCCTCACCAACTCGTGATGGTGTGCTAGCATATGATTGGATGGTCTTATTGGTACCAAGCTAGTTGGGATTGATTAGGTTCGCTATGATGCTTTTTGCGCTCATCCTCCTTTTTCTTTATTGTTGTAATAGTTTTCTATTTCAGCAATAAAGTTCATTTTCTTTGTCAATCAAAATAAAATATATATAATAATATAAACTAATAACATCAATACTATTTAATTTGTGTATGAAATTTCTTATGTCTTGGTCCTTTCCCTTCTCTCTCCTCCCCCAATATTAAATATCAATATTAAATATAAGGGTATAAGAGTCTAAGAAAATAGTATAAATCAAGAAAAAGACTATATAGAATAAAAGTATAAATACATGGGACTAAGTGGGTAAAAAATTCTTTCATGAACTTTTTGGGTTAGAACACTTCTAAATGAGATTTATCAATAAAAATCTCAATTTTATTTAAATTTTCCTTTAGTCTCTGTAATTTTAAATTGAACAAGTCTACAATTTAGAGTATAGTTTTAATTTGGTCATTCATTTCAAATTAGAGGTTAGAATTAATAATTTTGGGGACACTTGTTAATTTAGATGGAAGAATCAAATTGAACAAGTTGCTACACTTTAAGTATAGTTTCAATTTGGTTAATGTTATTCTGTTCAAATTGAAGGTTGAAATTAATAATTTGGGGAACACTTGTCAATTTAGATAGAAGAATCAAATTAAAACTGGATTTAAAATGTAAGGAACAAAGTATTCAAATTAAAATAATGAAAACTAAAATAAAATATGAGCAGATAAAATGTAATTAACCCATTAAACTATGAAGTTGTAATTATGTAGATTTTTTTTTACTTGGTGACATGTAAGGTCCACACGCGAAAAAACAAATGATGTTGAAAATGACAAACAAATGAAGCCGAAAAAGTCCTTAAATGATAGAAACAAATCATTCAGAAAAGTCTTAATGAAATTGGAACATAATTAAACAGAAAAAATAAAATATAATTACATATATATTATTTTATAATTTTATTTATAGTTATCAGTGAGTGATAAATTTTTACTTATATATAAATCTATATATTATATAAGAAAAAGGGAGCTTTAGTGAGTAGGATTGTGAGAGTTTTAATATCTCATATTAATTTTTTTGATTTTCTTAATTTTAAATAATTAAGAAAATCTCTATTGAGTAACTTTTATTTGATAATTCCACAATAGGAGAAGAAGGAAAAAAATGAGTTGTTTTACTCATATAAAGTAAATCTTATGCTTTCATCCCATTTAATATTGTAGTGTTATGCATGCTTCAATTCAATATAGTTTAAATTTTAAAAATTTTAATTAATTAATTTTAACCTAGCCGATTAGGCTAAATCATTTTTATTTGATTGATTTTTTTGTTTAACCATAATTTTAGCAGTTTTATCAAATATATTGATTAGATTTGCTTGATTCGAAATAAACTAAAATTGATCTGCCCTTTAATATTATATTGTTGTGCATGTATTAATTCAATGTAGTTTAAATTTTAAAATTTTTAATTAATTAATTTTGACATAGCCAATTAGGCTAAATCATTTTAATTTGATTGATTCATTGGTTTAACCGCGATTTTAGCAGTTTTATCAAAATATATTGATTAGATTTGTTTGATTCAAAATAAACTAAAAATTGATCTGATTAAAGATTGAAAAATTGAGATTGCTTTATTAGAAATAAACTTTCCGTCCAAATAATTGTTAGCTTTTATTTTATAATTCCACATCGGAAAAAGAAGAAAAAAGTGAGATGTTTCACTTATATATATATAAAATGAATCATAATAGTGTAATATTGTGTATACTTCAATTTAAGACAGTTTAAATTTTAAAATTAATATAACATTTAAAAGTTTTAATTAATTAATTTTTATATAAGTTAAAAAGGTCATTTGACCTAACTAATTAGGCTAAACCATTTTAGGTTTGACCGATTCGTCAGTTTAATCGCGATTTTTCATACTAATTTTTATTAATTTTAAACAATTAAAAAAATTTCCATTGGCTAACTTTCATTTAATATATAAAAATGAAACTCTAATTAGTTTACGATTTATTTTATGATCCCACATCGGGAGAAGAAGAAAAAGCAAAGTTTGTTTCACTATTAATATATTATATAAGAAAAATGAGATTTTAGGAAGAAGCCCTCTACGAGCTCTAAACCCTCATTCTAAAATTATTGAATTTTCTTAATTTTAAACAATTAAGAAATTTTTCATTGGCTAGTTTTCATTTACCTTTTATTTTATAATCCCATATCGGGAAAAGAAAAAAAAAAAATTGGATTGTTTCACTTACATAAAGTGAATCTTATACTTCCATTTATATAAGCAAAATGATATTTTTATTAAGAAACCTTATGATCAATATCTCATACTAATTTTTTTTATTTTCTTAATTTTAAACAATTAAGAATATCCTCATTGGTTAACTTCCATATAACTTTTATTGTACAATCCCACATAGAGATTTTGATTTAAAAAATAATTTTGTATGAGGTTTTGAAACTCTCATAATATTTCTTCTTAAAAGTATTCTTTTGTAAAATATATAGATATATTGATAATCTCAACATCATTCTTAATGTTCCTTAATACAAAAATTATGAGATAATAATGAAAATTTTAAATTTGTATTTAAAACTTATAAATCTAATGTAAATATTATATAAGGAAAATGAGATTTTTAAGAAGAAACCTTCTAGGAGCTCAAAACCCATATTCTAAAATTATTGAATTTTCTTAATTTTAAACAATTAAGCTAGCTTGCATTTACCTTTTATTTTAGGGAAAATTATTGATAAATCCTATTTAGAAGTGTTTTAACCCAAGAAGTCCATGAAAGAATTTTTTAACCCATTTAGTCCCATGTATGTATAGTTTTATTCCATAAAGTCATTTTTTCTTGATTTACACTATTTTCTTGGACACTTATGCCCTTATATTTAATTTTGATACCCTTATAAATATTTTTTAAACGGTTAGCAATTTTATGATGTGAACATTGATATTTTAAAATTCACATTGGTAGGAATGTAAAATTGGCCCGTGGGCGGACCGAAACCCGCCCGCGAGCCGGGGCGGGCCCGGCCCGTTGACAATGTGAATATTCACATTGACATGTTAACATTCACATTAATAGGAGTGTAAAATTAGTCCGCGTCCTGTGGCGGTATGAAACCCATGGGCGGCCCGGCGCGGCCCGTTGACAATGTGAATATTCACATTGACATGTTAACATTCACATTGATAAGAGTATAAAATTGGCCCGCGGCCCATGGGCGACCCGAGGCAGGCCCAGCTCGGCCCGGCCCGTTGACAATGTGAATATTCACATTGACATGTTAACATTCACATTGATAGGAGTGTAAAATTAGCCCGCATACCGTGGCTGCCCGAAACCCGCCCACGGCCCATAAGCGGCCCGGGGCGGGCCCGGCCCGGCTTGTTAACAATGTGAATATTCACATTGACATGTTAACATTCACATTGATAGGAGTGTAAAATTAGCCCGTACCTCGTGGCTGCCCGAAACCCGCCCACGGCCCGTGGGCGGCCCGGGGCGGGCCCGGCCCGGTCTGTTGACAATGTGAATATTCACATTGACATGTTAACATTCACATTGATAAGAGTGTAAAATTGGCCTAAAGCCCGACCGCTGCCCGAGGCGGGCTTGGCCCTACCCGTGACAATGTGAATATTCACATTGACATTTTAACATTAACATTGATAGGAGTGTAAAATTTGCCCGTTGCCCGAAGCTTGCCTGCGGTCTGGCCCGTTGACAATGTGAATATTCATATTGACATGTTAAAATGCACATTGATAGGAATGTAGAATTGGCCCGCGGCCCGTAGGCTGCCCGAAGCCCGCCCACGGCCCAGGGCAGGCTCGTTTAGGTCCGGGCCCGAGCATGTCCGAGACCCTAGGTTAGGGCCTAGGTCATCACTTCGAAGCCCGGCCCGGCCCATCGGCCCATTTAAGGCCCATTCAAGGCTTGATCCGAGGCCCAGCCCGCTCGAGGCACAATGTATTTTTTTGTGGAAAATAATAAAATTTTGGTAGAAAAAAATTAAAAAGAATTAAAAAAAAATGGCCAGGCTCGCCCAAGCCCGACCTGAGCTCGAGGCTAGGCCTAGGCCCACCGGCCCGACCCGAGGCTCGATCCATCGGCCCATCCAAAGCCCGAATAGCCTTGTGCCAGGGCTAGGGCCTGGGCCTAATTTTTTAGCCTGTGGGCTGGCCCGACCCGGCCCGAGAAAGGCTCGTTTGGGCCTAGGCTCGAGCCTAATCCGAGACCCTAGGCTAGGGCCTGGGCCATCACTTTGAAGCCCGGCCCGGCCCAGCCCATCGGCCCGGTTAAGGCCCATTCAAGGCTCGGTCCGAGGCCCAGCCCGCGTCGAGGCCTAGTGTCTTTTTTTGTGGAAAATAATAAAATTTTGTTAGAAAAAATTAAAAAGAATTAAAAAAAAATGGCCAGGCTCGCCCCGGGCCGCCCACGGGCCATGGGCGGGTTTCAGACAGCCACGAGACACGGGCTAATTTTACACTCCTATCAATGTGAATGTTAACATGTCAATGTGAATATTCACATTGTCAACGGGGCGGGCCGGGCCAGCCCTAGGTCGCTGGCCAATTTTATACTCTTATCAATGTGAATGTTAACATGTCAATGTGAATATTCACATTGTCAACAGGTCGGGCCAGGCCCGCCCCGGGCCATGGGCGGGTTTCGGGCAGCCATGAGGCGCGGGCTAATTTTACACTCCTATCAATGTGAATGTTAACATGTCAATGTGAATATTCACATTGTCAACGGGCCGAGCCGAGCCGAGTCTGCCCCGGGCCGTGGGCGGGCTTTTGGGCGCCCATGGGCCGCGGGCCAATTTTATACTTTTATCAATGTGAATGTTAGCATGTCAATGTGAATATTCACATTGTTAACGGGCCGGACCGGGCCCGCCCCGGGCCGCCCATGGGCCGCGGGCGGGTTTCGCGCCGCCACGGGACGCAGGCCAATTTTACACTCCCATTAATGTGAATGTTAACATGTCAATGTGAATATTCACATTGTCAATGGGCCGGGCCCGCCCCGGCCCGACTCGAATTTTTTCGGGCACCCACGCGGATCGACATGGGCCGAGCCCCTACACATTGACGATATAAACATTCACATTGACGGTGTGAACATTCACATTAGGGGTATTTTGATAATTATGTCACCCATAGGACTTATTGAAACATAAGAAAATAATGTGAACTAAATGGAACATAAGTAGATGAAAAGGGTATTTTGGTCTTCTTATCTCAAATAGGACCTAATGGAATAGTCAAAAAGAATATGGGTTGGATGGAATAAAACTCTTAGAAAGTGGATTTATCAAAAAAGCTCCCTTTATTTTACAATCCCATATCGGAAAAAGAAAGAAAAATTGAATTGTTTCACTTAGATAAAGTGAATCTTATACTCTCATTTATATAAGCAAATTGAGATTTTTAGTGAGAAACTCTATGATCAATATCATATACTTATTTTTTTTTTATTTTCTTAATTTTAAATAATTAAGAAAATTTTCATTGACTAACTTCTATTTAACTTTTATTTTACAATCATAAATAGACGTTTTGATTTTAAAAATAATTTTGTTTGAAATTTTGAAACTTTATATTTAATTTTAAAATAATTACAATCCCACATCTAAAAAAAAAAAAAGAGTGAGTTGTTTCACTTATGTAAAGTGTTACAATCCCACATTGGGAAAAGAAAGAAAAAGTGAATTATTTCACTTATGTAAAGTGAATCTTATAAAGGGGGTTTTGAGGGAAAAGCCTTCTAAATGCTCCAAACTCTCATTCTAAAATTATTAAATTTTCTTATTTTTAATTAAGAAAATTCTCATTGGGTAGCTTCCATTTACTTTTTATTTTACAATTCCACATCAGAAAAAAAGAAAAAGTGAATTGTTTCATTTACATAAAGTGAATTTTATGCTCCAATTTATATAAATTATTGAATTTTCTTAATTTTAAACAATTAAGAAATTCCACCTTGGCTATCTTTGATTAACTTTTATTTTACAATCCCATATCGGGAAAAGAAAGAAAAAGTGAATTGTTTCACTTATATAAAGTGAATCTTATACTCCTATTTATATAAGCAAAATGAGATTTTTAGTGAGAAGTCTTATAATCAATATCAAATTTTTTTTTTAATTTTAAACAATTAAGAAAATCTCAATTCATTGGATTCCATTTAATTTTTATTTTACAACCCCACATAGAGGTTTTGATTTTAAAAATAATTTTGTATGATATTCTGAAACTCTCATAATATTTAACTTAAAAATAATTACAATCACACATCGAGAAAAGAAAAACAAAAAGTGAGTTGTTTCACTTATATAAAGTGAATATTGTACTCTCATTTAATATTATAGTATTGTGCATATTTCAGTTCAAAATGATTTAAATTTTAAAATAAAATTGAAAAGTTTTAATTAATTAATTTTGTTGTAAATTGGTTGGTTTTTTGACTTAGCTGATTAGGCTGAATCGTTTTCGGTTTGACTGATTTACTAGTTTAACCGCAATTTTAGCTGTTTTATCAAAATATATTGCTTAGATTTGTTTATTTGAAATAAACTAAGATAGACCCTATTAAAAATTGAATGATTGAGATTACTTGATTATAAATGAATTTCCCGTCCAAATAATTGTTAACTTTTATTTTACAATCCCACATCAGGAAAATAAGAAAAAAAAAATGAGTTGTTTCACTATATAAATTTTATACTCCCATTTAATATTGCAGTATTGTGTATGTTTCAGTTCAAGATAGTTTAAATTTTAAAATTAAAATAAAATTTAAAAGTTTTAATTAATTAATTTTTGTATAAGTTGGTTCGTTTTTTAACCTAACTGATAAGGTGAATCGTTTTCGGTTTGACTGATTCGCTGGTTTAATTATGATTTTAGCGGTTTTATCATAATATATTTGTTAAATTTGTTTGATTGGAAATAAATTAAAGATTGACTTAATTAAAGATTAAATGGCTAAGATTGCTTGATTCGAAATAAATTTTTTGCCTAAATAACTGTTAACTTTTAAACAATTAAAAAAATCCACATCGGCTAACTTTCATTTAACTTTTATTTTAGGAAAAATTATGCAAATAGTCCCTGTAGTTTACACGATATGTCAATTTGGTCTTTATAATTTCAATTTCCTCGATTTTGCCCCTTAATTTAACAGATTGTGTCATTTTAAATAACGGTTATTAACTTAATTTAACGAAAGGTCAAATAATGTGTAAATTTGGTCCATGTACTTTACACGATATGTCACTTTGGTCCCTGTAATTTCAATTTTCTCGATTTTGACAAAGACTAAATTGACACATTGTGAAAAATATATGGACCAAATTGATACATTGTTTGACTTTCTGTTAAATTAACTTAACAATCGTTATTTATTAGACTAAAATGACACAATCCGTTAAATTAAGGGACAAAATCGAGCAAATTGAAACTACAGGGACCAAATTGACACATTATGTAAACCACATGGAGTATTTGCATAATTTTCTCTTTATTTCATAATCACACATCAAAAAAAGAAGGAAAAAGTGAATTGTTTCACTTACATAAATTGAATCTTATGCTCCCATCTATATAAGCAAAAGGAGATTTTTAGTGAAGTCTTATGATCAATATCTCATATTATTATTTTTTTTGATTTTCTTAATTTTAAACAATTAATAATATTCCGATTGGCTAGCTTCCATTTAACTTTTATTTTAAAATCCCACATAGAAATTTTGATTTTAAAAATAATTTTGTATGAGATTTTGAAACTCTGATAATATCTCTTCTTCAAAGTATTTTTTATAAAATATATAGATATATCGATAATCTCAATGTCACTCATAGTGCCCCTTTATACAAAAATTATGAGATAATTATGATCATTTTAAATTTGTATTTAAAGTTATAAATTATGAGATAGATTATTATAATTTTAAATTTATATTGTATCAGTTTTAAATTTAAACTAATAGAATACTTTTTATATTTAGTGACAGTTTAAATTTTAATAAAATAAAATTAAAAAATTTAATTAATTAATTTTTGTGTCAGTTGGTTGGTTTTTTGACCTAACTGATTAAGCTAAACCGTTTTAGTTTGAATGATTTGCTGGTTTAACCGTGATTTTAATGATTTTACATGTTACAATGATTTTTTCTTACTCATTAAGTTTTTAAATTTTTTTAAAAATTATTTTTCTTTCAAAAACCAATATGATAATTTTTTAAAATTCATATATTTTTATTCTAAAATAGTGAAATATTAGAACTATGTCAATTTTTTTTATAACAAAGTATAATTTTAATTATTAATTGTCAATATAACAATTTTAATCTATCTATACTATATATTATGGTAAACGAACATTTGAAACAAAATCCTTAGACTTATATATAAAATTTTATTTATGAGAGACGAAATATAAAATAATTAGATATAATTATCATATTTTTATAAATAATATATTATTTTATCCAGTGCATAGTACATGTGATATGTTGAATGATATTGTGAAGTTACATGCCTATTAAACCCTTGTGCTATGTTGGTTCACTGAAATAAAAGTGGAATGTAATGGAATGCTTATTCCTTAAGAGTTGTTTGTGGTGTCTTAAATAAGTGTATTTTTTTTATCTTTTTAGATTAAAAAATTGAGGAATAAAATATGGATGTTTGAGTTAACTTTTTGACTTTTTATTAAAAAAATATGTATTAAAATATTGTATAAATAAGTGTGTAAGAGAAGATAATTAATTAATCCGTACAGTTGGACAGTGCGTTGGCCCAAAAGGATATGGGAAAAGATTGCCTACATTTTGGCCTTTGATTCGACGTGTTGTTCGGCCCGTGGAGGCCCACCACGGGTCTCGTTTTTCTAATCGGAAATGTTCAATGTGTAGAACTCGTCGAATATTATATTCTTGTTAAAAATCACGTTCATTGGATATCGATAGTTATCTGATCGTGTTAGTTTGTTTTGTCACATGTTAACTATAACACCATCCATTTTTTATACAAAACGGACTTGATCATGTAGTTAGTGATATCTGATAAACGTGATTTTTTACATGCGTATAGTACTCAACGAGTTCTACACATTCACCGGTTCCGATTAGAAAAAAAGGGATCCATGGTGAGCCTCCACGGGCCCAACTTTACCATCCAATATACGCATGTAATATTTTTTATGTTTTCCTTTCACTCCTATGCAGGCTGCGGTAGACGTGATTGGTATTTAGGCTAAGTTTGGCATCTACTAAATAATACAAAAAGTCAAAAAATTACTATCCTATTTAAGTCACATCATCTTATTTAAATCACATCACCTCTCTAACACATCACATCAAACCCAACCCAAACACAACCCATATAAGTCAATAAGTCAAAAAATGCACTTTTTAGAACATCCCAAACCAACCCTTAATATTATGTTTATTAATTTTTTTATATTTTTTTTGATGAATAGTGATAACTTTTTAACTTTTTTGATAACTTATTAATTTTTTAATTTTTTTTTGAGTTACCAAACTTGACCTTAATATTTTTTCGGAATGACCAGTATGATATGCTAGTTCTATAATACATCAATTGAAGATAAAATTTTAGACAAAAATGAAGAGTATGTCGTAATATTTTTCCAAGTGGGAAAAAGGGTCAATCAAAGCAACCACAAGAACTTGGATGGAAGCAGAGAAGTAGAAAATTAGGGATTGTTTGAGATGTTCTAAATAAATATATTTTTTAATTTTTTATGAAATATGAATTGAGTATAGGTTGAGTTTGAAGTAATGTGATAAAAAAATGATGTAACTTAAATAAGATAATGTGACATAAATAATATAATGACTTTTTAACTTTTTGACTTTTTAATTTTTTTTAAAGGATGAGAAACAAAGCCTAAGACAATCAAAGCAACCATGAGAACTAGGAAGGAAGAAGAGAAGTAGAAAATAAAAACAATAATAATAAATAAATAAAAACTTCCTCCCCAAGCTAATTGACTACCACAGGTCGGGTCAACAATCAGTAGCCATAAAGAAAATAGAAAGAAACTGTAGTGGCCTATTTGGTCTTCCGTGCTCTACAAGCTCATTGACTGACATAACAAACCTCATATTTGTTGTCTCAGTAGTAATAAAGAAAATAGAAGGAACCTGTTGTAGCCTATTTGGTCTTCCGTGCTCTACAAGCTCATTGACTAACACAACAAACCTCATATTTGATCTCTCTCTCTCTCTCTCTCTCTCTATAAATAAAGCCAAATTCTCAACTCAACTCAACTCTTATATCAGTCATCATCTTCTCATTCTCTCATCCTTTCTCATTCCAAAATCATTTTCAACTTCATCCAAGAAAAACAGCTAAAACAATACAAAGTATGGTTCTTTTCTCAGCCATTTTCAGTTGCTTCTTTCCATCATCACCGGCACAGGTTTCTGACGATGCCGGAAGCCAACAAATGAAAGCAGCTTCAATGGGGAAAGACAAAAGGAACTCAAAATCATCAAAAGGAGCTCCAATTGTGGTGTCATACTTTCCGGTTAACTCGCAGCTCTCTCGCTTGTAGTAATTGAAGTTCATGATGGAGCATGTAGTTTGAGTTTGAAAGTCTTCACAATTCATGTTTCCCTATGTTATGCATTTTCAACTGCATGATGGCGTCTCGTGATTTTTGTATTTCAAAATTCTCACCGCAACCTGCTGCATGTAGTTTTAGTTGAAAATGCATTAACGACTAGGGGGACATGAAATTTAAGAACAGAGGATCTTAAAATCAGACAAATTTCTTTGAAAAGTACTCTGATGATGGCAAAATCAAGGAATGGAGAGAGAGAGCAATAAGTACTTGTTACACAAATAGTAGTGTTACAGGGGTTTCATTCTTGATAAGATCTTCTTAATTGAATGATTTGTGTTGTCTGTGGCCATGGAAATCATATTTCAATGTAATTTCATTGATTAAATGCATTATTAAGATTGTCTTCATTTGTTTGATTTCTCAAAACTCAGGTCATTTTTTAATGTTTATGTATGGTGGTATTTGGCGATACTAAACAGAAATCACTCTCCTTCTACTAGCACATGAAGTACAAGTGTAATTTGTGATGTTGATTTATTAACCAGAAAAGAGTAGAGAGAGAGAGAGAGAGAGAGAGAGAGAGAAACTAAGGGAGTAAATATGTTAATTTAACAGAGTTGATTAAAAAAAAAAAAAAAATTAACCCACAATCCTGGTGAGAATTTTAATATTTTAATATTAATTTTTTAATTTTTTGATTTAAAAAAAAATTCAACATTTATTAACTTTCTCAACTCACAAGCCTTTTTTTACTTCTTCAATACCTACTGTCGCACTATTTTCAAATTCCCCCATACGTTATGGTTAGTGGTGAGATTACTAAATTATTTTTATAAAAAATCTAAAATAATAATTTATACATTAAAAAAAATCAAACACAAAGGGTTTCTAACCCACAAATCTTGTGAGAGTTTCAATATCCCAATATTAAATTTCTAATTTTTAATTTTTAAAAAGACATCTCAGCATTTATTGAATTTCTCCAAACCCATAAGCATTTTTTACTTCTTCTATACCTACTGCTCACCATTTTCAACTTCTTCCATATACTATGATTAGTATGGGATTGTTAATTATTTTTATAAAAAATCTAAAAAAAAATAAATTGTATATTAAAAAATTTAAAACCAAAATATAAATTATATTAAAAAATAACATTGCAATTGCGAAAAAAAATTACACTGTAAAAAATAATTTGTATATTAAAAAATATCTAAACAAATATAAATTTTTATTAAAAAATAACAGGTTGCAATTGCAAAAAAAAAAAATAGAGAAAGAAATTTTACTGCGCATTTCATTAAAATCTAAAAAAAAAATAATTTGTAAAATATCTAAAACAAATATAAATTCATATTAAAAAATAACAGGTTACAATTGTGAAAAAATAAAGAAAAAAAAATTACACTGTGATTTTAGTTAAGTCTAAAAAAAATAATTTCTATATTAAAAAATATCTAAAATAATTATAAATTCTTATTAAAAAACAACAAGTACTATGTAACTTGATGACCAATTATTTGAGGAGAATCTTAAGAGAAGTGCTTGGAGAGTCAAAAGGAACGTGACCCAGCTCTAGGGGAACTTGGTGGGAGGAAAGAGGTTCAAGCGATAGTTAAGGCAAAAAAAGAGTGCTTTAAAAAGTGACAGAATGATAGAACTGAGGAAAACCTTAGGAGCTATAAATTGGCTAATAAAGAGGTCAAGAAAGTAGTGAAAGAGGCTAGGTTAAAAGCTTATGATGACCAATGCACTAGGCTAGATAGTAAGGAGGGAGAGAAGAAGGTATAGAAACTTGCTAGGATACGGGAGAGAAAAACAAGTGATTTTAATCAAGTTAAGTGCATCAAGGTGAGGATTCTAAGGTATTGGTGAAGGATGAAGAGATTAAGGAAAGATGAAAGAGCATGCAATTCAAATACTGTTCATGTGAACATTCACATCAACATTGTGCATAAACAAACCAATAGTCTAGTTGTTACGAAACATGTTCTTGTGAAGATGAATGCCGATTCCTTCAAAGTTGGGTTAACCAGCTCTTGTAGTTCGAGTAGTGTTTCGCCATATGCATCTATCACCTGCACAAATAGAGGGTTGGCATTACATTATTCCTAGTGTTTATATAGTGTGTCTGTGTGTATGTATGTTTTGTATAAATTTGCGAGTGTCATACATGTTGTGTATTGATTCTTCCTTAATGATCTGTACGATGTCATCAAAATTCACGTATCTAGACTTTGAGTCCCCTCTCCACACAAGCAACTTGTGCATTGTGATTACAAAAAATGTGAATGTTAACATTGCACAATTATAAAATGATCTAATCCATTACGTACAGATGTGAAGCTTCACATCATCATTAAAATAAATACAATCTCAATGTGTATAATCACTTACTCATTACCGTCATTCTTGTGCAAATTTTGGACCTTTTGCTTATTGAGTTTGCTCATGTTAGCCCAAACCTTCATTCTGTTAGTCAATGTTAACTTCTTAGATTTTGTTGGGTGCTTTGTTTGTGGATGTTTGCCCACATCTTATACAATGTGGACTATATGAGATTGGTCTTCAGCTCTCTCTTTCTCTTTCTTTTGGCCAAGCAAGTTGAGGCATTAAAAGTCAACCAAGCAGTCCTTTTTCCGTACCTTCTGCTTGATACGCTTCACCCTAGATGGTGGGCTAAGAATGTCTTTCAGTGGTGCAATGGGATGCTTCTTAAGGCTGTCATGAACCTTTTGTGCTTCGGCTTACATGATAATATGGACGGGCTGATCATTGTAAAAGTCTTGAAGAATCATTTTTTCGCATTCTAGGTTGATGACCAATTTTGTCAACCGCTCAATTTCTGCATCATTCCGCTCTATGCAATTCTTGATCTCCATGTCCATATTGGATGGGCCCGATTGGTCGAATAATTTGGCTTCAAATACAACGATCACCGTTGCCCTCAACTCCTATGATTCTTCCAAGTGTTTGTATTTTGCTTCCCATTGTTGTAAGAAACCCCAAGCTTTTGGTTTTCTTCTATAAGCATATCTACGATGTCCGATTTACTTGGTTGTGCTACGATGATACCTCTCTCAACATTGGGGTTGTTAAAGCTGGTATTGATGTCATCGTTAACATTATTTAGGTCAACTGTATCCCCAGAAATTCCATCGTGGTTGTCACTGCCTTCATTGTCTTTGTTCATCATTATTGCTTTTATCTTGTTTGGGTGTCGCATTCAACGAATCCTCATGTTTGGGATCCACCATCAAATTGGTATGATGGTACATCGTTGCTTCTATTGGAGATGCCATCAACTCGCCGCCATATACCTGGAATTGGAAACATTATGTTAGTTACATAGTTCATTGTGTCAGTACATGAATGTTCACAACATTTTGGGGTGTACTTTTATCTCATTTAAACCGAGCTTTGGCAAAGATATGGACTTCATGTTGGTATGTAAAGCTGTGAGGTCCCACTTCACACACTGAGAAATGGTATTGGGTTTGTGAGGTTGTAAGATGGTTGTGTGCTTACACAACCAGTACTGAAACAAATAACAAAATTCAATGTTGATTTTAGAAAAATTAACACTTGCATGAATGTTCATATCAGTAAACACTGTTGTCAATGTTTGCATCAGCAGCACACTGATGTGAATGTTCACACCAGTGTCTACTAATGTGAGTTTTTACATCAGTACACACTGTTGTGAATGTTCCTATCATTGCACACTGATGTGGATGTTCACATTAGTGTCCACTGAAATGAATGTTTGTGTCAATATACACTGATGTGCTTGTTCACATCATTGATGTCAACCTTGACATCATTGCCTACCAATGTGTGTGCTATATTTGTCTTGGTTCCAACATGAGCAAAACACTGGTGTCAATATTTACATTAGATCATTTTATTGTGAATGTTCCCACCATTGCATACTGTTGTGAACATTCACATCAATTTGTATTGATGCCAGCATTCACACTAGTGTCTACCGATGTGTGTGTCACATTTGTTTTGTTACAAACAGGAGTGAACAGACTCTATAAATGTTCATATTACATATATAATAAGATTTATGGGATTTTCCATTAACAACATAACACATTCGGTGACTCGTCCTGGTTTTCCTCAATTTTGGCCCACTGACCCCATGAGAGTTACTCGAATGCTCTCAGCCTAGTCATACTCGATCATCTTGTCTAATGGTCAATATATTAACAGAATGCCCATCCAATTGTTTCTCCGGACGTGGAAAAGAATAGTTTCACACATGCATACATGCAAACTAATCTTGCAACCTCTTCGTTGTCTTGTTTCTTTGTGCCATTTAAGGCTTTATTCAGAATTTCACGTATTTTTACTGCACTTAACCGACTGATATCCTTGCACGTTCGGTGTATGATGCTGGTCATTGGTTTAGCACCATAAGAGAGGTCCATTGGCTTGGTGCCGCAGTCCATCCCAAAAATAAGTAATACATCACTTCTAAAAATCTGAATGTTCTTCTCCCCATTGTAAAACCTCCAACTGGATGGCTTGAATGTCTGCACAATACGTATAATGACATCATCGTATTTCATGCAATGATTGAGGTCAACTTCATTATTGATCAAATAATCAAATAGGGGCGAAACAATCAAATAGGGGCCAAAATGGTGTTTTTCTAAGGCATTTCAATTGACCATCTGTAAATTTTGTACCCTTCAATAGTTTCACCAATCCAATGATATTAGACCAGTAGTTGACCTTTTTCATGTTCACTTGTTCAGGACTAGCTGTTTCATCGGGTTTGCCTTTGACATGGGCTTCCTATAACAACCCCGATCTATAATTAATTGCTAATCCGTAATTAAGGATGCTAATTAAGTGATTAAAATAAATTATATGTTTATTGTGTATTTTGTATGTTATTTGGCTTTCTATCTGTTACTCGTAGAACTATCTGTCTAGAATTCTGCTTTGATTTGAAAATTGAAAGCCTTATTAGCCTCTGAAACCGAAATTGGTTACATGAATATGTTATTCGGAATTTTTAGAATCATATGGAAAATTTTATTAAAAAAATTGATCCGGTTCGATTAATTAAGTTGTGTTTGGCAAGTCTAATGTTCTAATTAATGCATTATAGCATCAAAACTAATATATGAATCTTAAGCTCATTTGAACTAAAAACTCCTCATTTCTAAGTAGAAAATTCTGTGTGTGTGTGTGTGTGTGAGAGAAGAGAGAGAGAGAGAGAGAGAGAGAGAGAGAGAGAGAGAGAGAAGGATAAATTGAGAAGAATTTCAAAGTTTGCTTGAATCCATCAACATTAAGCTAGAACAAGAGTAATTCAAGACTTTAGGTAAGCTTTTGTTCTTCAATTCTTGTAGATTATGTGTTTTAATGTTGAACCCACGGAGTTAACATGATTTCTTGCATATATTTTGTCATAGAAGGTCAAGATAGAGTTGAATCTATACATGTAGCTATATATAGAAGTTAGACTATCATTTTGATTATGAGCTTTCATCATTATGTTAAATTTGGAGCATGAAGTGAACATGCATGCATATTTGACCTAGTTATGTAGAGTGAATTCCATGTTTATAAAGTTTTGGAAAGGAATTAGGAGAGAATTCTATATGCATGCATAAACATGTTGAGTTTTGCTATGTCAAGTTTGATTTCGACCATTCATGTAGAAATATGGGTAATTGGCACATGCATGTTTGAATCATCACATTTTACCTCCTAAAATCATGTTTTGAAAAAGAGTTTTGGACATGCATGGAGCTTTGAGCTCAAGTTTGTTAAAAACATGGATTTGAGAAAAAAGATTATAAACTTACATGCATGGGAGTTTTGAGCCAATTTTGTTAAATTTCATAAGTTTGAGCAAAGGGTTTGAAAGGATCATGTATCATGTTTATGGATAAGTTTTCAAGATTTAAAGACAAGCCATGCATGAGTTTTGCCTTTGAATTTGCATTTGGAAGCTCAAGATTCTGTTTTGAAAACCTAGAATTTTTGCAAGTCGCTCGAGCAAAGGATTTCGCTCGAGTAACATTTCGAGCATCCAGTATTTTATAGTCTCTTATAGACCGCTCAAGCAACCACTTGGTGGCTTGAGCGAACCCTTTGTATTTTTCAGCTGCTCGAGCGTAGGAGTTATTGGCTGAGCATATTTTCACCCAACCAGTTACTTTTGTAGGCAGAGCAGTCCGCTGAGACCAAAGGTGCGAGCGAGCCAGGCCATAATTTCAAGCATATTTTTGAAAGACATTCGTGTTCATATTTTTGTTCCTATCCATTTCTGAGCATATTTAGGCATGATTTATGAGTCATTAAAGAGTAATAAGCTAAGAAATGACATGAGTAATGAATTAGGAATTATGAGACAAATCCGAGATCCGAGAATGTGATTCACATATATAAGTTATGATATAAACCAATGTAAAGAAAGCTAAGCCGTAATGGCCATATGAATGATAATGAGGCATGTTTTATGCTATGTACATTTGTGCTTGTAGGTCAAGACTTCAAGACTGACCAACCGTTTCTGGAAGCCCACTGTGAGTAACATTTTTGTAAAGATATATTGACATGTACTATACTTGAAATGTTATATGATACGATATGTTTATGAAATGTGATTTTGATTCTGTGAATGAATATCCGTTTTGCAAATCTAGTATGGCATCCAAGGATAGTCCCAAGTCATGAGGGATGGCACATTAGTGGGTCCATGACATATATGTGATACGAGATTTATAGCCACTTCATTGTGGTGATTTTTTAATCGGTATCCGGAACCGATTACTCTTGTCGGAAGACGATATGATATGTTCTATTGGATGTACCATTATTATGTTTAGATATGAGAAATGATTTGTTATGATCTTTTTATGAATATGATATGTTCGGAAATCGTTCACTAACCCCTTTACATTAATGTTATACAGTGGCTTTAGCTCATTGTGTGTATATATATGTAGGTGAGCATGTGCAGGACCATTCCTAAGGGTTTCTGTCTGACTTCTTTTGTCAAGCCAACCATTGTGCCTCACGTGGAGGTTCCTGAAGTGTCATGTGTTATAAGCTCCAGTTGTTTTGTATATAAGACTTGATTGTTTCGTTGTTGTACTTAAGATGCTATAATTAAGTGTGTGGGTATAACATGAGATATTTTTGGATATGTATATAAAGTTTTAAATATTCTATTTCATATAAGTGCACAACTCATTGGAATTATTTTTGTATTTGCTTCGCTAGCCCCTTATTCTGTAATTCTATTTCAGACGTAGGTAATCTTGGGATTACTGGCCAGTTACGACGCTACCTATAGGGGCGGGTTTGGGTCGTGATAGAGTGGTATCAGAGCACGAGTTATACCGCAACACAAGTCCATATGGGCTAGGAAAAGAAATAGGGACATTGCATTATCATGTGTGAGTATGTGTAAATTTTCTGTACATGTTTGCTAGAAAATGAAAGCGAAAACTATGAGCATGAACAAAGAGTTATGTGAAACAACATGTGATGTTGATTTCGATATTGAATGTGTATTCTTGCGAACATGAACGTATGAACGTGAAAGACTACGTGACCTATGTGAATATATTTGAATTGAAATAAAATGACGAACATGTTTGATATGAAATGAAAAATGAAATCAGTGAGAACTTTTCCCTATGTTAATAATTACCCTGTTTATGTATAGACAAATGGAAAGGACAAGTAACATAGACGAATCTGAAACTTCCGATGCTAGAATTAACTGGCTAGAAAGAATGATTGAAGCCTTAACCAAATATGTGAGACAACAGCAGCGAAGGCAAATACATGTACCTCCTTCACCTTCCCCGGTACAACTTGAAGCAGTTAATAATGACATATAACTCTGACATAGAAATACAATAAAATGAAGCCACTAGAATTTGTGGGGGGTATTGAACCGTTAAAAGCGGAGGCTTGGGTTTTAGAGACCAAGAAAATATTTGAAGTATTTCGGTGTACTGTGGCACAAAAGGTTTTCTTGGCAACATTCACACTTAAAGAAGAAGCTAGGAGATGGTGGATGTTAGTACGAAATGATAATGTGGGTATACATGGGATAGATTTAAAGAAATTTTCTTTGAAAAATATTTTCCCAATGCATCCGAGATAGGAAGGTATCGAATTAACTAAAACAAAGTGACATGACGTGGCCGAATATGAGGCAAAATTTACTAAACTAGCCTGATATACACCACACATGATAGACATTGACTACAAAAAGGCTAGAAAATTTAAAGGTGGGCTTGACTTAGGTTTTGACCGAGTGGTGTTTTTTAATTGTCAAAGTATGTGGACGTTCTTGATAGGGCCTTAATGTCTGAGGCAAACATAGCAGCCTTGGAAATATCAAAGTTGTCATTATCAACTAAATGGGAGAATAAGAAACAAAAAGTTGAACTGACCAGTAATTCAATGACCTCCATGAATGAAAAATCTAAGGCAAGAACTTTTGACAATGTAAGTTGGGGAAGTAATGTGAACAATGATATACCTATCTGTAAAGAATGTGGGAAACAACATTGGGACATTTGTCACCTCTATCGGGAGCTTGTTTCAGATGTGGACAGAAAGGGCACTTGGCTAAATCTTACCCACAAGCCCATCCGAACAACAATAAACCGAATGATAGTATGACTAATTCCACTGGTACCCAGAACAAAAGTAATTTCTATTCCCGAGGGGAGCAATATTAGGCAAGGAAGGGTTTAAGCCCTAGTTCCAAAAATGCTCGGAACACTGAGACAACTGACACAAGGTACTATTTTAATTATGTGCAAATGTATGTGTGAAAATCAATTTGGGAATTCGTATACCTTTGGCATGAGATGAATTGTTAATATGTTGATTGAACCAACTGAATTATTAGAGTCATGTACCTATGCTTCATGCCCTGATTTTTATTGATGTGTGGAATGTTATTAGAACTGATGGGATAGAACTCTAATTATTGAACATTTTTGAAATTCTACGGATTTGACAAATTACCTATGCTATGGAAAATGTTTGGACTTGTATATATATGCATACCTTTGCTTGAGACATTAATTGATTTGAAGTCGACACTCTTTTATATACTATATCATGAAATCATTGCCTTAACTATTGTATCTGGGAGTTTGTTTTGTGTTCATCTATACATCGGACTTGTGAATCGTACTGGAAATGTTATTAGATTCTGGGCATGCACATATATAACTATGCCTTTGCTTGGAGACTGTGTACTATGAATGTTAAAAACTGACTAGGCTATTTGGCTAGACTAGTAAACTTGTGCTTTAGTGACTGTATGACTGAGTTGGGAACTATTATAATGACTATTACACATACCCTTAATATGAACAACTGCATGCCTGTGCACCTACATGTGAACTTATTTGTAGAATGCTACACTGTATATGACCTAAAACACTTTGATATGAACCATTATGATGCATGATCCTGATGTGATTTTGAGAACTGATGAACTTAGAACAATTGCGAAACTACTTATTAGGCACCTAAGTGAATGGAGTATGAACTATAGAACCAAATGCACTTTGTTTGAAAATAATGAGGATAGAATTTTTAGTTGATCTGATCTGATAGAACTTTGGTTTGATAAGACCTTTGTTTGAATTGAAAGAACATTTGTATGATGACACACACTCTGAACTTTCATTTCATCTGACAGATAGAACTTTCGTCTGATGTGACCTGATAGGACCTTCGTTTGATTTGATCTGAAGAGACCTTTACCTAATTTGAGAATCGTTGTCTGATTTGATTATGTTATAGGGGATTATGATTACTTATGACTGAATGATCGTTGTGCTACTAAGGGAACTAACGACTGAGAACTTGAATCAATTTTGAATAATTACGAAGAATGTGAACTGTAATAGCAGACTATGTGATTATAAATAGTTTTTAACCATATGCCTATAACTGATTGGGAACACACGTGAATGAGATTATAGGATTTTGTAATTTATGCTCTCGGAATATGAGAATACTGTATATATGATACGTGGTTAATTGCTTCGGTATTACCCCACTACCATAAACTTGTTTGAATAAGAGAATGATTGCTTTTGTGTTACTGTACGTCGAAATTGATGCTATGGACTTGTTGATAGCAGACTATTTGATTGTAAACCCTGACTACTTGGAAGTATATGTAATCAGTATGTTCTGTGAATGACTACTTCTGTATTAACGTGTAGTACAATTGAATTTGTGGAAATAAGGCTGATGAACAGTATGTGAATGATTACCTTAGAATTGCGTTCACTGCTATGGGGTTAATACATGAATTTACCTTGTATACCTGATAACTTCTGAATGACTTTGAATAATTGTGGTGGATTGCTGAATCGAATACCGAATTGAATAATGAACTGTTAACGACTGGGAAACAAATCAAGTCTCTATAACAAGATGAATGGGGAGGAAACCACTACGAAAATGGAAAACAGTGTGAACCTAAGCATCTAATTTGTTATGATATATATATATATATATACGGTAACTCAAGTTTGAAAGACCAAACTTCTTAAGTGGGGAGACTGTAATAACCCCGATCTATAATTAGTTGCTAATTTGTAATTAAGGATGCTAATTAAGTGATTAAAATAAATTATACGTTTATTGTGTATTTTGTATGCTATTTGGCTTTCTATCTGTTACTCGTAGAACTATCTGTCTGGAATTCTGCTTTGATTTGAAAATTAAAAGCCTTATTGGCTTCCAAAACCGAAATTGATTACATGAATATGTTATTCAGAATTTTTAGAATCATATGGAAAATTTTATTAAAAAAATTGATCCGGTTCGATTAATTAAGTTGTGTTTGGCAAGTCTAATGTTCTAATTAATGCATTATAGCATCATAACTATATATATGAATCTTAAGCTCATTTGAGCTCAAAACTCCTCATTTCTAAGTGAAAAGTTCTGAGAGAGAGAGAGAGAGAGAGAGAGAGAGAGAGAGAAGGAATAAATTGAAGAAGAATTTCAAAGTCTTGCTTGAATCCATCAAGATTAAGCTAGAACAAGAGTAATTCAAGACTTTAGGTAAGCTTTTGGTCATCAATTCTTGTAGATTATGTGTTTTAATGTTGAACCCATGGAGTTAACATGATTTCTTGCATGTATTTTGTCATAGAAGGTCAAGATAGAGTTGAATCTATAGATGTAGCTATATATATAAGTTAGACTATTATTTTGATTATGAGCTTCGTCATCTATGTTAAATTTGGAGCATGAAGTGAACATGCATGCATATTTGACCAAGTTAAGTGAGTGAATTCCATGTTTACAAAGTTTTGGAAAAGAATTAGGGAGAGAATTCTACATGCATGCATAAACATGTTGAGTTTTGCTATGTCAAGTTTGATTTCGACCATTCATGTAGAAATTATGGGTAATTGGCACATGCACATGTTTGAATCATGTTTGAATCATCACATTTTACCTCATAAAATCATGTTTTGAAAAAGAGTTTTGGATATGCATGGAGCTTTTGAGCTCAAGTTTGTTAAAAATATGGGATTTGAGAAAAAGGTTTATAAAACTTACATGCATGGGAGTTTTGAGCCCAATTATGGTTGAATTCATAAGTTTTGAGCAAAAGGTTTGTAAAGGATCATGAATTCATGTTTATGGATAAGTTTTCAAGATTTAAAGACAAGCCATGCATGAGTTTTGCCTTTGAAATTGACTACAACAAATTTGGGATTTAAAGACGAAACAAATTTGTCCCAAAATGTATACATTTCGTCACCCAAACTAATTACGACGAAAAGTTTTCGTCACTCGTTTTGTTGCCAAAGCATCATCGCTAAAGGGTCTTAGAGACGAAAAAACAAATTTGTCATTGAAAAGGATAAATTTGTGACGATTTTTTTTTGTCTCCAATACACTTTGTTGGGAACATACTTGTAAGTAATTAGACAAAATATTTTGTCATTAAAGGAAGAAATTAGAGACAAAAGTATTTTGTCATAAATATAAGAAATAGAGACGAAATAATTTTGTCGCATTTAATATAAAAGAAGACGATATTTTTTTTGTCAAAGAAGCTACCAATAGAGACAAAAATAAATTCATCATTAAAAATGATGAAATAATGTCAAAAAAAATTCGTCACACATTGAGGTAATAGTGACAAAATGTAACAATATTTTTCGTCATGACAAATTCATTTAGTGACAAAATAAAGAAATCATGACAAAATTAATCATCCACCAAAGCCAGATACGGGGCGAAAAAACCTTCTTTAGGGATGGAAAATTTTGTGACTAATTCCATAATATTTTTTTCCACATTATATACCTATTTTATCAAAATTTGAATTTTAGTTCAACAAATATAACCCTGTTCATGTTGAAACCTGTTTAATATAACAATTCCATCACAACTTAACTTAACCTGCTATCAACACATTACGAATTAACAAAACGAAAATATCCATTCATCTTTACAAATAATTTCATCCTAATACAATAAATAAGTGCAATATTCACAAAATATCCAAAAGTTATAACTAGTGCAATTCCACCAAACATCCAACAATAACTAATGCAACTCCACAAAGTTTGTGTATCCTTATCAAACAAAAATGAACATTCAAGCAAATTACATCATTGTTGCACGTCAAAAATGCCACTCCAATCCAATCTGTAAAAAAATAAATTAAAAGCTTAAATTTAGTATTTAATCAATTATACAAAAGATTAAAAACATTAGTAATTAATCAATTTACAATTAGATAAATTATACAATTTATCCCTCTAATAGACTTTTTTTTTTCGAGATTATGAGAACAAAAAATTAATTTTAAGGCTAATTCACAAATGGTGCATCCCATTAATGTACCGTAAGTTCATACAACTTATATTGGTCCCTCCTAAGGTGTTTCTGTTGGTTCCTGTACAAATCTGTGGTTGTGTGATAATTTAGCCTTTCGACAACCCTTTTTGAAGCTTTAAGTATAGAGGAAAAAAAAATATTTTTTAGACTAATTCACAATTTATACATCTCGTGCACCTGTACAAATTGGATGTCCTATGCATGTTTCCATTACTTCCTAATTCTTCAAACATATATTCTTTTATAAAATTTGTTATATTAAGGTTAATATATTTTACCAAGAAGTATGTCCACTTGTGGATGAGTCCCTTCCGCTTCCAAAGTGTCCAGTGAATCCTTTGGTTCTCAAAAAGTTGACAACTTCAGCCATTATCTCCCCTTGCTTCTTCCTACCCTCTTCAAGATCTTCTATTGTATTGTTCTGCATTTGAATTTGTTCCTTATGTGTCTTTATTGCATCTCAAGGCGATTCACATAATCATTTCTTTCAGCATATATAGTAATGGTCCTCCTAATAGAGATGAAGTCTCATGCCAAATCCCTTCACATAGCAGACCTTGGCTTTAGGACTTTGATTCAGCTCTTCTATAGTCAAAGGGGTTGATCCCGACTATGAGGTGATCAGCCTGTGTATCATATTTTCCTATGAATATTAAAAATTAAATAATTATTAGAAAATTAAATAAGATTATAACAAATAGTATTCTAAATTTTTTTAATAAAAATTGCAATATATACTCACATAATTACACCGAGCTTTAGACGAGATCAACTCATGTGTTTTCTTATTATAGTGAGTTTCCTTGTAAAACTCTGCTAGATCAGGTAGCATCTTCTTTTCTCGTGCCTAATTTGATAGACCAAATATTCAATAAATAAAGCTAAGAATTTAATATAATTCTTAAAGTGCAAGGATACGTACCAGTTTTCTACTCTAACAGGGATTGACCTAAAACCAGACCTATTTTGTATACATCTTTATGTGTTCGCGATGTTGGCCTTTGATTGTTCCTATAAGGAAGAATGACAATATAACAATGAAATGTATCATTAGTAAGACAAATATGTTGGCTTTTGATTGTTCCTGTAAGGAAGAATGAACCAATATAACAATGAAATGTATCATTAATAAAACAAATTTAATGCTTGATGATAAAGGAATTGCATTGTTCCTCTCTATCCTTTTTTTATATATCATTTCAACCTAAAAGATATTTCAAATTATTCACTAGTATCATTCAATTCTTTGAGAAATAGATTAGAGGACGTGTTGAGATTTCATCATAAGATGGTTTTTCTGGGTGAAAAAAGAAAAAACAAGTAATTTACGCCGTTCACAAATAGGGGGCATACAAGCATGGGCAAGATAGATTGTGAAAAAATCCATTTACATTTCACAAGATATGGAACAATTACTAATACCACACAAACTCATAACCCTTTCTTTCTTCCACAACTCTATTTAATCTAAAGTTCTGTCTCAGTACCCTGTATTAGTTACTCAGCTAGTTGCTTACCATTATCATGAAACTTCAGACCAAACCTAAGAACAAACAGAAAATACAATGATAGAAACTGAAATCTTAGTTCTTTATTCTAGATGTGAAAGATACACTTTAAGGAACCATAAATTAATCTTCTATTATGTGAGCCTTCCAATCCATGTTTACTAGTTTCCCTTTCTCATTTTCCCACTTGTTTGGTTTTTATTATGTTCCACTTACATGCCTAGAAGATAAAGGGAAAAGAATACATATGGAATTTCACAGCAAATTGATTGTCTTCTTTCTATTTTTTTTTGGAATCTCTCCCTATTCTAATCAAATTATTTCTTCACTGATATAATAAAAAAGATGAAAATGTTACTAGAAATTCTTTAGTGTTCCACTTTTTATCAATAAGATCTATCCACTTGGTAGGATCGACATCCTTCGGTGGGTGGTTTCTTACATACTCCTCCCTTTAGCCTCCTTCAGCTCCATGAATTGTTTGTGCAACCTATAAGTATGGTTACTCAATCTCCGACCAAATTTTGTGTTCATTGCCTTCTCTATATCAACAGGGTCTCCTTGTAAATCAAATTGATCCTGCAAAAAATAGATAAGTCATAGATAATTCCTATAAAAAATAAAATAATTAAGATTTCTAACCTATTATAAAGATGAGTAAAATGTCCTATAACAGAATAGACAATGAACTTACATTCAACTATTGAAACATCACCTCCTTAACGGAGGCATCAACATACTTCCACCTACAACACTTGGATCTGGTAAACGTGTTTGCACTTCTACACCAATCTTTGAGGCTAGTTTTGAGGCATAGTCCCCTACTGGTACACGAAATTCCGGAGGGATAAGCACATTAAGCTTTCCATCTCTATCAACAAGGCCTTGAACCTCTTTGCCTCGAGTCGGGCCACGAACACACTTAGCAGCTGATATTGTGAAGCCATAATATTGAAATCGTATGTGAACAAATTTAATTAAGATCTCAAATCAATGTAAATAAAGAGTGTGTCTTACCAATAGTATTACCAGTAGTCACCTCAAGTTGAGGATCCACATTGAGAGCTGGTGACAGATGGCTAGCCACCTCAGGGCGTGAAGAGGTATCCCCTTTTTTTGATGCGTGGGTCAATGTCTCAAGATGAGATTGTGAACGGGCTCTCGATGATATCTCTAACAACTGAATAATATATAAAATATGAATATATGTACAAAGATATACATGTCTATGTGTGTATGAATTGAAAGTAACACAAATATATTTCACAATGCATTGTATAGTACTTATGCTCAAACGAATCTTAGGATTCAGTGTCACTGCATCTTCGCCTGATGGTCGATAATCATCGTCATTTTCCTTAATTGGTATTTGTTTTTCCTTCCTCAATTTCTTATGTTGAACCGCAACCTTCAAACAAGTTGTTATATTTTTCACTCCTAGAGCATTCATTCTCTTACAGTTTTTATTAATTGTCTTCATTCTTTGTTTCTCATAGTTCGTTACCTTCTTAGTTGTGGTACTTGGTTTGGTCAACTGGTTTTTTTTAGTGTCCATTTTGCCTAACTATAAAGGATAATTGAACATTTTTTTTTGGTGGATAAGCATAATTGAACATTACATGTAAAGAAAAGATAATTATATATTTCTATACATAAAGAATAAAGTAACAACAATCTCAACAAGTGGATATGTCATATAGGCTCTAAATCATTGAAATATGGCTAGAGTGAGATAGATGTTTTTGTTTTTACCTTTTACATATAATAGAACAAATTAATCATAAGCCATCAGCACACATATATGACCAATCAAAGATAAACCTACATAACAGTGGATGAACCCCACAACTGAAATTCAACTACATTAATTAAGAACAATGGTCATATAAAAAGTGCAAAATAACTACAAATCCTAGTCCACATCAATATCCATATCGTAATCCACATTAGATTCGTCACACTCTTCACTTTGTTCATCAACTCTATCCTCTATCATTATTTCATCAGATGACCTAACCCTTGTAACAACTTCTGCTTTAACACTATCTTTATAACATTGAACATTAGGGCCGATGTCAATTGGAACAACATCGATAATATTTTCTTGTTGGAACACACCGTTTTCTTCTGGTTCATCTGATGATTCTCTATCACATACCTCTGGCACATCAAAGACACCTATGTGTTGCACTTGTTGAACGACTTGCCATGGTTGTCCCTATTTGGTATCGTTTAGGTAAAAGACTTGCTTAGCCTGGCTAGGCAAGATGAAAGGGTCGTATTAATACCACCGACTTGTGACATCATACTTATGCAATAATCGGTTCGCAATGTTCTACTTCGACCTGTGTTTCCTGTGTTTGTAACCATTCACACTGGACAATACAACTTTGTTATGACACATGTACTCCAATTCTCAAACATTTCACAAGTGACCATAAAATTCATGCGTCACTCCTTATGATACCTTTCTGTAAGCACACCACTATTATGACTCTTACGGCGATTGTCTACTTCTCTTGTATGGAACCGTACGCCATTGATTATGCAACCTGAGTACTCTTTTACTAGCAAATTCGGGCCATTCGCTAACGACCATAAATCATTGGTTGCCTCTGGTGACCTTTCTTCTCTAAATATATTTATCTACAATCACATATAACGTACATCAAGATAGTAAAAATAAATTAATAAATGATCAAATCTTATACAAATTTTTAATCATGTCTTAAAATTGAAAATGCCTTACTCAATCTTTAAACCACTTGGGAAACTCTTCTTGTTGTATACAGTAGATGGAGTCCGTAATAGATTTTTGTATATCCTACTAAAAAAAAATAATGTGATTATTATGCATTGCTAACTACATTAACAAAGCTAAGAATACACACATTTAAATGAAAAACATACTCTAGACACTTCTTTATCTCGGGGCTATTGTTCACAAAGAACCAATGAGCCATATCACGATATTTTGTGACATATCAGCATCCTTGTGATTAGGCCAATAGGCGGGCTTTCTGTGATATAGTCAACCCTTTGCGATGTTCGCTACGATCTTGATTTCGTTTGGGTCAATTATGCACTGTTTCAATCCCATCAACATACATTGAACAAAAAGTAATGCACTCTTTGACAATGTAAGCCTCTGCGATTGAACATTCTGGTCGAGCTCGATTTGTAACAAACATTTTTAAAGCTCCGAGAAACCTTGAAAAGAGAATTAGTTAAGAGCAAGGCTACACATGCAACATATAATTACGAACCTTTCAATTTAACAATTACCTTTCAATCCGGTACATCCATCGATATTGCACCATGTAGACACCCCATTTTTGATGGCCCTTAAGACTTGGGCGCCACTAATTGATCACTCAATGATAAATGTGTATGCTTTTCAAATGCTCGATTGCCTCAGCAGGAAACCTCAGTTTACAAACCTTGTGCCTTGTTTTGGACCAAACAGTGGTTTTTAAAGCCTAGGCATCCAGGGACATGCAAACCCACTAGTGTGGCCTGCCGCCCACTATTTGTGCTGGCCGCCGCTAGTGCAAAAAATCAAATATTTTTTGCCAGCTGTCTCCACAGATGCATGCACCATTCTAGCTGTGTTTGTATAGATATTTTTGAGGGTCTCTCATATATTTCTATATATAGATGACCCTCTCTTTTGTTATAGAGATTAGAAAAAAAAAATTTGAATTTAGAAAATTTTGGAGAGAAAATTTTTGGAAAATCTCTCTCTCTCTCTCTTGCAACTTACATAACCCTTGCTTAGACACTCTAAACCAAACCTAGAGAGTTCCTTTTTGAGGTGATTTAAGCTTGCATTTTAGCTCTTGAGGCACTTGAGAGTGAGATAGTGGTTTGGAAATTCAATGGATCATTCCTCTTCAAGAGGTATACATTCTAGTTCTTTTGTACCATCTTCTTCTCATCTTTTCTTGCTATTTTTGAGATTTTTATTACCTGTGTTTTTAGGCTGAAACTTGTGGTTTAAGGCCATTAAAGGTAGAGGGGTTGACAACCCTTCTTTCAACCTTGCTTCTAAGGCCTTTGCCCTTGTGTTTCCCATCTTCTCATCAACTTTTTTTGAGCTTTTTACCACTAATTTTTAGAGGTTTTTCAAATGCAAAAATCATGTTTTGAAGTCCCAAAAGTGAAGGGGTTAGTCTCCCTTTCTTGTGCTTGTGTACTAGTTTTAATTCCACAATATTTTAGCTTGTTGTTGTAATTGTTTTTGTCTTAATTTCAGTACTTCTTTTGACTGTTTTAGGATTGTTTTTATGAGTTAGCTTCATTCATACTTTGTATAGTATGCTTGTAGTGCAATAGTCCTCATAGGCTTGGTGGTTTAGGTCTTAGCCACCAACCTATTTGAGTTGATAGCATTTATTTCTTACTTTCCATACTTGTGTTTACCTCTAAGCATTTTTGCAACCTCTCCCCTTTCTTGGCTTTTTCTCTTTGTTTTGAGAGTTGCTCCAACAGGAGTGTTGTTTAAGCTTAAAGGGGTGGTATTCTGCTTAGTGGTTTAATTCCTTTGGGGGCTTATTACCAACGGCATGATCTCCCTCTCATGCCTAAAACAACATTTGGTTTGGCAGTTCTCTCCATTAGTGGACCTTAATCTTCATTATTGGACTTAAGTGACTAAAGAATGGAAAGTAATTAAAATGGAGTAATTAATTGGAGTTAAAATGAAGCAAGATAATAAAATGATTTGGTGTTCAATCGGACGTTAATTGAACACATGGAGACTTGATTCGTTTCATACTTGTTAGTGATGAAATGGTTCAAGTTTCCAAGGTCAACCACTTCCCTTGATCAATTCATGATAGGGAGGAGGTTTTGAGAGTCTTTTATTGTACATTTATCCAAATTGTATCCCTTGGTTCATAAGTCATCATGTAATGAAATTACGCCAATTAATGGCTTGTGAATCAAGCCTACCCTTCCTTTGAGCTATTTGATAATAAGGAGAGGTAGGGTGGACAAACATCCCTTGAAAATACTCTGGTTTGTGCTCTATTTGTTCTCTGTTGCTGCAGGAAAGAACCAACATTTGTGGCCGGCAGGCCACTTTTACTTGCGGCAGGCCACTACTTCTGGGTTGCCAGACACTTTTTCCAGCTAGGCAATGTCCCTTTTTCCAGCAGAGCAGAGCAGTGGCTGGGGTGGAAAAATAGTGTAATTTTCTAATTGTGCCACAGAGGCATTTCGGTAGCAAAACGGGGGCTTTTTTAGGTGGAAATCCACATCCATGCATGAACCATCCCTCGATTCTCGGGATCCGTTGAAATGATGTTGTAATATTAGTATATTATACTTAGAGTAGTGGTTGTACTTAATTAATTAGCTAAAGTAATTAGTTAATTTATGGTATTGTAATGATTAGTTAGGATAGTTAATTTACTTCATTTGGTTTGTAATAGTTAATTAATTCGTAGTAATTAGCTAGGGCATTCATTCGGACCCTCCTGCGCGAGGGCAAACATGTAATAATGTGTATGTCTTCCAACCTCATGTCTTTCTCCCTTTTATTTACTTGCTCATAATGGGTAGTTTAGAACATCATGTTTCTTTTAGCATTTCCCATATTTGCATTCACTTGTCTTGCATGAATCAAGGCTCGGTTCATCATTCTAACAAGCATTGTAGTTTACATACTTCGTTGAAAACGTGTTAAAACGCATGCTATCAAATTGATTCACATGGTATATTAGTAGCCGAGCCTATTAATTGCATCTTGCATGTGTTGCATTAATTAGGGGCATGCATGTTTTCTAATTATTTTGCTTGTTTTGGCTCGCCTCGGAGTACTAGGTGAGCATTTTATTTGCTTTAGCGAATTGCATAAGTGTGATTGTTGCCATGTCAAGCATGATTACTATGAGGCTAATTGCATTAATCATGTTGCATTAATTAGGGCCATGCATGTTTTCTAATTATTTTGCTTGTTTTGGCTCGCCTTGGAGTACTAGGTGAGCATTTTATTTGCTTTAGCATATTGCATAAGTGTGATTGTTGCCATGTCAAACATGATTACTATGAGGCTCATTGCGTAAGTGATAAATTGTTTGAATGCCTGTGGATGGAAGCTAATTGTTTAAACTAGAATAGTTTGATCGAAGTACATATGAGATCACTTTTTCAAGTGGTACATATTCGAAACTTTTTTCAAAAACAAACTTGAAATCAAATGTTCTAATTTTTACAAATTAGTCTATATTTGTGTGCAACACATAGTAAAGTTAGTCTAATAATCAAAACAAGAGCATATAACGTAAATAAAAATCACATTATAATTAGTAGAGGCCGATCTTTGATCAGGCAAGCGGGGGTGCTCAATTCATGACCTTCCCCTCTCGTACCTAAGTTCTCGAGCTGAGACAACCTTGGTGATGACGGATAAGTGGCCTTTGGCATGAGTCTCGGGTTTCCTAAATTTTCGAAACAAAAATTTAGGTGGCGACTTTGTATATGGCAAAGCAATCCATTTTTGGCATTTTTTTATTCAAATCGATTTTCCAAAAGATTTGCCGGATTTGGACTATTTTGTGTTTATCTATTTCACATTGCACTGTGAGATCAGATTTAGAACCACGGAGTCCGAACTGTACGGCTAGTCATATCCAAAAGGAGCACGAAAAGTCGAGTTACACACTGGTCCTCCAAGTGAACCATCACATCAAAGAAGGCTGGAGGAAAGATCTTTTCAAGCTTGCATAATATGTGTAATATGCATTCCTTTAATTTCTTAAGTTCATTACAACGTAGTGTCCTTGAGCACAAATCCTCGAAAAAGCTACCTAACTCAAATAGTGTTTTACTAATCTCTTTGTCTATGTAACCAGGCATCCTAATTGGAAGAATCCGTTGTATGAGTACATGGCAGTCATGACTTTTCAAGCCTGTTAATTTATAATTTCTCGCATTCACTAATCTTGATATGTTTGCAGCATAGCCATCCGGATACTTCACTGATTTTAAGAATTCAAAGAAACCCTCTCTCTCTTCAGGGGTCAATGAAAAGATTGCCCTAGGTTTGACATAAGTTCCATCAGGACGACGTGTTAACCACAACTCTTTCTTTATACCCATATCTTCCAAGTCCATCCGTGCTTTGTTGGTGTCCTTGTTCTTTCCATCAATGCCTGACATAGTTCCAAAGGTATTTTCACTTAAATTCTTCTTGACATGCATGACATCAGTGTTGTGTCGAAGCTTCCATTTCTTCCAGTATGGTAACTCATACAAGATGCTTACATTTGTCCAATTTGGTGTCTGAAGAAGTCTTTTCTTGTTTCTTGGATGCTTCCCATATGTGACACATGTCACTCTGTCCAATTGGTCTAATATATTTTCCACTAGTAACTCTAAAGATCTCTTTTGCTTCTCATGCTTACCATTGTAAGCCTTACTCTTTTGCCTTTTGGGGTGGTTTTAAGGCAAGTAGCATCGATGGTTAGCATATGCAGTCACACCTTTCAAGGATTGAAAATATGGTTCATCATTGCAAGTGTAGCAAGAATAATGACTCTTTGTTCTCTACCCAGATATGTCACCAAATGCAAGCCAATCATGTATAGTCCACATCAAAGCTGCACGAATCTAGAAAGACTCACCAGTTAAGGCATCATAAGATAATGCACCATTTTCCCACAACTCATTCAACTCATTCACCAGAGGTCTTATGTCGACATCAATATCGATCCCTGGTTGTGATTCTCCAGGAATAAATAATGACATCATAAGAAAGGGATCTTTCATAACCAACCAAGGTGGCAAGTTATAAGGAATGAGTACTACAAGCCACAAACTATATGAGTTGCTCATGTTCCCGAAAGGATTGAGCCCATCAACAGCCAACCCTAGCCTCATATTTCGAGGCTCCAAGGCAAACTAAGGATATTGCGCATCAAATTCTTTCCACTCATCACTATCGGTGGGATGCCTTAATACTCTGTCATTTACATGTTTGTCCTTTTGCCATCTCATGTCCTTAGCAGTCTTCCTTGACATGTACAATCTTTTCAACCTTGGTGTCAATGGGAAGTACCGCAACACCTTATGGGGAATCTTCTTACCCCTACCACGATTGATCTTGTATCTGGATGCCTTGCATTTTGGACATTTATCCAACCTTGCATTTTCCTTCCAAAAGAGTACACAATCATTTATATAAACATCAATTAACTCATATGACAAGCCCAAATCACAAAGTATTTTCTTAGCTTCATAAAATGATTTTAGAACCAAATTATCTTTTGGTAAAAGTTTTGTTAAAAACTCCAACAGTGTGTTAACCGACTTATTGCTCCAATGGTTTACTACCTTCATATTAAGCAGCTCGATGACAAACTTCAACAGAGTGTAATTTGTGCAACCTAAGTGCACCTCACGTTTGGCATCATTCAATAGCTTATCAAACAATTGTACTTCCTCATTCTGGGGTGCATCATCGGGTTCTCCTCTTATTCGATCTTCCACTAAGGCATCAATACCACCTAAAACCTCATATTCATCAATTGCCATTTCATGGTGAGCCTTATTTGATACACGTGGTTCCTTGTGCTCATACCAAATAGTGTATGTCTGCATAATCTCATATTGAAGCAAATGAATTTGCACATTTCGAAGATTTTCGGAATAATAGTTCACACAGTTCAAACATGGGCACATAATTTTACCTTCCTGGTCAACAATTGCCATTGCAAATTTAATAAATGATGTTTCCCCATCAATAAATGGCTGACTCATCCATCCATTAGGCGTCTTACCCAATGCACTCCAACTCTTGTCCATGTCTGATCACAAATGAAAGATCAAGATTTTTTAATTTGTTTATGTCATAAAAAGCATCATGTGTACTATTAACCTATTCCATTTAGGAATGCACAATGTGTATCATACGAAGAAAATCATATGACGTCGTCTATCTCTAATAAAAATTCATGAGTATCTTTCCTTAGTTCTCCAAGTATATAACATAGATTGAGATGGAACATATTTAAGTAGTAAAGTTGCAAAGTACAATATAGACTAATGTATTTTCAAATTGTTTGAATTTGGCCATCTAAGAAAAACTTTTTTTTTTTTTTTTTTTTTTGGTAATTAAGTCATAAAATAGAATAGTGAAAACCCTACTATACAGCTACCAAACCAACTAAACTAAGCTAACAACTAAGCTACGAGAAAAACAACTAACTACAAGAAAGGCATACAAGGAAAAGCAACAAATAACAAAGAAAAAACAAAAGGAGCCAAGTCAAGCATAATAACGAAGCCAACCAGTCCTAATCTTGAACAAAGAATAAAAAAAAAACAAATGGTTTCACCCACAAAGCAGTCCTAATCTTGATCAACTCACAAAGCACAAAATAGAATAGCACTCCAAATCTTCCTCTCCATATTCATCATCTTTCCCCCAGCCCCACTTAGTGGACTATTTACTCCTCAGAATCCGTAACAGTAAGCACCAAAAGCACACAACAGCAGAGCAAGAACCAGGGCCAGACTAAAGCTGCTGTTGTTGCTGCTCACCAGGTCAATGACAGAATGCAGTAGCTGCTCACCCACAATGCTAAAACATAACAGATTATGAACCAGACCATCCCAACAAATTATGTACCAGACCATTGAGAGCAGCTGCTACTGTCCATGGACAAAGCTGATGCTGCTACTCACCAATTCAGAGTTTACTAAAGTGGTGGTCTGGCTGTAGACAGAGGAAAATGAAAAAGAAGTTATGGACTGTAATCCCATTTGCTATTTCTTCGTTGATCCTTACTTCATGTTATTAGTCTCTATCTCTTTCTTAGTTGATCCTTAAATAAATTCTAATTTATCTCAAGTATACAATCAAATTATTAAAATATTTTCAAATGTAGAATTCATTACTGAAAAATCTAGAAACCCTAGATGTTGATTTGTGATTATGTACCCATTTTAAACAGAATATAACAATCCCAATCAAACAATCAAAGACAAATCGACACAACGATTTTACGTGGAAAAACCACAATTGGACACCTCCAACTGTGATTAAAAAACCACGGGCAACAGCCACAAAAAATCCACTAAGACGATTTAAAGGAATTACACAGGTATACTCTCAATTACCTAGCGAATCCACGCCTAATTGAACCAACCTCTATGTGCCTCTTCCAACCCCGTCTTCACCTCGGAATTGTCTTTACGATGAGCCACTCCAGAATCCACCGAAACTTCAGGCTCGAATTCTTCAGAATCCACTAAAGAACAACTCTTTGTCTCTTGTGTATAACAAACAAAACCTTTGATGTATTCTCTTTAAGCCATGAGTTGAATACTCAATAAAACATCAAAGAAAACTAACAAAATATCCCCAGATATAAACCTTAATATCCAACAAGAAGATCTGGAGGAATTAAATAGTTTTGGGAGAAAACCAACTATTTATAGAAAATCCAAAAGTAATCCTAGTTTTGGAAGAAATCTAATTACTTATAGAAATCCAAAAGTAATCCTAGTTTTGGAAGAAAATCAACTTCTTATAGAAAACCTTGTCAAACGGATTGCCAATAAAAAAACCTAACAATTACCTATTTTGATATTACATTAGATTGTTAATTACCAACTCATTCAAAAGATTAAACTATTCAAATGTGACACATGCATGGTATGACTTAAATTTGGAAGAAACCCAATTGGCTAATTATACAATCAAACTTAAATTAGGCTCATACACATTAAATTACAATTATTTAGTCATGTTTAAACTAGAAACTCATAACTGTGTACATTTTGCAATTTCAACTCCAAATCAAGGCCCAAATCTCTTAAAAACATGTTGAATTTAACGGTTAAGATTTAAATTTAAATAGTCACGAAGCATGCAACTACATTAAGGCCAAGTTGCACATAATAAACGATGAAGACCATTATTTGCTACGTTGCTTTGATTTTTCTTGTATGTACTGGTTAAGGCTTTAATTAAGACCTTGTTGAAGTTGAATATTTAACTTGAAATAAAGATCAAACTTTCAATGTAAACTCAATTTCCATACAAAATAAATCAAACTCTTGAATTCAAATATAATCCCATAACTTTACATTCTTGAGTTCAAATCCTCTATTTAAAACTTAGTTACATGAAATCTCCATTTTCATGAACCCAAGCTTTAATTCATGATTAATCTCTTCTCAAACTCCATGACTTATGTTTGAAACTAAGTTTAGAATCACTATTCTCTTGAAAATAAGTCATGCATGTAAGGATTATGAGTTAAATTGATCAATTCTTCAAATTTTTATCATGCATGCCCTAAGTTCTCAATTACAAGAGCAAATCTCCTATTTAAGGACAAATTCAATTCATTTAAACTTATATCTTGGAAGATGATGTGTAATAGAGCTTCAATATCAAGAATTTGGAATGATTTCTTACCTTAATTGATGCTTCAAGACCAAAATTCCAGCTTTTCTTAAGGTTTCTCTTCTTCTTCTTCGTCAATTTCTCTTCTATGAGCTTAAACACACTCTTTCCCTCATTCTATCTCTCTCTCTCTCTAGGTGGGTTTGTTTGGTATGTGAAAAAAAATGACTACACTTAGGCAACCAAGCACTCTCTCTTTCTCTCTTAGTCTATGTTTATGGATTCTAGATGATTAGAAATATACTTTATTATTTAGTTTTTTTTCAATGTTTGTTAAATTGAGGTTCCAATTAAATTTTTTTTATAAAAAAAAAACTCATTTCTACCCAAATAAATTAATCCTCTACATTAAATAATCTCAATTATAATAATGTGAATTAGGCTCTAATTCCTATCCACTTGTTGATTTCTAACTTATGAAAATTAGTGAATCAGACAGGTTTAATTCCTATTCTAACCTATATGCTCGATCAAGCAATCAAGCAAGTTAATAATTATCAAGACAATCAATAACAGTTAAGCACATAGTTGTCACAGGCTTACAACTTTTAACAAACACTTCACACGCACACAATCAAATGGAGCATTCTTGGCTTAAGAGAGGGAAGGAAAGACGTGTGTTTGTGTGCCTAGGGGGAAAATAGAACTATTCCCGCCAAGAAAAAAAAAATTACCTAATGCAGTGATACAAGATAAAGATAAGAACAATTCACATCACACCCAAAAACAGCAAGTATAAGAAGACAGCCAAACAGGGAGCTTCGTGATTTACATGCTGAAAGCTATCCAAAAATTGGGTCTTTAAATCATCACGAAATTTGGGAGTGGCACTACAACAAAAAAGGCCTTTGGTGACAGACTGATTTTGTCTCCAAACATCAAATTTATGTCACTAAAGTGATCTGCGACGAAAAAACTTTGTCACCACGTTCGTGACCTATACATCGTCGCTGAAAGTATCTGGTGACGAAAAATAGTTTCGTTGCCTATTTTTTATTTTTAGCGACGAAATGTTTCGTCGCTAAAAGTTGAATTTTTCGTCCTCTATAACATCAATTTCGTCGACAAAACTAAATAATATTTTATTTTAATTGTTTTTCGCGACGAAATATTTCGTCACCAAATAGATTTTAGTGACGAAAGTTTTCCTTACCAATGATATAGAATAAGGTGACAAAAAAATTCGTCACTAAAATGAGCAGAAAAGAAAATTCTTCAATGACAAAACATTTTGTCACCAAATATTTCAATTTAGCGACGAAATATTCAGCAAATGTGACAAAATTATTTGTTTCGTATTATATCATTAGTGACAATTATTCGTCATGTTTTTTAAAAACTAATAGCGACATTTTTTATTTCGTCACTAATAAAAATTTGAAAATGGGAATACTATTTTCTTCTGAAATTTTTTCTTTTCAATAACAATTCCTTGCGCATTTCAATAACATGTTCAATAAAATATCTATTACAAATCAATACAAAAATCTATTCATTTTCATAAACATCACAATCGAATTTCAGTACTATCCACAAAAATATAATATGAACTGCATGTGGATTATAAGTATGTCTCCTAATATCCACAATTAACGTCTACTAATATCCACAAAATATCATATCAACCGCATGCAGATTACCAAACACATCTCATAATATCCAACAACAAACCATGTAAGGTAATATGAACAAAAACACAAAATGAGCTACCATCTGCCCTCCAAATTACCAAACATGTCCATATCAAATCTCGAATCTGCAAAAAAATGAAACACAAAAAAGAAAAAAAAAAAAATGCAAGTTAGACAATTATTATCTTATCCATAAAATATACAATTTAACATGCATTTTATGAATTAGTTTTCAAATCGGGAGTCCGGTACAAGTTCCGTAAGTTTCCACAACTTACATTGGTCCCTCCCAACATGTTTGAGGTGTTCCCCGGGCCGTTCCTGGCTGTTGCACGATTTTGGCCCCCGAAGTCTATTTTCAAGCTTAAATGTGAAAAAATGCAATTTTAGACTCAGTTTCAAACCGGGAGTCCCGTGCTAGTTCCGTAAGTTTCCACAACTCACATTGGTCCCTCCCGAGTGTTGAGGTGTTTCTCGGGCCGTCTCACGCCTGTTGCACGATTTTGGCCTCCGATGGCCTATTTTCAAGCTTAAGTGTAAAAAATGCATTTTTGAACTTAGTTTTCAAATCGGGAGTCCCGTGCTAATTCCGTAAGTTTCCACAACTCACATTGGTCCCTCCCGAGGTGTTTGAGGTTTTCCCCGGGCCGTCTCGTGGCTGTAGCACGATTTTGGCCTCCGATGGCCTATTTTCAAGCTTAAGTGTGAAAAAGTGCATTTTTGGACTTAGTTTTCAAACCGGGAGTCCCGTGCTAGTTCTGTGAGTTTCCACAACTCACATTGGTCCCTCCCGAGGTGTTTGAGGTGTTTCCCGGGCCGTCTCGTGGCTATTGCACGATTTTGGCATCCGATAGCCTATTTTGAAGCTTAAGTTTGAAAAAGTTCATTTTTCGACTTAGTTTTCAAACCGGGAGTCCCGTGCTAGTTCTGTAAGTTTCCACAACTCACATTGGTCCCTTCCGAGCTATTTGAGGTGTTCCCCGAGCCATCTCGTGGCTATTGCACGATTTTGGCCTCTGATGGCCTATTTTCAAGCTTGTGTGAAAAAGTGCATTTTTGGACTTAGTTTTCAAACCGGGAGTCCCGTGCTAGTTCCGTAAGTTTTCACAACTCACATTGGCCCCTCCCAAGGTGTTTGAGGTGTTTCCCGGGCCGTCTCGTGGCTATTGCACGATTTTGGCCTTCAATGGCCTATTTTCAAGCTTAAGTATGAAAAAGTGCATTTTTGGACTTAGTTTCAAACCGAGAGTCCCGTGCTAGTTCTATAAGTTTCCACAACTCATATTGGTCCCTTCCGAGGTGTTTGACGTGTTCTCCAGGCCGTCTCATGGTTGTAGCACGATTTTGGCCTTCGATGGCCTATTTTCAAGCTTAAGTGTGAAAAAGTGCATTTTTGGACTTAGTTTTCAAACCGGGAGTCCCGTGCTAGTTCCGTAAGTTTCCACAACTCACATTGGTCCCTCCCAAGGTGTTTGAGGTGTTTCCGGGGCCGTCTCGTGGCCGTTGTACGATTTTGGCCTCCGATAGCCTATTTTTGAAGCTTAAGTGTGAAAAAGTGCATTTTTGGACTTAGTTTTCGAACCAGGAGTCCCGTGCTAGTTCCGTAAGTTTCCACAACTCATATTGGTCCCTCCTGAGATGTTTGAGGTGTTTTCCGGGCCGGCTCGTGGTTGTTAAACGATTTTGGCCCCCGATGGCCTATTTTCAAGCCTAAGTGTTGGAAAAGTGCATTTTTCTAAATAGTTTTCAAACAAAGAGTCCCGTGCTAGTTCCGTAAGTTTACACAACTTACATCGGACCCTCCCGAGGTGTTTCCGGGCCTTCTCATGGCTGTTTCACGATTTTGGAGCCCGATGGCATATTTTTAAGCTTAAGTGTTAGAAAGCACAAAACACTACTTATCTCTGGTGTTCAAATTTGATTTTCAAATTTCATGTTTGGTTTGATTTTCAAATTATACTGAAACATGAAAACACAATATAAAAGCAGAGGAGGGTAAATTCAACATATATACCTTATATATGACCTTTTTAATCAATGAATTCTAAACCTACTTATTGTAATACTATTTGGAGGATTCAACCTGAAGCATCATACCAAAAAAAAAAACCAACAAATAACTTTAACTCAATATAAAAAAAAAAAAAGCCTACAATAAGAAATCAAACATATCCACTATATGAGTGATTCCTGCTAAAGGAAAAAATCCACTTATCATGGGAAAATAAAATCTCTTCAAACCTACTAATTGAATGCAAGTCTTGGTTATTAGACTGGGTATAAAGACTGCCCCACAAGAAGGTCCACTAACAAGTACTCATTGCATTGAAAGATATGATACAACCCAAACTTAAAAGGAAACCCACCACAGAAATATTGCCTCCCACACACCAAGGAACATCCAGTGTACCACTAGTAATGCTAACTGTAAGCCATTGCCAGGTATTTACCACATCACATCCAGTACAACTAGAAAATATTTACTATTTAGTAAATAAATACATGTTATCATGGGAAAATATGATCATCAAAATACACTACATTCATTCAAGACCTGCATGGAACATAAAAGAAAAAAAAAACGAATAATCAGAAAACTTTTAGAGCCAGAAAAGCATACCAATCCAGCTATCTTTTTTATAACTGCTGCTGAATTTGAATTTAATCCTTTCACCATAGTCACAGTCAGCTGCTTCAGCATGGAAAGCTTCTTATCTTTGTCATCCACTACAATAACATCTGCTCTAAGACCTTCTGAATACAAAGCATGAAGTTCATCTAGAGAAGGAATAGAATCAAACAGTTCCTTGAGTCTTCTTTCCTGCACTATATTGAGTTTTATCAGACAATGATGGTATTTATTGGTATACTAGGCTGTCAAACAAAGACAAAAAACCATTAATTTAAACTTAATCAGGTTTCAGAAATTTCTAGAAATTAACTACCAGATTAAAACATAGAATACTAAATTCACAAGCAACGAGATCTTAACACTTTCTCAGTAGTATATAACACATGAAACAACTATAAATCTTTAAAAAAAAATCAACCACATTCTCCCAATTATCTTATGAAGGTCTATTTAACTGCTAATGCCAATTTCCCAACAATGATGTTTCAGAGCCTATAATCTACCTTTTGTGATCAAATCCCAAATGAACTGCTTTGTTTCTTAATCTACAAGGCTCCAAAGGATTAAAATATATATAAAAAAAAAGTTAGATGCTGGCTACTTTTTCTATTATCTTTGTATACTTTTACATTTTTTCCATAAGCATAAACTACACAATAACAACATCATCTTCATAATATTGCTCATATATCATTTTAAAGTTGTTGCTTCCAATAGGAAAGAACTATGTTTAGAAATAGCTTACTTATTAATCATTTTTAGCCAAAGTAATGACATACAAGGAAAAACTGCATAATAAATGGCTAAAACAGAACTGTCAAAATATTGAGCACAATGTATGTAGTGTCTCAGTCGAAGAGTCAAAATGTAAAAAACAGTAGAAGGCATAGAATTTAAAGAAGTTTGTATCGATATAAGAAGAGAACATTTTTTTTTTTAAGGTTGATCTTTCTAGGGCTTTTAGAATTAGGCATCTTAGTATCTTAAGACCAAAAAAAAAAACTGAGCATAAATTTCTCCTTTCCCACTAGCTATGTGGCCAAGGGCAAGGAGTTTTTGTATTGAGTTGTGTCCAAAATTAAACCTATAGTCAGGTTACTGCTAAGCATTTGATCAGTGTCTTACCTGGCAATATTGAGCCAACAGCCATTGCTCAATTTTCATTTCAAGCATTTAAAGAACTCTACAACTTCTAAAAACCGGAGTGCATGCTTTAGCTAAACATTTATTTAGTGCACATGCGTAACAATTTTTTTTCATTTTCCATATATATATATATTGGATTCTTGAGACATTTGTTACACCATGCATAAATCAAGAAACAGACCACTGGATGCCAAATGCAAAACTAAGGGTCAATCTAATTACAATGAGATATTTACCAGCCATTTCAATTTTTTTTTGGTTCACAAAGGGTCCTAAACAGTTTTTAAAAGTCAAGTAATACACTACCATATTTTCCTTGTGCCTTTCTACTATTTAGTACAATAAATGTTATAGAGTTTTAGAATCCCCAAGCATCATATTGCATAAAACTATGTGCAAGTTTAGTATTAGGTGCACATAAGAGGAGATAAAGGCAGCATCATCCAATATGAAAGAAAACCACTTACAGTTACAGACTGTTAGATTGCCCACATACATATACACTATGACATGTTGATCTACTTCTGTAGACTGCCCACATACATATACACTATGACATGCTGATCCATGATTACTAGGATGTGCAAGTTTGATGGAATCAGCCAAGACAAGGCAAGAAACTTTAGCACACTATACCTGCATTCAAAATTCAAATAATATATTCTTTTTATGCTAATCACTTCTAATCTCCAAACATGCTCACTTGCACCAAAGATCCTAGCACCGAAAAGCAAAAACTACGTTCTACTAATTGCACATTTCAACAAAAATATATACTACTCACTGCACCTATAGAATAGAAACCGTTGGGAATTGGTTCAGAAAGCGTTACAGTGACCCACAGAATCTGTGAAGCTCTGTGTGATGCCAAACCCTCAACCTTATGCTTTGGCCTGGAGAAAGCGTTACAGTGCAATTATTTTTTCTACTCCTTACCCCATAAATGACAATTGATCCTACAAGAAATTCCTTCAATAAAATGTTTCCTTTTGGTTTTCTTGGCCTGGAGATCATACAGCCTGCAAATTTGGACATCATGCTTGTTATGATAAAAAATCAAATGTACTAATTCAAATAAATTTGAAATAAAGACCCAAAGGTAGTTTCTATACCAATTTACTCATGTAGAGAAATAATTTATGTCCCGCTATCATGTAGAGAGATCAGAGTGTTTTTCTCTAGCAACCCAACCTAACCACCAACCACCATTTACCTTTATTTTCTTCTCTCATAACACTGTTTGTAATCATACTAATATTTTAATTGCTAAAAGATTTTTAAAAAAAAAATTAAAATGCTTCAATCAATTGATTTGAATTTTCTTCAAGAACCATCGTGGAGCTAAAACTGCCATTTACTAATAGCTTAGGCTTTTGGGAAAATTAGGAACTTAACACTAATATACCTGGACAAACAAGGAAAACCAAGGAAGAAGAAAAAAATTGCAACCAAATACAACAATTTGATATACACCAAGGATATAATTGTAAAATTATGAAAAACTAATTTACATTGAAGCCTAAGGCAATGCCCATGCAATTTAATCAAAAGAATTGACTGTTCATTGAAAACACTAGAATTAGGAAGAGCATAAAGTAATGAATCATTAAAGTTTTCACAAAATAAGAGCATCCCAACAAATATACCTGATGATTTATAATATTAGCAGATAGCCTTTGAATTTCACGCTCTTCATGATCTGCAAACAGTTTTGCCTTTGTTGCAACAGCAGCAAGACCAGCTTCGGCAGCAGATCTCACATTTTCAGCAATTAATGGAGCAGCCTCACCATTCTGATTCCATTGGCCATGTACTTCCAAGTTATCTTCTAAAAATTTTAATTTACACGAACCGTTAGGGAAGATAAATTAGATCAACAAGCAAAACTAGCATTCTACCTTTTTGTTGACTTGAGTTTGTATTTTCTCCATGAGAACTGCCTTCACTACTGCGCTCACTCTCCATATTCATCCTTCATAGGTCAAACAAGAAGCTTTTAAGTTTCTTTTCAAGTTCTGAAACTACACACATCACATAAATACCACATTTCCAATCTAAAGCTTTGACAAAGTTTCTAATGAGCGATAGAAATTAAATGTTCCTCTATACTTTCAAATCATTATAAAAATTTTCTCATAGAAACTAGAAGCACAAAACACTCTTGAATGATAGCTTAAGGATTTGCAAAACAATCAATTTAACATTTTCCTTTTGTCAATTTACAATCAATTTACCATTTTCTTCAAGAACAATCAATTTACCATTTTCCTTTTGTCAATTTACCATCATAACTGCCATTTGAAAAGACGTGGTGCATTGGCAGTGAAAAGACGTGGGTAGTGTCTCATGGATAAAACCCCAAATTCAAAGAAAGAGAAATCAAAGAAAGGAGGGAATAAACCCCAAATTCAAACCTTGATAAGGTAGTGTCTACATGAGTAAAACCCCAAATTCAAAGAAAGAGAAATCAAAGAAAAGAGGGAATAAAACCCCAAATTCAAACCTTGATAAACAATCAAATCATTATAGACAATCAAACCATTATCCATTTTAAACCTAGATAAACAATCAAACCATTATACACTTGAAGCATAGAGAGAAAGATGGAGAGGGAGAGAGGTACCAGAGGGGGTTCGAAGAAGTTGATGATGATGACAGTGGCTGTGGTAGTGGTGAAGCCAATCAAGCACAGTGGGAGGGTTGCGACTTGAAGCCACTAAGGAGCCAACTCGGTGAGCTAATCGAAGAATAGTTTCGCCAAAACGCTAAATCGGGAATGAGATCTTACCTTGCAAGCATCGAGTTGGAGGGTTACGACCTGAAACGGAGAGGGGGAGAGTGAGAGAAAAAGCACGAGAGAGAAGAATTGGGAAGACAAAACGGCGTCGTTTTGTCTCTTAAATTATAGGTGACGATATTATATTCGTCTCTAAAAATTTTTACAATGGTGACGAAACTTTTTGTTTCTAATATGGCACCCAAATTTTTCGCCAAAATTTCCAAAAGCGGGAATTTTTTTTGCGACAAAAAATAAAATTTAGAGATGAAAAAAAAATTTGTCACCTATTATTTTATTTATTTTAAGTATTTGGTGACAAAATTTTGTTTTTATCTCTAAAAATAGTACAATTGGAGATGAAATCTTATTTTCATCATTAAAATATGTATATTTGGGGGCGAAATATTTTTTCGTCATGCGTTTTCGTCACCATAAACCTTTTTTTGTTGTAGTGTGGTTTGCAAGCATATACTTAATTCTTAATGAACTTACTTATCTTGTATTAAATTTGGCAACAGAGATAGTAAGATCGTAATAGAGATTTTACTACCTAGATTTTGCACATTTCTACTCAAATGCAGTGAAAACTAATGGTTTCAAGTACAAGACCCTAACATATATTTTATTCTTAAACCAGCAAATACACGTGTACATACATATTCACAACACTCCAATTGTGATTATATCAGTGCACCTCCCTTTGTCTCACTCTCCCAAACTAACAAATTGTTCCTGAGTTAAAATATTCTCCAAATGATCCATATATATAGAATAATTTTATCCCCATAAAATAATCCAAAGTAAAAAAATGATCCATATACAGAATAGTTTTATCCTAATAAAATAATCCATTCTCATTTTTTATTCAAATCAAACAGTATCTAAAATATGTTGTGATATGTAAAAAATTAAATAAATAAATAATATTTTTAAAAATGAATGAGATTTATCCCAATAGCTGCTTCTTTGCAAGGATATCATATTCGAAATGTTTTGCCAAAATAACTTATGCAAATTTGAAAAAAGAAAAAATTCTAAACAACATGAAACTTGAAAACCCTAACCATTAATTTGCAAAAAATGAAATGAAAGTATATCAAAATAAAATAAAAAAAATAAAAAAATAATCAAACAATTCCATAGTTGTGGAATAAATTTCCAATGACGATAATCAGTTGATCAAACCCATGCATACATACGTCTTATTGGAAGTCATATAAATACACATTGGCATCAGTCATTGACCACTCTTGAAAATACGAAATTACAAATAAAAAAAAATAGAAAATGAAACTCTAAAGAAGTACCCAAAAAAAAAAAAAAAAAAAGAACTAGGAGAGGTAAAAAGTGAAAAGATGAAATTTGACTCTCTCCTCAGTCTGAGGCATCCACACACTAAATTAATAGCTAGTTTCGCCACGAACAACAGAAACAAAATGAAAATATCAAGAAAAAAAATTAAATGCTACCTAGGGTTCATAATGGGAGGGAAGAGAGGGAGGGAAAGAAGGATACATGTGTACCGTGAGAGTCCCTTCCAGTCAGATTGTGGAAGAATGCTTCAGCAAAGAGCCAGTCCCTCAGCCGTGGGTTGCAACAGTAAGCACACCAGAGAAAGAGCAGAGGTATCAAGCGAGACAGATAAAATTTGATGGTCTTGAGGATCACAACCCTTCAACTTATTAGCCCTTAGATATGTATTGATTGTTCTATATATCAGATTGTGAGGAAGTTTTTTTGTCTACAATGGGCCCAAATTTTATTTATTTTATTTTTTTAGGACAAAATAATTTGTCACCAATCACCAATTTTGGGCGCCTTTTTGGTGTGTTGCCAAATATTTGGCTATTTTTGTCACAAAAAATTTTTCTTACCAAATTAAAATTTTCGTCTCCAAAAAAAACCCCTTATTTTGATTTTATGACAAAATTAAAAATTTTATTTGGTTTCATTTTTGAAAATGATTTTTAAATTAATTACAAGCCTTAGTGATATATTTTTTAATATTTTAGTCACTTTTTTTTAAAAAAAATTTAGTTGTACATCTAAAAAGTAAAAAGTAAAAAATTAACTAAAATATGTGTTGGACTTATTTATTTTTGATGATTTATTTGATTCTGTTTTTGATTTATTTGGAAGAAAAAAATAGATTGAAAACTTATTTTTTATTCCATTATTTTTCACCTAATTTCTTATCCTAAATACATTTTTGGAGTATATAAATTTGTTTAATAAGGTGATAATTTGAGCGCAAAACAGAGCCAAAACAGAGCCAAAACAGAGTCCAAAATAGAGTCCAAAACAGCCCAGCACAGCATTAGTTCAAGCAGCAGTTCAAACAGTCTAGCCCAACAGGGACCGGACATCCAGCTGGACATCCGGTCAGATGGCTGGCTAACGGTTCTTGGCCCAGCCTTGCTCTAGTTCAATTTTGCTTCTCACCGGCTGTCAACCCAGTAGTATCCTCGACAACTGCGGAAGTCATCCTTGACGACCGGGACCCTACCGGACATCCGGGGGACGTCCGGGTGGACAATCGGGCGGACGTCCCTAAAGAACAAAATTTCATTTCTGGACATCCGGGTGGATGACCACTCTGCACAGCAACGACTCTATTTCAAAGATAGTTGTTATTAATTAGAGCCGTCTTTCAACTCCTAAAAATCTGAATATCTAATCATGTATGGGGAATGCAAATTTGAGTAGAATAGATTTTATTCAAATCTTAGTCAATCTTTTCCACACACGCAACCGTCAACGTTTGATGATCTTTCCTTATTAAAAAGCAGAGCTTCTATTGAACAAAGACAAGCAACAACTCAAGTTGAAAATTTTGTCTGATCAATCATCACTCTCATATTTCCTTACTTTCTGAAGTGTTCTTCATCTGGTTTTCTTTTTCCCTTCAGAAATTACAGTAAACTTTAGCTTTAAGCATATATATACTTGTGAGAGATTTATCTTTCTTGATATAAACTCAGAGCTTCAATCTTTGTAGTACACTTAGATTTCTTGACTCTTTGAGTGTGATTGAGAATCAGCTAAAGAGGGCAAGGTTTTAGACTTGGTATAGTCTTTGTAAAATCTGTGGAGGATTGCTCCATTTGTGAAGAGGTTGCTAGCACCCAGTGAAGCTAGAAGATAGTGGAAAATCTCAAATGAAGCTTGAGGAGTGGATGTAGGCTATGGTAAAGCTGAACCACTATAAATCTGTTTGTCTCTTCTTCCTTAATCTCTTTACTTAACTGTTATAACTATTTACTGTGAGTTCATGCCTTACTGTTAAATTTCTTTATTAAGCATTGTCATCAACAGATATTCATCTACTACTTGAAATTATTTATCTGTTGTGCTAGTTGTAATTTTAATTGGGGTATTATTATTTTTATTTATAAAACCTAATTCAACCCCTCCTCTTAGGTTGTCTTTTGGATAACAATATGAAAATAGTTCAACAAAGACAAACGAAAACCCGTTTAAAAATAATTTATGAGAATTTAAATCAAAAAAAATTTCAGGTTCAAAAACTAGCGAACAATAATATGAAAAACAATCAAGTTGGAGTTATTTTTTTTTTTTAGATACACTTAATTTAAATATACTTAAAAAATAAAATATTAATGAAAAAAAAAAAAAAATCAATAAAAAAAATGACAATGTACTAAATTTTTATATTTTTTTTGTATGTGGTGAATTTTTTTATAGTGTTTTCATAAATTTTACTTTTTAAATTTATCTAAAGGGCAAATTACACAGTTGGTCCCTATACTTTGTCTTTTGTGTCATTTTGGTTCATACACTTTCAATTGGCACAATTTTGACCCTTAATTTTAAATTTTGTGTCAATTTGATCCATTGATAATGCCATTAGGCCATGTTTGATTGGGTGGATTAGAGGATGGGATTGGGATTATTAATCCGTGGGCCCAATTATCCTATGTTTGTTTTAACATTTTGGTTTAGGATTATTAATCCAACGGATAATTAATCCAACAAATTTGTAGGATTATTAGTAATAGGGTAGGGGTGGGATTATTAATCCAATGGATATTAATCCAATTGGATAGTGAATACCACACTAATTTAATAGAATTGTTAATACTTCACTATTAATCTTTTGAATCAAACATGACCTTAGTGTTTTTAAATGAAAATAATCACTGAATTGATTGAAATTAACTTACTGAGGTTAGTAACTTATAATTTTCTATTAAAAAAAAAATATGACACATACCATTTATACAACACAAGGACCAAAGTACTGGGACAACTGCTGCAATTTGCCCTTATCTAAATTAAAGGGATCTAAAAAGTAAAATATATATATATATATATTATATATAATATTAAAAAATGTTCACTAAAAAATATAGATTAAAAATTAAAGATTAATTATTGAAAACTCCATACTAAACAAGGTAATGTTTTCTATTAATTTTGAAAATTAAAAAATTATTATTAATTTTTCCTCTGTATTTTTTCTCACAAAAAATAGTTTCATTAATTCTCTTTTCTTTTTCTTCTTTTTCTTTTCTTTTTTCTTTCTTTCTTTCTTTCTTTCTTCTTCTTTTTTTTTTTTTTTTTTTTTTTTTTAGTAGAGAGGGGTTTTGACCTGCGATTTTTCTAAAATGGGTGTTCTAGACGAAAAGGGTAGAGCTGGTTTAGACAATGAGAAAAAGTGCTTATGTAAGAGGGGCCTTCACTGTGAGAAAGAATAGTCGGTTTGCATAGGGTGCCTTCTTGCATAATAGCTTCAATACTGGCATGCATAAAGGGCTTAAGTGTGTGACATAAGAGAGGGGTTTTAGTGCGAAATAGAAGAAATGGTTTACAGAGTGTCTTTTTGCGTCATGACTTCAATACTTCTGAGAGAGGAGTAAACTCAAGTGTGAGATAGAAATGAGGTTTGTAGGAAGTGTTTTCTTGGGTCATGACTTGAGTGTAAGTGTACATGCAAATGAGTGATAAGGGTCAGAGTGTGTCTCTTGGGATCACGGTTTCAGTGCTCCGAAACACAAAACCATAGCATTTTAATAAAGAGAAATAATTAGTGATAAAATATTTTTGTCTCCTTAAATACAAGAACAAAGAATTTATCATTGGTGACGAAATATTTTTGTCTTCCACAACATAACCTTATGAGACGAAAAATTTATTTGTCACGCAATCAATCAGAATTTATTAGTGACGAAATATTTTCATCTCCCATGACTTATTCTTCCAAGATAAAAATATATTTGTCGCCTATTTAATAGAAAGATGAAACGGCATCATTTGCATGATGGAGTGTTTATTGGTGATGAAATATTTTCGTCTTCCATAACTTATCATTGCTAGACAAAAATTTATTTGTTGCCTAATACATGGAAATATGCAACGACATCGTTTAATAGGTAGGGAATTTATTGGTGACGAATTACGTTCGTCGCAAAATATATATGTATATTTTATCTTGTGACAAAAATGTTCGTCTCCAATGAACTAAAATAATTCATGCCAATGCAAATGAAATTGGCGCTTGAATTTTGCAAAAGAAAATTTTTTTTGTCTCCTATACGTTTGAGAAAAATTAAAACAAACGACAAAATTAATATTTTGTCATCTTTGGGTTAAATTTTAAGACAAAAAAATTTTGTCATCACCAAATTTCATCACAATAGCCTAAATTTCTTGTAGTTTGCATTTGGAAGCTCAAGACTCTGTTTTGAAAGCCCAAAATTATTGTTGGTCGCTTGAGCGAAGGATTTGTCACTCGAGTGAACATTTTGAGCATCCAGTAGTTTTGTAATCTCTTACAGACCGCTTGAACGACCACTTGGTGGCTCGAGCGAACCCTTTGTATTTTGTCGGACCGCTTGAGCGTAGGAGTTATTGGCTCAAGCGTAGTTTTCACCTAACCAGTACTTTTGCAAGCAGAGCAGTCCGCTCGAGCAATAAAGGTGCGCTCGAACGGCCAGGCCAAATTTAGCATATTTTTGAAAGACATTTGGTGTTCATATTTTTATTCCCATCCTTTTCTGAGCATATTTAGGTATGATTTATGAGTCATTAAAGAGTAATAGGCTAAGAAATGGCATAAGTAATTGAATTAGGACTTATGAGACAAATCCGAGATCTGAGAATGTGATTCACGTATATAAGTTATTGTGGGGATATATTTTTTTGAGTACCAACACGTGGCAAGGTGACGCCGACGTGTCAGCCGAGGTGCCACGTGTCCTGGTCGTGACGCCGAGGTGATCTCGGCAAGGCCGAGGTTATCTCCGAAGATATCAGAATCCGAGATAAGTGGATAAAGGACAAGAGTCCTAGAATGAAGAGGGAACTCAACCTGGATATGGACAAGAGTCCTAGATTGATGGAAGACTTCAGTTTGGGTAAAGATGAAACTCTTAGAGAGTTTATCCTAATTCCACTGGGAGTCCCAGATTAGCAGTAATCCTAAGTCCATTACGGCCAGGCTCCTATTGGGACTAGGATTGTATTGGCTATAAAAGAGAGGCACCCCCATGGGTCTAAGGTATGCTTTTTATGCTCAAGCTTGTGAGTTGAATAAATGAATTATCTTTGAGAGATATACTGACTTGATCGTCGGAGTGCCCCCCGGGTGGAAGAACCACCGCCGGAGCCTTTTCTTTCTGTGCAGGACAACAGGGTGCCATCTATTCTGCCTGTGTTCTACAGCTGAATCACTAAGGAGGGCAGTGTGATCAGAAAATCACTCACACAATTTGGCGCCGTCTGTGGGAAAGAAAGGAGAATAGATGGCCATCACCGTACAAGATCAACATGTTGAAAACGACGAGTTTAGTGAAGATGGAGAGTTTGTCGACATAAACGGAATGAAGACCCTTCCAGAAGGGACGCGAAGATAGGGGGCATAAGCGCTCCCAGGAAGATAAACATTCAAAGAGCTCAACCTGAATGAGCAGATCCAAGATTCCAGAAGACATGATCTCGGCCTAGATGAGTAGGCCCGAGAAAAGAAGAGCTCAACCTGAATGAGCAGATCCAAGATTCCAGAAGACAAGAGCTCGACACCTAAACCCGAGAAGAGAAGAGCTCAGTGAGCAAATCTCAGATCCCAGATCCCAGAAGATAAAAAAGAAACACACAAGATCAGACTGAAGTTAGCCAAGATGAAGACCTGTTGTAAAGTCCACAAAGGAGTATGTGGAAGCTATGTAGGAGGCAGACCCCTTGCTTACAGAACCATATCAAAGGGATTCTAGTGACCCTACAAACAAAAAGATGCAGAGGCTTATAAAAAACATGAGAAAAGAAACGGCTCGCCGAAGCGAGGCCGAGGTAACAATGGATCCAGCAAGCAAGAGTCAAAGATACAATGTCTACCACTTGTTGAAATTCTGAGAGAATTTACAAGTTGGTCAGACCGATACAAAGTCTACCACTTGTTGAAATTTGTAGCAATTTACAAGTTGGTCAGACCGATAGAAAGTCAACCACTTGTTGAAATTTGTAGCAATTTACAAGTTGGTCAGATCGATACAAAGTTTACCACTTGTTGAAATTTGTAGCAATTTACAAGTTGGTCAAACCGATACAAAGTTTACCACTTGTTGAAATTTGTAGCAATTTACAAGTTGGTCAAACCGATACAAAGCTTACCACTTGTTGAAATTTGTAGCAATTTACAAGTTGAAGGTAAGCCGAGATGGTTCCTTAACTTCACTTGTTGAAATTTGTAGCAATTTCAAGTTGAAGTTAAGCCGAGATATCTGTTTCTCTTCGCTTGTTGAAATTTGTAGCAATTTACAAGTCGAAGCAAAGCCGAGGTTATTGCTTACAGATTTATAGCAATCTACTGGTTAGATAAACCAAAAAAATGCTAAACACTTGTTGAAATTTGTAGCAATTTACAAGTTGAAGTTAAGCCGACATATGATCATCTGTTGAAATTTACAACAATTTACAGGTTGAGGTAAAAGCTAAGTATATTGTTTAAACCCTTGTTGAAATTTGTAGCAATTTACAAGTAGATCACTGTTTAACACTTGCTATAACTTGAGAAAAGTTTACTGTATATGTTAGTCCTTGTTGAAATTTGTAACAATTTACAAGTAGGTTAGAGTGAAGTTACTGTTTACATATTTATGGCAACTTGAGAAAAGTTTGCAAAGTCTACATTGAAAAGTATATGTTTTATACTTGTTGAAATTTATGAAAAGATTGCAGGTCAGTATCTTGCCGAAGTACAACTTGCAGTTATTATACCTGAGGTATGTAACCCCGAGAAGATTGTGCAAAGGAAGAATTATGTAAATCACGCAAAATATTCTAAGTATAGAATCATGCAAAGGCAGTCAAGAAAAGACAAAGGCACAAGCATTCAGAGAAGGAAAGTTGAATTAGACATTCAAGAAGAAGGAGGCACATCGGCCATATGCAGAGCTTACATTATTATCTAAAGAACAAGAAGGTACAAGAGTACAAACGACAAAAAAGGAAAAACCTCAAAAAACCAAGATGACGTTTAACGGAAGTTAAACTGAGATGATGCTTAACCGAAGTTAAGCCGAGATGATGTTTAACCGAAGTTAAACGGAGGTGATGCTTAACTGAAGTTAAGCCGAGATGTTGTTTAACCGAAGTTAAACGGAGATGATGCTTAACTGAAGTTAAGCCGAGATGTTGTTTAACCGAAGTTAAACGGAGATGATGCTTAATCGAAGTTAAGCCCAGATGATGTTTAACCAAAGTTAAACTGAGGTGATGCTTAACCGAAGTTAAGCCGAGATGATGTTTAACCGAAGTTAAACTGAGGTGATGCTAACCGAATTAAGCCGAGATGATGTTTAACCGAAGTTAAACTGGTGATGTTTAACCGAAGTTAAGCCGAGATGATGTTTAACCGAAGTTAAAACGAATGATGTTAAACACTTGTTGAAATTCTGAGAGAATTACAAGTTAAAGAGTGCACAAAGTTAAATGTCGGCAAAAGATTCGCCGGAGTCAAACGTCATTTTGATTAGACAGAACCACTAAGTACACGCCAGAAGTGGTGACCAGAATTGTGAAGGAATAAATGTTTCAAGAAACAGCGATGATAGTTTGCAAAGGCCAAAGAAAGAGGGTCTAAAGGGGCGAATTAAATACCAGAAGTTTTAATACATTGGCGAAAGAAGAACACATCAGGTCTGTGACTACAGCACGAAGCCAACTTCCCTAATGTGATCCTAAGTGCAGCTTATGTTCACATTAGGGGGGCAGGGAGAAGATGCAGGGGGAAAGAATGATAATTAAGGAGCAAGGAATGTTTACACTCGTTGAAATTTTTGAACAAATTACAAAGATGAGTTAACCAAAGATTATGAAGTCTACCACTTATTTGAAGCAATTTACAATTTTATAGCCGAGATAACACTGAAAGACGTTTCCGAGATATGATCATCCGAGATGACCAACTAGCTTGTTAAGAGCTGAGAAGGTTGGCAGATACAAAAATGAAGACCTTAAAGAACTAAGGACTGAAAGCAAGAACGTCGGACTATCTGCTTCGACGAACGACGATGGTTCAGCCCCAGCAGTCAGTTGGAGGAGCTTCTCTACCGCTACCTCGGCATCAATTTCAAGAAGGAAGCAAACTGCTCGGCATCAATGGCAGAATATAAAGACAGTTAGGAAGACTTCTCCGTAGCCTTCTCGGCCTCGAGCTCAGCATCAACCTCCTGAAGAGTTGATCAAAGCTCTTCTCGGCGATTGGCACCTCGGAGTTTTGAAAGCAAGGATTGAAAGCAAAAAACTGGGAAAAGACACAGAAACATAAACAAGAATGTAATTCGTAAATCACAAATGGTGATGAAACTATCAGGAAATTAAGACAAAAAGACTGCACAGATGTGTCAAGCCAAGAACAGTGGCAGAAATCAACAGATATGTGAACAGTGTGTATTCAAGAAGATGATTTGGAAAGCAACAAGAAATAAAACCAGGAGGAAAAGTGGCTTACCAGAAAGAGGGAAACCGGAATGAGAATTGCCGAAGTCTAACGACGGATACGAAAATGACAGAATGACGTAAGCTTCACTGGAGGAGAGGAACGAAGACAGTTGCAGAGCTTGAAAGCTTAGAACAATGACAGATTTAAGCAAAAGAGCTAGAAAGAGAAAAAGCCAGAGGATTGAATGAAAAAAGAGAAAATCAGAGTCAAGAAGACAACAAAGTTCAAGAATAAAGCCAAAGTACACAGGCACTAAGTAAATATGTGAAGAACAAGAAAGTAAATGACCCAGACACGATGCTAGCAACAGAAAAGTGATATGGCAGAACAGTGCCAGGCATTCAAACAATTCAAAACTTGAAAACAGACGAAAATAGAAGACAACAGAGGCAAGTAAACAGATTCAGAAGAGTTATGAAAGATTGATCTTAATAAAAGAGTTTATGAACCTACCAAGAGAAATGAACGCCGATATGAAGATCGCCGGAGTCAAAAAGATGACTGGAAGTCAGGAACCCATCAGAAAATGTGAATAGAGCAGTTGCAAAGCTATTGGAGTTTATGAATCAATGAAACCAGAAACCTCGGCTAGGAGGTGTGATCTCGAATAGCTTGGAAAGCATGAAGCTTGATATTTGACAGAAGTGGACGGTAAAATCCAGGGAACTTTGAGGTCGGCGAGTTTGATCTCGGACAGAGGGCACAGATGAACGAACAGTGTAGGTTCCATTACCTCAGAATGCCGAGGTAAGAACCTAGGGGGCAGTTGTGGATATATTTTTTTGAGTACCAACACGTGGCAAGGTGACGCCGACGTGTCAGCCGAGGTGCCACGTGTCCTGGTCGTGACGCCGAGGTGATCTCGGCAAGGCCGAGGTTATCTCCGAAGATATCAGAATCCGAGATAAGTGGATAAAGGACAAGAGTCCTAGAATGAAGAGGGAACTCAACCTGGATATGGACAAGAGTCCTAGATTAGGGAAGACTTCAGTTTGGGTAAAGATGAAACTCTTAGAGAGTTTATCCTAATTCCACTGGAGTCCCAGATTAGTAGTAATCCTAAGTCCATTAGGCCAGGCTCCTATTGGGACTAGGATTGTATTGGCAAAAGAGAGGCACCCCCATGGGTCTAAGGTATGCTTTTTATGCTCAAGCTTGTGAGTTGAATAAATGAATTATCTTTGAGAGATATACTGACTTGATCGTCGGAGTGCCCCGGTGGAAGAACCACCGCCGGAGCCTTTTCTTTCTGTGCAGGACAGCAGGGTGCCATCTATTCTGCCTGTGTTCTACAGCTGAATCACTAAGGAGGGCAGTGTGATCAGAAAATCACTCACACAGTTATAATAGAAACCAATCTAATGAAAGCTAAGCCGTAATGGCCATATGAATGAGTGATAATGAGGCATGTTTTGTGCTATGTACATTTGTGTTTGTAGGTCAAGACTCGAAGACTGACCAACCATGTCTGAAGCTCACTGTGAGTAACATTTCTTAAAGATATGTTGATATGTACTATATTTGAATGTTATACGAAAGTTATATGATACGATATGTTTATGAAATGTGATTTTGATTCTGTGAACGAATATCCATTTTGCAAATCTGGTATGGCATTCAATGATAGTTCCAAGTCATGCGAGACGGCACGTTAGTGCGGGTCCATGACATAAATGTGGTACGAGATCTCGTTCACCACTTCATTGCCGTGATATGTGTTTAATCGGTATCCGGAACCGATTACTCTAGTTGGAAGACGATATGATATGTTCTATTGGATGTAACCATTATTATGTTCAGATATGAGAAATAATTCTGTTATGATCTGTTTTATGAATATGATATGTTCGAAAATCGTTCACTAACCCCTTTACATTAATGTTATTCACTAGGCTTTAGCTCACTGTGTGTATATATATGTAAGTGAGCGTGTGCAGGACCAGTCCTGAGGGCTTCTGTCTAACTTCCGTTTTGTCACGCCAACCATTGTGCCTCACGTGGAGGTCTTGAACGTCATGTGATATAAGCTCCAGTTTGTTTTTGTATATAAGAGTTGATTTTTTGTAAGTTGTACTTAGATGCTATATTTAATATTGGGTATAACGAGAGAAAATTTCGGATATGTATAGAATTTTAATATTTTTGTTTCATGTAAGTCTGAAACTCTCATTGGAAGATTTATTTATGTATTTGCTTCACTCACTACAAGAAAAAACACTTTTGGCGACCACCCTATTTTTTTTGGTCGCAAATAGTCCACTTTCTGCGACTAAAATTTAACTTTTGGCGACCACAATTTTTTGGCCACGGAAATCACCTTTTGGCGACCAAAAAAAAAGTTGGTAGCGAAAAGTAACCTATTGGCGACCAAAGGTTTTTTGGTCGCGGAAGATCACCTTTTGGCGACCAAAAAAAATTGGTCACGGAAAGTATACCTTTGGCGACCAAAAAAAAAAGTTGGCCACGGAAAGTATACTATTGGCGACCAAAGGCTTTTTTTGTCGCGGAAGATCACCTTTTGGCGACCAAAAAAAAAAGTTGGTCGCAGAAAGTATAATATTGGCGATCAATGGCTTTTTTGGTCGCGGAAAGTTATGGCGGGATAAATTTTAAAAAACAGGATATTATTGTAATTACATGCTATTTTTTTGTTTAGGTATATCCCTTAAAAGTTTTATAAAATAATATATAACCCATTTTTATGGGTTAATATTTTTTTTGCCAAATATGAACAAAAAACATGTTATTGGCAGAGTGGATTGGGTGAATGGTGACTCCTTGGTCAGGAGTTCAAGTCCTAGGCAGCACACAAGAATTATTTTTTTTGGGTCAAGGCCCTGACTTTTGGCGACCAACTTATCTTTGATCGCTAAAAGTTTACTTTTGGCTAATATGAATTGGACTTTCCGCGACCAAAAAAGTTGGTCGCGAATGGTCACTTTTAGCGACCAAAAGCTTTTTTGGTCGCAGAAAACTATCTGTGACGAGGCTTTAGCGACTAACTCGCGACCAACCTATTTTGGTCGTGAAAAGGTTTTAGTGACCAAATATGGTACTTTTCGCGACCAAATGTTGGTCACGGAAAGTGTCACGACCCAAACCCGCCCCTACAGGTTTAGCGTCGTAACGGCCAGTAATCCTTGGATTACCGAAGGCCTCTGAACAGATAAGCATATGATAAGGGCTAGCGGAAGCAATAGTATATAAATATAAATGTCCAATGAGCTGTGTTGACTTACATGAACAGAATATTAAAAACTTTATATCACAAACCATATAACCACACATTATATTATACCACACACATTACAATTATCTTAAGTACAGCCAACATAGTTAAAAAAATCTCATGCGTATACAGAACTAATCAAAAACTCGAACCCAAGACACTTCGGGAACCTCCTCGTGAGGCGTAATGGTTGGCTGACAACAGAACACAGTCCTACGAAAACCTCCGGGCCGAACTCCAGAATGCTCACCATATACATATATATACAAACAGCTGAACTAAAGCCCAGTGAATAACATTAAGGTAAAGGGGTTAGTGAACGAATTCCGAACATTTCTACGTAGTAAAACAGACATAGCATAATCATAGTCATCTCATATCGGAACATAATAATGGATATCCCATAGAACATATCGAACATATCACATAACGTCTTCCGACTAGAGTAATCGGTCCCGGACACCGATTAAACACATATCATCACAATGAAGTGGCTAACGAGATCTCGTAAATGTCATGGACCCGCATTTTCATGCCGTCCCCATGACTTGGGACTATCTATGGATGCCATAATAGATTTCAAACTTGGAATGTTCGTTCACAGAAGCATATATCATTTCAGAAAACATAACATATCATATCTCGTTTGGAACATAATTTCATATAAACGTTTTTACGATAACGTTACTCACAGTGGTTCCGTAAATGGTCAATCAATCCTCGAGTCTTGACCTACAATCACAAAATACATAGCACAAAATATGTCTCATTATTATTCATTCATGTGGTCATACATGGCTTAGCTTTCTCACTTTAATTTCCCATTCATTCCATGCTACACAACTTGTTCATATTGCCCATATACTCGGATTCTACACATATTTCCTAATTCACTTACTTATGTTATCTCTTAGCTTATTAATATTTAACGGCTCATAAATCATGCTAAGATGCCTAAGAATGCCATAAAGAGATGTGAGTGAAGATATGTCTTAAAACATCTTTTGAAAACATGAAAATGTTGAAAATAGGTTGGTGGCTAGAGCCAGCTTTTTGGCTAGAGCCAGCAGAAGGCAAAAACAGAGCTCGCTCGAGCCAAGACTTCTTCGCTCGAGCCAGCCTTTTGCAGAGTGCAAAATTCTGAGAGCTCGAAATGTTGGCTCGAGCCACCACTTCTTCGCTCGAGCCAACTGTAAAATTCTGGCAGCAAGCTCAACAAAATGGCTTCCAAACCACCTTCAAACCTTAGGGTCTTGCATGATTTGATCAAACACACAAAAATAGCTTTAGAAAACTTCAATACAAGACCCTTGAAACATCTTTTATTCAAAAACTCATCAATTCTTGAAAGGTTTGAACCAAAACTTCTTCATGCAATATTTTTCAACTCTTCCATGGTTTTTCAAAACATGCAAATGGTGACCAACAACTCGTGAATTCTGGAACCATGGACAAGATTAAAGCACATGCATGCAAGGCCTTCAAAACTCCAAAATGATGAAACCAAAAGTTAATCTCCAAGAACTCACATGCAAGACATCCACTTGATCATAGACCCATTGCTTACAATTATCATGAAATTGGCTCAAAGATATGTTAAGACCATGATGCATGGGAGGTTATCTACAGAAAATAGGCTCAAGATACTTACCTAGATGATGGATTCAAACAACAAGAGATGGCCTTCCTAGTTCCCTTCTTTTTCTTCTAGCTTGAGCTCTCTCTCTCTCTCTCTACACGGGCCACATGAGTAAAGGGGTGATACAACCCTCCTTCAACTTTCATCAGAATGTATACAACACACACACACTCTCACATTGAGCACTACACGTGCACACACATGCACACTCCAACACACACACAAGGATTTAATCCTCTACATCCAACACCACCAAGGCCTAGCACACCTCACTCTTAATCACATCTTGGATTATTAATAGAATTAATTTAGGCACCAATCTTGCATTATTTAATTCAAACATAAGTAACCTTAATTTATTCGGGTTAGCACGAAATTCAATTAATCCCAAAAATAGTTCCCGTCAAGGCTAGTTAATCACATGCGATTTTACGGAACCGAATTTAATTTTTAATAAAATTTGCCATGGTGTTCTAAAAATTCTAAATAGTCAATCCATGTGCTCAATTCGGTTTCTGAAAGCATTTAGGCTAACAATTTCAGATTCAAAGTAGAAATCATGACAAATAACTTTCAAATCAGATAGATATGCACAAATTACTACAAAGCACATAATAAACCCATAATTAATTTTATTCACTTAATTAAGATCCTTAATTACTGATTAGTGGCTAATTACGGATCGGGGTTATTACAGTCTTCCCCCCTTAAAAGAGTTTGGTCCCCAAACTCGAGTATCTTATATAGAAAAACAATTCCAACTTTACAAAAACAGGAGCATAACCATGCTGCAAATACGTTCATAACTCAACAACCCAGACAGAATCATAAATCATATACAGAAATTAAGGTTCGTATTAATACAGAGTCTTATACACATTCAGATTTCAGTCTAGAACAGATTCAGATACATGTTCATTTTCACATTCTTGTCCAGATCATACATGGATGTCACATTTCTTGCTTAAACATACGTGGTGCATTCATTAGCACTAACAGAGCAGAACAGAACGCATAAGCGTAACAGAACAGATACTGATTCATATACATATCGTAATCATTTGCATTCAGACTTTGCATATAATCATACGTGGTACACCCTTTAGCCATCAAATTCATTTGGTCCTGAGACCCACATACATAGCCACGGTATTTTACCCCCGGGCGAGGGCCATCGGCCACGGTATTCTTACCCCCGGGCGAGGGTCATATGAACTAAGGGTGCCACAATACTTTTCAGAAAGTTGAACATTCATTCAGTATGCAACATATAACATTTCAGGAAGCAAAACTTATTTCAAGACATAGAACATAAATATAGTTGCACACAACTTTACTGCATTATTACACACACTACTCATATCAAACACTTATCGGGGTTATAGATTGCACTGGTCTCATTTTCATAAGTAATTTCCCCCGTTAAGTTACAGAGATTCGATTTATTCATTATCAAGTCGATCATTCAGTCTTTGTTCAATTCGGTTCCCAATTCGGTATTCCATCACAGTTAGTCCGGGTCATTCTGAAGTAATCATTCATACACCATTCATCAGTCTCAGTTTTCACAGATTCAATCATACTATGTGTCGATACAGAAGTAGTCATACTGATTACATATACCCCCGGACAGTCAGAGTTTACAATCAAACCAGTCTGTTGTCAACAGATTCCATTAGTTTTAAAATACAGTAACCCAGAAGTAATCATTCTCTTCGCCAAACAAATTCGAGGTCGTAACGGTAATTTCGGCGCAGTTAAACACATGTCATTATACAGTATTCCCATATCTCCCAAGCATAAGGTACCAGATTTCATAGTCACATAGTCTGCTACTGACGGTTCACATTTTTCCTACGTGTTCAGGATCGATTCAAATTTTTCATTCAGTTAATTCCCTTAGCAGCACAACCTTGTCATTCAGTCATAAGCAATTCACAATCCCCTATAATGTAGTCAAATCAGATAACGGCTTTCAATAAGGGTCTCCTCAGATCAAATCAATGAAAGTTCTACCCGGTCATATCAACTGAAAGTTCTACCCAGTCATATCAAATAAAAGTTCGAAGCGTGAGTCATCAAACAGAAGTTCTATCAGTCAAACAAAGGTCTCATCAAACTACAGTTCTATCAGATTAGATCAGGTAAAGGTTCTTTCCTTATCACTCCCCGACGAGGTACATCAATTCTATAGTTCATACTCCATTCGCTTAGGTGTATAGTCAGTAGTTTTACAGTTGTTCTAAGTTCCTCGGTTCTCAAATCACAGCAGAGTTATGTATCACAGTAGTTCATATCGAAGAGTTCAGGTCATATACAGTGTTACATTTCCCAAGTAAGTTCACATGTGGGTGCACAGGTATATAATTGTTCATATCGAAAGTAAACATCACAGTCAATATAGCGATTTCCCAACTGAGTTCATGTAAGCATAAGGTACACAATAGCAGATCGTTATACAGAAGTTTCAGATTGGTCATATAGTCATTAAAGCATAGGCTCACTGGTCTAGTCAACAGTCTAGTCAATGTTCAACAATCACAGTCCACCGTTCAAAGGTCATCAACAAATAATCACATCGATCATTCTGAGCAAAGGTATAGTCATATATGTACATGTCCAGAGTCTAACAACCTTTCCAATACAGATGCACGAGTTCTATATACAGATAAACACAAATAGTTCCTCTAGATATGATAATTAAGGCAACAAGTCATAAGTCTACTCAGTCTAGATACAATGTAATTAGCCGACATTCCATGCAAAGGTCTAGATATATATATGAGTTCAAACATGTTCCATATACAGTCAATACTAATGTGTCTCCATATTTAGCAGTTCACGTATGGTTCAACAGATCAGTTATGATAGTTCATATCAACCAGTAGGTCTCAAAGTGTTCATTAACCACAGTTCAATCCCATCAGTTCTAATGGTCTCACAAGCGAGGACATATATACATATACAGATACGAGTCTAAGATCAATTATCATTTAGGCATTCGTTCACAAATTCATAAGCAGAAGTTCATTCTTCCCAACTGACATAGGTTCTCAATTTCAGCAATTCCCTACGTGACTGATTCATATCTACAATACGAGATCACGGGTCTAATCATTCGCCGATGTCAGTCGATACATAACGGTTCAATTCTAATCATGGTCATACAGATTTCCCAGTTACAGTCAATCATAATGCGTTCCCACGTTCAACAGTTCTAGCATAGTTCAAAAGGTCACACTTAACAGTTCATATTAATTTTCACAATACGTACAAGGTTTAACCCGACAAATTCCCATTGTTCACAAGTTCCAATGATTTCCAAAGCACAGGTAATTCGTTCAGTTCACAAGGTTCAATTATCATGGGTTCAGAATTCTAACAATTCAAATTACCCAATTAACATGTCCACAATCTATATCATATCAAACTAAGAGGCGCATGATTCACACACAATTTCCCATTAAAACGATTGCACATAGTTGAAGTGATACCTGCGTTAGTCATTTCGGTGTTCTGAGTATCTCTGGAACTAGAGCGTAGATTTAGGCTTATTGTTGTTCGGATGAGTTCGTGGGCAAGATTTAGCCAAGTGCCCTTTCTGACCACATCTAAAACAAGCTCCTGACAGACGGCGACAAATGCCCCAATGTTGTTTCCCACATTCTCTACAGACAGGCATATCTTTGTTCACATTACTCCCCTGACTTTCTTTATTCACAGTTATTGCCTCGAATTTTTCAATTGTAGAGGTCATCGAATTACCAGTCATTTCAACTTTTTGTTTCTTCTGTTTCATTCTTTCTGATTCGGTTGATTTGGATATTTTCAAGCTGCTATGTTTGCTTCGGACATTAAGGCCCTATCAAACATCCACGTACTTTGGTTTTTAAGATGCCAACTCGGTCATACACATCTAAGTCAAGCCCACCTTCAAATTTCCTAGCCTTTTTGTAGTCGGTGTCAATCATATGGGGTGCATAACGGGCTAACTCAGTAAATTTTGTTTCATATTCGGCCACAGTCATTTTGTCTTGTTTCAGTTGTTCAAATTCGGATACCTTCCTATCCCGGATGCATTGGGGAAAATATTTTTCGAAGAAAATTTCTTCAAATCTATCCCATGTTACACCCTCATTATCATTTCGCACTAACACCCACTATCTCCTAGCTTCTTCTTTAAGTGTGAATGTTGCCAACAAAACTTTCTGTGCCTCAGTACACGGAAATACCTCAAATTTTCTCAGTTTCTAAAACCCAAGCCTCGGCTTTAACGGTTCAATACCCCCTAGAAATTCAGGTGGTTTCATCTTATTGTATTTCTGTGTCAGTGTAATCATATCATAACTAACTGGTTCAAGTACACATGTTTGCCTTGTTGCTGTTGTTTCAGATTTTCAGTTAAGGCTCCAACCATTTCCTCTAACCGGCTAATTCTAGCGTCAGAAGATTCAGATTCGTCTACGTTCCTTGTCCTTTCCATTGATCTACACATAAATAGGGTAACCATTAACACAGGGAAAGTCCTCACCGATTTCACATTTCATTCACATTTCAATTCATATCAGACGTGTTTACACTTCTGGTTCAATTCAGATACGATCACGTGATCCTTACTTTCATATATTCATGTTCACACAAATTCCACATTTGGTATTTGAAATTCTCATGACATGTTATTCCACTTAACTCATAGATTCATTTCAATTCGTTTTCAGTTCAAATATGTTCATACACTTAAATATGATAATGCATTGTCCCTATTTCATTTCTAAGACATCCTATAGCTCATATGGACACGTGTGTGCGGTATAACTCGTGCTCTGATACCACTCTGTCACGACCCAAACCTGCCCCTACAGGTTTAGCGTCGTAACCGGCCAGTAATCCTTGGATTACCGAAGGCCTCTGAACAGATAAGCATATGATAAGGGGCTAGCGGAAGCAATAGTATATAAATATAAATGTCCAATAAGCTGTGTTGACTTACATGAAACAGAATATTTAAAACTTTATATACACAACCATAGTCAACCACACATTATATTATACCATACACATTACAGTATCTTAAGTACAGCCAACATAGTTAAATAAAATCTCATGCGTATACAGAACTAATCAAAACTCGAACCCAAGACACTTCGGGAACCTCCTCGTGAGGCGCAATGGTTGGCTGACAACAGAACACGGTTCCCTACAAAAACCTCCGGGCTCGAACTCCAGAATGCTCACCTATATACATATATATACAAACAGTGAACTAAAGCCCAGTGAATAACATTAAGGTAAAGGGGTTAGTGAACGAATTCCGAACATTTCATACGTGTAAAACAGAACATAGCATAATCATAGTCATCTCATATCGGAACATAATAATGGCATATCCCATAGAACATATCGAATATATCACATAACGTCTTCCGACTAGAGTAACCGGTCCCGGACACCGATTAAACACATATCATCACAATGAAGTGGCTAACGAATCTCGTAAATGTCATGGACCCGCATTTTCATGCCGTCCCCATGACTTGGGACTATCTATGGATGCCATAATAGATTTCAAACTTGGAATGTTCGTTCACAGAAGCATATATCATTTCAGAAAACATAACATATCATATCTCGTTTGGAACATAATTTCATATAAACGTATCTTTATGATACGTTACTCACAGTGGTTCCCGTAAATGGTCAATCAATCCTCGAGTCTTGACTACAATCACAAAATACATAGCACAAAATATGTCTCATTATTATTCATTCATGTGGTCATACATGGCTTAGCTTTCTCACTTTAATTTTCCATTCATTCCATGCTACACAACTTGTTCATATTGCCCGTATACTCGGATTCTACACATATTTCCAAATTCATTTACTTATGTTATCTCTTAGCTTATTAATCTTTAACGGCTCATAAATCATGCCTAAGAATGCTCATAAAGAGATGGGAGTGAAGATATGTGCTTAAAACATCTTTTGAAAACATGTTGAAAATAGGTTGGTGGCTAGAGCCAGCTTTTCTTGGCTAGAGCCAGCAGAAGGAAAAAACAGAGCTCGCTCGAGCCAAGACTTCTTCGCTCGAGCCAGCCTTTTGCAGAGTTCAAAATTCTGAGAGCTCGAAATATTGGCTCGAGCCACCACTTCTTCGCTCGAGCCAATTGTAAAATTCTGGGCAGCAAGCTCAACAAAAATGGCTTCCAAACCACCTTCAAACCTTAGGATCTTGCATGATTTGATCAAACACACAAAAATAGCTTTAGAAAACTTCAATACAAGACCCTTAAAACATCTTTTATTCAAAAACTCATCAATTCTTGAAAGGTTTGAACAAAAACTTCTTCATGCAATATTTTTCAACTCTTCCATGGTTTTTCAAAACATGCAAATGGTGACCAACAACTCGTGAATTTTAGAACCATGGACAAGATTAAAGCTCACATGCATGCAAGGCCTTCAAAACTCCAAAATGATGAAACCAAAACTTAACCTCCAAGAACTCACATGCAAGACATCCACTTGATCATAGACCCATTACTTTACAATTATCATGAAATTGGCTCAAAGATATGTTAAGACCATGACGCATGGGAGGTTATCTACAGAAAATAGGCTCAAGATACTTACCTAGATGATGGATTCAAATAACAAGAGATGGCCTTCCTAGTTCCCTTCTTCTTCTTCTAGCTTGAGCTCTCTCTCTCTCTCTCTCTACACGGGCCACATGAGTAAAAGGGGTGATACAACCCTCCTTCAACTTTCATCAGAATGTATACAACACACACACACTCTCACATTGAGCACATACACGTGCACACACATGCACACTTCCAACACACACACACAAGGATTAATCCTCTACACCCAACACCACCAAGGCCTAGCACACCTCACTCTTAATCACATCTTGGATCATTAATAGAATTAATTTAGGCACCAATCTTGCATTATTTAATTCAAACATAAGTAACCTTAATTTATTTGGCTTAGCACGAAATTCAATTAATCCCAAAAATAGTTCCCGTCAAGGCTCAAGTTAATCACATGCGATTTTACGGAACTAAATTAATTTTTAATAAAATTTGCCATGGTGTTCTAAAAATTCTAAATAGTCAATCCATGTGCTCAATTCGGTTTCTGAAAGCATTTAGGCTAACAATTTCATATTCAAAGTAGAAATCATGACAAATAACTTTCAAATCAGATAGATATGCACAAATTACTACAAAGCACATAATAAACCCATAATTAATTTTATTCACTTAATTAAGATCCTTAATTACTGATTAGTGGCTAATTACGGACCGGGGTTATTACAGAAAGTGTTTTTTCTTGTAGTGACTAGCCGCTTATTCAGTAATTCTGTTTTCGAGGCCGTAGGTAATCTTAGGATTATTGGCCGATTATGACACTACCTATAGGGGTGGGTTTGGGTCGTGACACTTCCTTTCTCTTTCTTTTGCCATGAAATTTACAGGAAACACCTGTTTGTTCAACTACAAACAAATTTAACGTTACTGTTCATAAATGAATAGTGATAATAATTGTAAATTATATGTCATGTGAATAATGGGATGATTATGGTGAAATATTATATGAATAGCTGGAGTACATGTTCACATGAACAGGTTATAGCACATGACAACCCAACATTGACATGAGGGGGAAACAGTCACACATTACAACAACAAACCAGCAAAAACAAACATGATGTAAATGTCTGCGATGGGTACGATCTTGTGTTGTTAATGTTGCCATCGGTTTGTAGTCATTACCAATATCTAACAATCTGATGTAAATATTGACATTATGTACAATGAAATTTAGATTGAACCAAAAAGGGTTGACAACCATCCAAGATTAGGGACTCTACATCAACAAGCAACAATACTAACAACTTTGTCAATATCTACATCATATTCCTTTGATATCAGAAGGTGAATATTGGCATTGATGTCAGAATGTGAATACTGACATTATGTTCAGAATGTAATTATTTCATCACAATCAACAACAAACAACACTAATAACTATGACATTGACACAAGGGAGGAGATAGGGAGTGTATTACAAAACAATAACACATGACAATTTAAGACAAACAAGTCATTAACAGTCTGATGTAAATATTGATATTATGTATAATGGAATACACATTAGGAACAATACCAACAACTCTGTAAATATTTACATCATATTTCATTGATGTTAGAAGTTGAATATCTACATTATATTCATACTGTGAATATTAACATTGAAGTAGATATTTACATCAATGTCAATATTTGCACCATATTCACATCATATTCGATCACCCTGTAAATATTGTACATTTGCCAATATGATGTTTACATCATATTCCATCATATTTCAATTTGGAGGGAAATTGAGGGTTCTATGGACATCAACAATCAAGAATACCAACATTGACAGAGAGAATAAAACAGAGTTCATTACCAAATCACAACCACAAACAACATTAATAACAAAGGAATGTAAATTATACATTTGTTTGTTAATGTTATTCATATTCAACAAAAAATCAACATCACCAACATGGACAAAGAGTGAAAATAGGGAGTTCATTACAAAATGAAATCCAAAAACAACAATAATAACAGGAGCAATGTAAACATATACATTTGTCATTAGATTATATTATCATTGATTGAAAAACAAAGGATGGAAGGATGGTGCTTATTTTTGGTCCTCATTGTGGGTAGGATATGTAAATCGTTGGCCGGCGAGAATCAAGGAAGAATAAACCCCAATCCTTTCGATCTAACCTTCGCAATGGTTCGTTGATGTGGAATAGCAGTGGCCGGCGATGGTTGTCGGTGGAGAAACGGTGGTGAGGCGATGTGAAATCTAGGGTTACGGTTTGGGAATTTTTTGGTGCCAATGATGAGTTTTTTTTTTTTTTTGGGAACGAGTGTGCTGTGGAGTGAAGAGATGGAATAGGAACAATTGGGTTTTCAAAATGGAGTATGCATGGGAGAAATGGAAGGAGGGTATTTTGGTCTTACTACACTGAATGGGACCTAATGGAATAATCAAAATGATTTGGGTTTTATGGTATAAACGTCTTAGAAATGGGATTTATGAATAAAGCTCCCTAAATTATATTAGCATCAAAATTATGTTATTTATTTTTATAAACCCTATTCGCTTAAAAATGGAAACCCATGGATATAACTGTTTATTAAGTGTGGTTTTGAATAATTATTTTGTAAGTACCACCACGGAGGTCCCATGGTTTGGAAGACTTAAATAACCTTTGGCCCTCTGATTTGTCACTTTAGTGACCCTCTAATTGTCACTTGGGTGACCCTCTGGTGTGGAGCAAAGTGTTATGCGAACTAAATGTTACACTATTGTGGGATCTACCTCTAGAGTTCGTACGAGCCACCTCTTGAGTCCATACATTTGTAACCATTGACCCGCTATTCTGTTTTGTATCGTGATTATGATTATTCTGCTTATATAATTTATGTATTATATTTCTGTTATTTAAAATAATTTATTTATTCAAACCAAACTATTCGCTGAATAATTATCCATGGTGATTTTTATACCCTTATGTTCTCAGTATAATATTTATGATTCTGCCATGTGTTTATAGTTGTTAAACACTTTCAAGTGATGAGGCTTAGGGAGGAGTGTTAATTCATTGTTCATAAGTGGAAGTAGAAGGACCATTGCAAGGGGCAGACATGAGGCACTTTGTAAGCATAGTGTAGCTCTAGCAATGTCAATAAATAAAAGCACCAATGTATATTTTTAATTAAATAAATATTTAGGTATGCTTTTATTTTATTTCGCTGCACTATTAATTAGTTATGACCTCAGTTATTGTTTTGTCGCGACAGCTAATCTCTGAGTATCGAGTTTGAATTGTGACAAAACCTTTGTTTTAATATTTTAAGAGTTCTATATTTTTCTCCATTTAGTTATGCTAATTATGGAGGACTAATGGTATACATGTAATGGTGCATAATGGTGTGTTAAGGGACATTAGTAATATGTTAATGCGTTAGCAATTACAAAGAATAATAGAGTTAGTGGGTCTTACCATGAGTGTGTGAGTTACATGTAGGTTATAGTCATGTAATCTATGTAATGGAATAATAAGTATAAGAATGAGAATGCAATGATAATAATACAAGTGAAATAGCAGAGTTATATTATTCTTCTTCAATTATTTTTTAAATTTGTACGAGTATGTTGTATAACTTTTTATTTCAAACACTAAGGTAGTGTTTGGTTCTAGAATAAAATAGAATAAATTATTGCATCAAAATATTCATTTTCATATTTGGTTGATTAAAAAAATAAGGATAAATTATGTAAATGGTTCTTGTAGTTTATACGATGTGTCAATTTTATCATGTTGTTTCAATTTGCTCGATTTTGTCCCTTAATTTAACAGATTGTGTCATTTGAGTCCAATAAATAACGGTTGTTAAGTTTAGTGGATGGAAAATTTACACAATGTGTCAATTTGGTCCCTGTAGTTTACACAATGTGTCAATCTGGTCTTTATTGTTTTAATTTGCTTGATTTTGACAGGAACCAAATTATCACTTTGTATAAACAATAGAGACCAAATTGACACATAATTTGACTTTCCGTCCACAAAGCTTAACAACCGTTATTTATTGGACTAAAATAACACAATCTATTAAAGGGGCAAAATCGAGTAAATTGAAACAATAGAGATCAAATTGATATATCGTGTAAACTACCGAAACTATTTGTATAATGTACCCAAAAAATAATGACAAAATGTATTAATTAGAAATGGAATCATCGTTCACAATTTTAAAAAAAATAATCATTCCATACAAGAACTTAAAGAATGATCATTTTATTTAATTACAACTCATTTCAATAAACTAAATAAAACATAAATTTAAATGAATAACGAATGGAAAGCAACGCAACTCAATTCAACCAGCAAGCATTCCTAATCTAAACGCAAACGTTTTCTTCAAAAAGAACTTCTATTATTCTCATTCTTTCTTATCTTTTTGATAAATAAATAATACACACACGCAACCAAAGTTTAAAAATAAGCAAATCGTGACCAAGATCACAAAAATAATGTGTGGTAGGTACTCTTCATCTGCAAGCAAATTGACTAACAAACAAATTGTCGTTCCATTCTTTTTTTTTTTTTTTTTTTTTTTTCGTTTTACTATAAATAAATTAACAATAATCATCATTCCATCACCTATTAGCGAGTCCCAATTCATTTCCCTGTTTGCTCTGTCTTCACATCTTCAACAACCCTTTCAAGAACAAAAGCAATGGTTCTCCTCTCAACTATTTTCAGTTGCATCATGCCATCATCGTGGTCGCCACGCATCTCTGACGATGCCAACGGCCAAAACTTGAAAGCTCGTTCGTCGGAGAAACCCAAAAGGAAAGCAACAAAATCATCAGGAGCTCCAATTGTGTTGTCATACTTCCCTGTAAATTCCCAACTCTCTCGCTTGTAGTTATTTATTTATGAAGCAGTTCAGTTTGATATGGTATATTTGGGTATTGCTATGGTACTACGAATTGATGAAGGCATAAAGACATGAGTCCCTAGTTTATGGGTATGCCTTTGGTTATTTTTTTACTATTACGCATGAAGACTTCAGTCCTGGGTATTTACTCATGTGGACCTTACAACTTCATGTCTAGTAGTAAAAAAATTTGTGATAAATTTTTCTTTGCATAACAATTTTTTGTTTTATTTTTTTAATCTTTTTAAGAGTGGTAAATTGGGTCTATCTTTTGTACTTTGATGAATGAATTTTTTTTTTAATCATATGTTAGTGAGATCTTCTATGATTCGTATTCATCAATTTTCATATCAATAAACTTTTTATTTATTTTATTTTATTTCATTTTATTTTTAAACATGGTTCTCAACTTTATTGGGTTTATTGGTGATAAGTCTATTTCTAAGGGAAATAAGGATTGATCTTTTATGGATATAAAAACATGATTAATGTAATAGTTTGGTAAGAAAAACAAACCATTGTTTTGATTTATTTATTTTTCCATTTTTACACCATTGTAGTTAGATCACCACTAGACCATCGGTGCAACCATCAAAAAATGCTTGAAAAGTCGTCGGCAACAGCAACTAGTGTTGTGGTGGTGACATGGATAGATAGTTTGACATATAAGTGACATGTGGACAAATAGAGGATGACATATGAACAAATAAATAGATGATACTTGGACAGATAGGTAATATGGACAAATAGATGGAAAGTGGACATATAGATAGATATACAAGAGTAATATAGTTTTTCAAATTATTTTGTCATTTTAGCTTCAAAAATTTTGAAATTGGATTTAAGTGCCAAGTGCCCTTAATGATTTGTAATATAAGGACAATAGTTAAGTAAGACTTCTATTATGGTGTGTTCCCTTTGTAATATAATCACAATGCTTCATAATTGATATCATAAAATCTAATAACATTTTCTTATAACAGTGTTGTGTGTATAATAGTATTTGGAAAGAAGTATTCTAAATGAAAGCATATAACGTATATCCCTCACCACCCCACTCTCACCATCACCGTCACGACCACTAGATTCACCACACCATCAGCACCTCCATTACACCACTACTCCTACCTACCCACCTCAGCACTAGCACCACCTCATTCTCTTCCACTACCACCACCAAGATACCACCTCCACCTCAACACTATCACCACCACTGGCAACACTACCACATCCACATCCACCTTATCTACCACCTCCACCTCCACCAATGCCATCTTTTTCCACCCCCACCCCCACCACTACCTCCTTCACCACTACACCACCATTTCGTGCACTATCCCCTCTACCACCACTCCACCATTGCCACCTCCTCCACTATACCACCTCACCACCATCAGACAAAAGAAATTAATAAAATGAATGGATTAGTTGGATTGATTTGTTCAACTCGCCCAATTCAATTCAATCTACTTATTAAATGTATGGAGTTGAATTGTATTGTTTTATTGCACAATTCATTTTGACTCACCTAAACTTACCTATATTTAAAAGTAAACTAAATTGGAAGTCCTAATTTTAGGTGCCACGTGGACCATAAATGGGTCTAACAATTTAACTAAGTCCAACTTTAGGGATAAAATATAAATCACAAACTTTTTAAAAACTGGGATGGGTTAGGCAGGCCACCGCCCGTGCTCACTCCTATGGGGATTTAGCTCTAATTATAATTGTGTAATGCATGGTATAGTTGAGATGAGTGATTTGGATGATTCAAAAAATGGTAGTTGCGATTTTGTGTAATTATTGGATGGTCATTAATTTTGATGTATATGTATACAAAGTGTATAAAAGGGAATTGGGGTGGGTCCTATACAGGGCACAATAGTCATTGTCTCATTTTCAGGTCTCATTTTGATGATCAAAACTATTCACTTTTTAAGATACATTCAAAAACCCTTTCATCGAATGCATATAAAAAAAAAAAAATGAATGGTAAATGTAATTTAAAGTATAAAATTGAATACAAATAATATTTGATGAAATAGTTACCGATGTTCGATTACTTTGAATTTTTACAAGCATGTTCTATTCGATGTAAAATAAAAAATGAATGATTTAAATAATCAAAATAAGACCCGAAATAAGCCACATCAGCTGCAAAAAAAATGGTTGCTTTGCCTACAAAGGCCACCCCAATTCCATATAATAGTGCGTAAATGTATTTTAAACTAGGGTTATCTAAATTTTACTTTAGTCTATGTAATTTCACCCTTGTAGTTTTATTTAAATTTTCCTTTAGTCCTGTAATTTTAAATTGAACAAATCGCTGCACTTTAAGTATAGTTTCAATTTAGTCGTTCCATTCAAATTGGAGGTTAGAATTAATAATTTTGAAGACACTTGTCAATTTAGATGGAAGAATAAAATTGAACAAGTCGCTACACTCTTTGCCTCATTTGGAAACAAGTTATTTTAAATTTTTTTAAATTTTTTACAAAAAGATATACAAAAAAGTAAAGAGAGTGATGTAACAATTAATAGAGAGTTTTTGACTTTTTAGTTAAAATCTCAATCTCCAAATGAGAAGTATAGTTTCAATTTGGTCATTCTATTCAAATTGAAAGTTAGAATTAATAATTTTGGGAACACTTGTCAATTTAAATAGAAAAATCAAATTGAAATTGGATTTAAAATGTAAGAAACAAATTATTCAAATTAAAATAATAAAAATTTAAATAAAATTTGAGTCAACTATACAGATGAAAATGTAATTAACCCATTAAACTATATGAAAAATGTTATAGAATTGTAATTATGTAGAATTTTTTTATCCGTAATGACATGTAAGGGTCCACCCGTAAAAAAAAACAAATGAAGTTGAAAATGACAAACAAATTAAGCGGCAAAAGTCTTTAAATGAGAGAAGCAAATCATTTTGAAAAGTCTTTGATGAAATTGGAACATAATCAAACAGACAAAATAAAATATGATTATATATATATTATATTTAGAATTATCAGTGAGTGATAAATTTTTATTTGTATATAAATTCTATAACACATCAATTGAAGATAAAATTTTAGACAAAAATGAAGAGTATGTAGTAATATTTTTCCAAGTGATACTTTTGTCATAAAGTGGGAAAAAGGGTCAATCAAAAGCAACCACAAGAACTTGGAAGGAAGCAGAGAAGTAGAAAATAAAAACAATCAAAGCAACCATAAGAACTTGGAAGGAAGCAGAGAAGTAGAAAATAAAAATAATAATAAAAATAAATAAAAACTTCCTCCCCAAGCTAATTGACATATCTGGTGGGGTAAAGAAAATAGAAGGAAACAACATTAGCCTATTTGGTCTTCCGTGCTCTACAAGCTCATTGACTAACATATAACAGACCTCATATTTCTCTCTCTCCCTCTCTCTCTGTCTCTGTAAATAAAGCTCACTTCTCAACTCAACTTTTATATCACTCATCTTCTCATTATCTCACCTTTTCTCATTCCAAAATCATTTTCAACTTCATCCAAGAAAAAACAGCTAAAACAATATGGTTGTTTTCTCGGCCATTTTCAGTTGCTTCTTTCCATCATCACCGGCACGGGTTTCTGACGATGCTGGAAGCCAACAAGTGAAAGAAGCTTCAATGGAGAAAAACAAAAGGAACACAAAATCATCAAAAGGAGCTCCAATTGCGGTGTCATACTTCCCTGTTAACTCCCAGCTGTCTCGCTTGTAGTAATTGAAGTTCATGATGGAATATGTAGTTTGAGTTTGAAAGTCTTCACAATTCATGTTCCCCTATGTTATGCATTTTCAACTGCACGATGGCGTCTCGTGATTTTTGTATTTCAAAATTCTCACCGCAGCTTGCTGCGTATAGTTTTAGTTGAAAATGCATTAATAACTAGGGGGACATGAAATTTAAGAACAGAGGATCTTAAAATCAGACAAATTTCTTTGAAAAGTACTCTGATAATGGCAAAATCAAGGAATGGAGAGAGAGAGCAATAAGTACTCGTTACACAAATAGTAGTGTTACAGGGGTTTCATTCTTGATAAGATCTTCTTAATTGAATGATTTGTGTTGTCTGTGGCCATGGAAATCATATTTCAATGTAATTTCATTAATTAGATGCATTATTAAGATTGTCTTCATTTGTTTGATTTCTCAAAACTCAGGTCATTTTTTAATGTTTATGTATGGTGGTATTTGACGATACAGAAATCACTCTCCTTCTACTAGCACATGAAGTACAACTGTAATTTGTGAAGTTGATTTATCAACCAGAAAAGAGTAGAGAGAGAGAGAGAGATAGAGAGAGAGAGAGAGAGAGAAACTAAGGCAGTAAATATGTTAATTTAACAGAGTTGATTAGAAAAAAAAAAATTAACCCACAATCCTGGTGAGAATTTCAATATTCTAATCTTAATTTTTTAATTTTTTGATTTAAAATAAAAATTCAACATTTATTAACTTTCTCAACTCACAAGCCTTTTTTACTTCTTCAATACCTACTGTCGCACTATTTTCAAATTCTCCCATACGTTATGGTTAGTGATGAGATTACTAAATTAGTTTTATAAAAAATTTAAAATAAATAATTTGTACATTAAAAAAAATCTAACACAAAAAGGGTTTCTAACCCACAAATCTTGTGAGAGTTCCAATATCCCAATATTAATTTTCTAATTTTTTATTTTTTAAAAAGAAATCTCAACATTTATTGATTTCTCCAAACCCACAAGCATTTTTGACTTCTTCTATACCTACTGCTGCATCATTTTCAACTTTTCCCATATACTATGATTAGTGATGGGATTGTTAAATTATTTTTATAAAAAATCTAAAAAAAAATAAATTCTATATTAAAAAAATTTAAAACAAATATAAATTATTATTAAAAAATAACAGGTTGCAATTGCGAAAAAAAATTACACTGTAAAAAATAATTTGTATATTAAAAAAATATCTAAAACAAATATAAATTTTTATTAAAAAATAACAAGTTGCAATTGCGAATAAAAATAGAGAAAGAAATTACACTGCGCATTTCATTAAAATCTAAAAAAAAATAATTTGTAAAATATCTAAAACAAATATAAATTCATATTAAAAAATAACAGCTCACAATTGTGAAAAAAAAAAGAGAAAAAAAATTACACTGTGTATTTCAGTAAAGTCTAAAAAAAATAATTTCTATATTAAAAAAATATCTAAAATAATTATAAATTCTTATTAAAAAAACAACAAGTATATGTGGAACTTGATAACCAATTATTTGAGGAGAATCTTAAGGGAAGTGCTTGGAGAGTCGAAAGGAACGGGACCCAACTCTAGAGAACTTGGTGGTGGAGGAAAGAGGTTCAAGCGATAGTTAAGGCAAAAAAAGAGTGCTTTAAAAAGTGACAGAATGATAGAACTGAGGAAAACCTTAGGAGCTATAAATTGGCTAATAAGGAGATTAAAAAAGTAGTGAGAGAGGCTAGGTTGAAAGCTTATGATGACCTATACACTAGGCTAGATAGTAAGTGTAATAACCCGACCCTTGTACATGTTTTCTGATATATTTTCAGTCCTTGTTTTGTGCTTTTAAATGCTTACTATAACTGCTTATTGTAACATCTCATGAGAAATTAAGGTTAAGTAAGTGAAATTCATGTTTAAGAAACAAGAAAAGTATCTGTTACATCTAGAATGGTTGAATCAGAAATTGGAAGCCTTAACGGCTTAATTATCTGAAATTGATTATATATATGTGATTAGCATAATTTTCAAGTAATATTAAGCATGTTTACGAAATTTCAATTTCGGATGATTAAAACGATTGGAATTTGCCTATATACTTTTTATATGAATATCTATAACTAAGTTTTCTTAAGCAAGATCAACACTTGAAAATATCTCCTGGAGAGGAATAAGGGTTTGGAAGGAAGAGATTGGGTCTTCAAGGGAGCAAGTGAGGAAGTGAAAGGGGGTAGAGATTCTAAAGCTTAAGGTAAGTTTAATTTAAGTTTAATTTCTCTAGTTCAACCCTCTTCCTTGAATTGAAGTAGAAATGTCTTGATGTTGTATGATCTAGAGGAATTTATATCTTGCTCTTTATATTGTTAAGCTTGAATCCAACTATGTAAGTATATGGCTACACGTGTTTGTATGTGAGCATCATGAAGAATAAAGGAATTGAATGTAAAGGAAATAGCCTCTTATATTTGATTGTCCATGTTTGAGTACAAATAGGTGTGATCAAGTTGTGTTCATGGGTGTAAAGATCTAGTTCAACCTAGATTGTGTATGATTGAGATTGTGTATGATTGTATTTGTTTAATTACATGATTTTTGAACCATGAATTGGCACTTAAAAGATCTAATTTAGACCTTATGAATGCTCACCAAGAATGGAGTTTTGTATGCATTTCGGACTGCCAAACAGGGGCCAGACCGCACGTGCGGAGGCCATGGCTGCACGTGCGGAGAAGAGGGAAAAAAAGGGGTTTTCATTATGCTTTTGGGTGCTCGAGCGGCCGAGTTCTTCCACTCGAGCGGAATTGGGCCGCACGAGCGGCCACCCTTGTTTCAGCATGTATTGGGTAACTTTGAACAAGCATATCTTTGGCATCCGGACTCCATTTGAGTGATTCTTGAGCCTAAAATCAAGCCCCAGAAGTCTAGTTCCATTGGTGGTAATCCACTCCAAAATGCTAAGTACAGAAAAGTTATGCCCAAATTAGTGACGACTATTCACTTTCTGTTTATTGAATTGTACCGTTTCTTCGGCCTAAACCTTTCTCCTATCGATTCCTCCTATTTTATGAGGCATGGATTATAACCTATGAGGACTAATGAGTTCTAGAACCATCATAGCTATTGGGTGAGGAAAAAAAGAGATTGGTTTTATTCTTCATAATCTGCTATGTGCATTATGTTTGTAGGTCAAGACGAGGACATCGTTCCACCGCATCATGCCTACCACTGTGAGTAGTACTGTGTAAATCGACATGTTACTTACCGTAATAATTCTTATATTATTATTATTAATGTTTTGTTCCTCGCAAGTGATTATGGTAACATAGATGTTGATGGGAAATCGGTACAAACTTGTGTGAATATTGAAAGAGCTGGGTACATTGGTATGACTCTGGAACTACTCTGCATTCCGGTTACATTTAAAGATTATCTGTAAGGTGCTACAATCTATAAATTACTTGTGATTCCGCATACGAATTGCATACAAACTATTAATGCTGTGAAGTTGGTTAACAGGAAGAAATCGTGAATGTAAGCCCGTGTACTGGGAACATGCCATTGAATGGGAACATGACTTTATACGATACTTTATACATGTTGCTTTATATGTTAGTAACCGTTGAGAAAGTATGCTAAATATCATATTAACCTATGAATAACTCAATCCGAGGAAAGAATTGAATATCAATAATATTATTATGTGACCCACACTATGATGTGAATTATTCTATTCTGTTTATCCGTTCCGTTATGCTATGATATGAGATGAGTTGTTCGGTATAATCCGTTAGACCTATTAATTTCTGGTATGGAACAAAGTACTATATGGAACTAAGTGCTGCAATGCGAGCCACCTCTAGAATCCGTATGAGCCACCTCTTGAGTCCATACATATGTGAACTGGGCTTAAAGCCGATGTGAAAGTTATGAGGCCTATGGCCGTTCTGTGAAAGTTATGAGGCCTATGGCCGTTCTGTGAAAGTTGTGAGGCCTATGGCCGTTCTGTGAGGGCCAATCTGTGAATTTGTGAACCGACAAGACCATTCTGAACTTAAGACAGAATCAAATTAATCATATGCTCTCTTTATTTATATAAGCGTTGATACGTATCATAATTCAAGTTAAGCATTGAATTGTTTAAGTACTATTATTCACTGAGATTGTCTCACTCTATATTTTGTTTGATTTTGTAGGTAGCAAGTCTGGAGGTCAGCCTTGACCCTCGATGCTCATCCCTCTCTTGTCAACCTCTGTGTGTCCGGGCATTTAAATAAAGCCTACCCATTTTTGAGGAGTTTTGCTAAGCTTTTGACTCGTACGTTAATTGTCTATAATATGTTCCATTATTTTTGTTATATGCCCAAGCAAGGGTGGGGTTTGTAGTGTATATGTAATATTCACCTTTCAATGCACTGTTTGTGATCCTGGCATGATAGTGGTCGCTCAATGGATGTAGTTTCTTTTATTTCTTTTTATTTTCATGTTATTTTATATAAAGAATGCTTCCGTTCAGGCTCCAAACTTATGTTCATCGAATTAAGTGTCGTTTTCTGAAGTACTCATGCCCAACTTTTAGGGGGGTTTTGGGACATGACAGTAAGGATAGAGAGAAGAAGGTATAGAAACTTGCTACGATACGGGAGAGGAAAACAAGAGATTTTAATCAAGTTAAGTGATCAAGAGTGAGGATTCTAAGGTATTGGTGAAAGATGAAGAGATTAAGAAAGGAAATGAAAGAACATGCAATTCTAATTCATGTGAACATTACATCAACATTGTGCATAAAAAACCAATAGTCTAGTTGTTACCAAACATGTCTTGTGAAGATGAATGCCGATTCCTTCAAAGTTGGGTTAACCAGCTCTTGTAGTTCGAGTAGTATTTCGCCATATGCATCTATCACCTGCACAAACAGAGGGGTGATACATTATTTCTAGTGTCTATATAGTATGTCTGTGTGTATGTATGTTTGTATAAATTTGCGAGTGTCATACATTGTTGTGTATTGATTCTTCCTTGATGATGTGTACGATGTCATCAAAATACACGTATCTAGACTTGAGTCCCCTCGCCACACAAGCAACTTGTGCATTGTGATTACAAAAATGTGAATGTTAACATTGCACAATTATAAAATGATCTAATCCATTACGTACAGATGTGAAGCTTCACATCATCATTAAAATAAATACAATCTCAATGTGTATAATCCTTACTCATTACCGTCATTCTTGTGCAAATTTTAGACCTTTTGCCTTGAGTTTGCTCATGTTGGCCCAAACCTTATTTGTTGGTCAATGTTAACTTCTTAGATTTTGTTGGGTGCTTTGTTTGTGGCTGTTTGCCCACATCTTATACAATGTGGACTGTATGGTATTAGTCTTAGCTCTTCTTTCTCTTCTTTTGGCCAGCCAGGTAGGTATTAAAAGTCAACCAAGCAGTCCTTTTCCATACCTTCTGCTTGATACGCTTCACCCTAGATGGTGGGCTAAGAATGTCTTTCAGTGGGTGCAATGGGATGCTTCTTAAGGCTATCATGAACCTTTTGTGCTTCGACTTACATGATAATATGGATGGACTGATCATTGTAAAGGTCTTGAAGAATCGTTTTTCGCATTCTAGGTTGATGACCAATTTTGTCAACCGCTCAATTTTCTGCATCCTTCCGTTCTATGCAATTCTTGATCTCCATGTCCACATTAGATGGGCCCGATTGGTCGAATAATTTGGCTTCAAGTACAATGATCACCATTGCCCTCAACTCCCATGATTCTTCCAAGTGTTTGTATTTTGCTTCCCATTGTTGTAAGAAACCCCAAGCTTTTTGGTTTTCTTCTATAAACATATCTACGATGTCCGGTTCACTTGATTGTGCTACGATGATACTTGTCTCAACATTGGGGTTGTAAAGCTGGTATGATGTCATCGTTAACATCATTTAGGTCAACTATATCCCAGAAATTCCATCGCTGTTGTCACACCTTCATTTCTTTGCTTTCATATTGTTGTTTGGGTGTTGCATTCGACGAATCCTCATGTTTGGGATCCACCATCAAATTAGTATGATGGTACATCGTTGCTTCTATTGGAGATGCCATCAACTCGCCGCCATATACCTGGAATTGGAAACATTATGTTAGTTACATAGTTCATTGTGTCAGTACGTGAATGTTCACAACATTTTGGGGTGTACTTTTATCTCATTTAACCAAGCTTTGGAAAAGATATGGACTTCATGTTGGTATGTAAGCATTTCACTTCACACACTGAGGAATGGCATTGGGTTTGTGAGGTTGTAAGATGGTTGTGTGCTCACACAACCAAGTACTGAAACAAATAACAAAATTCAATGTTGATTTTAGAAAAATTAACACTTGCATGAATGTTCATATCAGTAAACACTGTTGTCAATGTTTGCATCAGCAGCACACTGATGTGAATATTCACACCATGTCTACAATGTGAATTTTTACATCAGTACACACTGCTGTGAATGTTCCTATCATTGCACACTGATATGGATGTTCACATTAGTGTCCACTGAAATGAATGTTTGTGTCAATATACACTGATGTGTTTGTTCACATCATTGATGTTAACCTTGACATCATTGTCTACCAATGTGTGTGCTATATTTGTCTTGGTGCCAACATGAGCAAAACAGTGGTGTCAATATTTAATTAGATCATTTATTATGAATGTTCCCACCATTGCATACTGTTGTGAACATTCACATCATTTGTATTGATGCCAACATTCACACTAGTGTACCGATGTGTGTATCATATTTGTTTTGTTACAAAATGTGTGAACAGACTCTAAATTTCATATTACATATATAATAAGATTTATGGGATTTACCATTAACAACATAACACATCCAGTGACTCGTCCTGGTTTTCCCTAATTTTGGCCCACCGACCCCATGAGAGTTACTCGAATGCTCTCAGCCTAATCATACTCGATCATCTTGTATAATGGGTCAATATATGAACAGAATGCCCATCCAATTGTTTCTCCGGATGTGGAAAAGAATAATTTCACACATGCATACATGCAAACTAATCTTACAACCTCTTCGTTGTCTTGTTTCTTTGTGTCATTTAATGCTTTATTCAAAATTTCACGTATTTTTACTGCACTTAACTGACTGATATCCTTGCACATTCGGTGTATGATATTGGTAATTGGTTTTGCACCATCAGAGAGGTCCATTGGCTTGGTGCCGCAGTCCATCCCAAAAATAAGTAATACATCACTTCTAAAAATCTGAACGTTCTTCTCCCCATTGTAAAACCTCCAACTGAATGGCTTGAATGTTTGACAATACGTACAATGACATCATCGTATTTCATGCAATGATTGAGGTCAACTTCATTATTGATCAAATAATCAAATAGGGGCGAAACAATCAAATAGGGGCCAAAATGGTGTTTTTCTAAGGCATTTCAATTGACCATCTGTAAATTTTGTACCGTTCAGTAGTTTCATCAATCCAACGATATTAGACCAGTAGTTGACCTTTTTCATGTTCACTTGTTCGGCACTAGCTGTTTGATCGGGTTTGCCTTTAACATGGGCTTCTTATAACAACCCCAATCTGTAATTAATTGCTAATCCGTAATTAAGAATGCTAATTAAGTGATTAAAATAAATTATATATTTATTGTGTATTTTGTATGTTATTTGGCTTTCTATCTGTTACTCGTAGAACTATCTGTCTAGAATTCTGCTTTGATTTGAAAATTGAAAGCCTTATTGGCCTCCGAAACCGAAATTAGTTACATAAATATGTTATTCGGAATTTTTAGAATCATATGGCAAATTTTATTTAAAAAAATTGATTCGGTTCGATTAATTAAGTTATGTTTGGCAAGTCTAATGTTCTAATTAATACATTATAGCATCATAACTATATATATGAATCTTAAGCTCATTTGAACTAAAAACTTCTCATTTCCAAGTGGAAAATTCTGAGAGAGAGAGAGAGAGAGAGAATAAATTGACGAAGAATTTCAAAGTCTTGCTTGAATCCATCAAGTTAAGCAAGAACAAGAGTAATTCAAGACTTTAGGTAAGCTTTTGGTCATCAATTCTTGTAGATTATGTGTTTTAATGTTGAACCCATGGAGTTAACATGATTTCTTGCATATATTTTGTCATAGAAGGTCAGGATAGAGTTGAATCTATACATGTAGCTATATATAGAAGTTAGACTATCATTTTGATTATGAGCTTCATCATCTATGTTAAATTTGGAGCATGAAGTGAACATGCATGCATATTTGACCAAGTTATGTGAGTGAATTCCATGTTTATAAAGTTTTGTAAAGGAATTAGGGAGAGAATTCTATATGCATGCATAAACATGTTGAGTTTTGATATGTCAAGTTTGATTTCGACCATTCATGTAGAAATTATGGGTAATTGGCACATGCATGTTTGAATCATCACATTTTACCTCCTAAAATCATGTTTTGAAAAAGAGTTTTGGACATGCATGGAGCTTTTGAGCTCAAGTTTGTTAAAAACATGGGATTTGAGAAAAAGGTTTATAACACTTACATGCATGGGAGTTTTGAGCCCAATTTTGGTTAAATTCATAAGTTTTGAGCAAAGGGTTTGTAAAGGATCATGCATTCATGTTTATGGATAAGTTTTCAAGATTTAAAGAGAAGCCATGCATGAGTTTTGCGTTTGAATTTGCATTTGGAAGCTCAAGATTCTGTTTTGAAAACCCAGAATTTTTGCAGGTCGCTGGAGCAAAGGATTTGCCACTCGAGTGAACATTTCGAGCATCCAGTAGTTTTATAGTCTCTTATAGACTACTTGAGCAACCATTTGGTGGCTTGAGCGAACCCTTTGTATTTTGTCGGGCTGCTTGAGCATAGGAGTTATTGGCTCGAGCATATTTTTCACCCAACCAGTACTTTTGCAGGCAGAGCAGTCCGCTCGAGTGGCCAAAGGTGCGATTGAGTGGCTAGGCCATAATTCAGCATGTTTTTGAAAGACATTCGGTGTTCATATTTTTGTTCTTATCCATTTTTGAGCATATTTAGGCATGATTTATGAGTCATTAAAGAGTAATAAGATAAGAAATGACATGAGTAATTGAATTAGGAATTATGAGACAAATCCGAGATTCGAGAATGTGATTCATATATATAAGTTATGATATAAACCAATTTAAAGAAAGCTAAGCCGTAATGGCCATATGAATGATAATGAGGTATGTTTTGTGCTATGTACATTTGTGCTTGTAGGTCAAGACTCGAAGACCGACCAACCATTTCTGGATGCCCATTGTGAGTAACATTTTTGTAAAGATAAATCGACATGTACTATACTTGAAATGTTTACGAAATGTTATATGATACGATATGTTTATGAAATGTGATTTTGATTCTGTGAACGAATATCCGTTTTGCAAATCTAGCATGGCATCCAAGGATAGTCCCAAGTCATGAGGGATGGCACGTTAGTGCGGGGTCCATGACATATATGTGATACGAGATCTTATTAGCCACTTTATTGTGGTGATATGTTTCTAATCGGTATCCGGAACCGATTACTCTTGTTGGAAGACGATATGATATGTTCTATTGGATGTACCATTATTATGTTTAGATATGAGAAATGATTCTGTTATGATTTGTTTTATGAATATGATATGTTCGAAAATTGTTCACTAACCCCTTTACATTAATGTTATATAGTGGGCTTTAGCTCATTGTGTGTATATATATGTAGGTGAACGTGTACAAGACTAGTCCTGAGGGCTTCTGTCTAACTTCTATTTTGTCAAGCCAACCATTGTGCCTCACGTGGAGGTTCCTAAAGTGTCGTGTGTTATGAGCTCCAGCTGTTTTTGTATATAAGACTTGATCTGTTTCGTTGGTTGTACTTAAGAGCTATAATTAAGTGGGTGAGTATAACATGAGAATAATTTTTGGACATGTATATAAAGTTTTAAATATTCTGTTTCATACAAGTCTGCACAGCTCATTGGACAATTATATTTATGTTTTTGCTTCCACTAGCCCCTTATTCTGTAATTCTATTTCAGAGGCCGTAGGTAATCTTAGGATTATTGGCTAGTTATGACGCTACCTATAGAGGCGGGTTTGGGTCATGATAGAGTGGTATCAGAGCATGAGTTATACCGCACACACAAGTCCATATGGGCTATAAGATATCCTAGAAAAGAAATAGGGACATTGCATTATCATATGTGAGTATGTGTAAATTTTTCTGTACATGTTTGCTAAGAAAATGAAAGCGAAAACTATGAGCATGAAAGAAGTTATGTGAAACAGCATGTGATGTTGATTTCGATATTGAATGTGTTATTCGTGTGAACATGAATATATAAACGTGAAAGATTACGTGACCCATCTGAATATATTTGAATTGAAATAAAATGACGAACATGTTTCATATGAAATGAAAAATGAAATCAGTGAGAAGTTTTCCTTATGTTAATAATTACCCTGTTTATGTATAGACAAATGGAAAGGACAAGTAACGTAGACGAATCTGAAACTTCCGATGCTAGAATTAACTGGCTAAAAGAATGATTGAAGCCTTAACCGAATATGTGAGACAATAGCAACGAAGGCAAATACATGTACCCTTCACCTTCCCCGATACAACTTGAAGCAGTTAATAATGGCATGATAACTCTGACATAGAAATACAATAAAATAAAGCCACTAGAATTTGTGGGGGGTATTGAACCGTTAAAAGCGGAGGCTTGGGTTTTAGAGACCAAGAAAATATTTGAAGTATTTCCGTGTACTGTGGCACAAAAAGTTTTGTTGGCAACATTCACTCTTAAAGAAGAAGCTAGAAAATGGTAGATGTTAATACGGAATGATAATGTGGGTGTGACATGGGATAGATTTAAAGAAATTTTCTTTGAAAAATATTTTCCCCAATGCATCCGAGACAGGAAGGTATCTGAATTCGAACAACTAAAACAAGGTGACATGACCGTGGCCGAATAGAGGCAAAATTTACTAAACTAGCCGATATACACCACACATGATAGACATTGACTACAAAAAGGCTAGAAAATTTAAAGGTGTGCTTGACTTAGATGTGTTTGACTGAGTTGGTGTTTTTTTAATTGTTAAAGTATGTGGACATTCTTGATAGGGCCTTAATGTCTGAGGCAAACATAGCAGCCTTGGAAATATCAAAGTTGTCATCATCAACTAAATGGGAGAGTAAGAAACAAAAGAAACAAAAAGTTGAACTGACCAGTAATTCAATGACCTCCGTGAATGAAAAATCTAAGGCAAGAACTTTTCATAATGTAAGTCGGGGAAGTAATGTGAACAATGATATACCTATCTGTAAAGAATGTGGGAAACAACATTGGGACATTTGTCGCCTCCTATCGGGAGTTTGTTTTAGATATTGACAGAAAGGGCACTTGGCTAAATCTTGCCTACAAGCCCATCTGAACAACAATAAACCGAATGATAGTATGACTAATTCCACTCCGGTACCAAGAACAAAAGTAATTTCTATTCCCGAGGGAAGCAATATTAGGCAAGGAAGAGTTTATGCCCTAGTTCCAGAAAATGCTCAGAACATTGAGACGACTGACACAAGTACTATTTTAATTATGTGCAAATGTATGTGTGAAAATCGATTTGGGAATTCGTATAACCTTTGGCATGAGATGAATTGTTAATATGTTGATTAAACTAACTGAATTATTAGAATCATGTACCTATGCTTCATGCCCTGATTTATACTGATGTCTGGAATGTTGTTAGAACTAATGGGATAGAACTCTAATTATTGAACATTTTTTAAATTCTACGGATTTGACAAATTACCTATGCTATGGAAAATGTTTGGACTTGTATATATATGCATACCTTTGCTTGGGACATTAATTGATTTGAACTCGACACACTCTTTTGTATATACTATATCATGAAATCATTACCTTAACTATTGTATCTGGGGAGTTTGTTTTGTGTTCATCTGTACATCGGACTTGTGAATCCGTATTGGAAATGTTATTAGATTCTGTGCATGCACATATACAACTATGCCTTTGCTCGGAGACTGTGTACTATGAATGTTAAAAACTGACTAGGCTATTTGGCTAGACTAGTAAACTTGTGCTTTAGTGGCTGTATGACTGAGTTGGGAACTATTATAATGACTATTACACATACCCTTAATATGAACAACTGCATGTCTGTGCACCTATATGTGAACTTATTCGGAGAATGCTACACTGTATATGACCTAAAACACTTTGATATGAACCATTATAATGCATGACCTGATGTGATTTTGAGAACTGATGAACTTAGAACATTTGCGAAACTACTGATTAGGCACCTAAGCGAATGAAGTATGAACGATAGAACCAAATGCACTTTGTTTGAAAATAATGAGGATAGAATTTTTAGTTGATCTGATCTTGTGGGAGCAGAATAAGTAGAAGGGTCAGAAGAAGCGTACCCCAGAAGTCAGATATTATTCGGCTCCATATTGCGTAACTAGATGCCGAATACGTTAGGAAAGCCGAATACGGAGTCAGTAGCTCCGAATAAAAAAAGGGGAATGGGATAAAAGTAGGCTCAGGCCCCGAGGCCCAAAAGCAAGTATAAATAAAGAACCAAGATTTAGAAAGGTATGTAAGAATCACTTCACTTAACTTAGTAAACAAGCTATCTGAGTGTCTGAACTGACTTGTCCGTCGGAGTGCTAATTCCGGCACCCCCGACCGGAGTGTTTGTATCTTTTCAGGTGACTAGCTGAGGATCACTAGCGTCTCCCAGGATCTGAAGAGTATTTCCAAACCACTTCTCCACAATTGGCGCCGTCTATGGGAATACTCAAATACCTCCATGGCAAGCGTGACTGAAGATCCTCCGATAGCCACTGACGAGACCACACAGAGGGATGACCTCACTCCAACAAACTCGCTGGGACTAAAAACCATCGCAGCAAGACTTGCCTCGGACCTCTGCTCATCTTCAAACCCAACGCAAAAGACAATACAAGCGACCATGGCACAAGCTAGGCAGACCAAACAGAGGTTGGACAACGTCATTGTTGAGAACGAACGCCTTCGTCGCGATCTAGCCTCGGAAATAGCAAAATCTAAACAAACAGTACGCCAGGCTTCTGTGCGACCCCCGAGGGCAGATGATCGACGATCTCGAGCCCGACAGCAAGCAAATGACGGCCGCTGTGCCTCAACAGATCATCTTGAGGAGTTGACAAAGGATGAACGTCTCCAACAATGCGTCTGGAGGAGTGCGATCAGAACACCTGCCTTTCCGAATGATGCATTTCCACTTGACACCGTCCACATGATATACAGCCTGCCAGCAGCCCCGGCCGTGCATGCGATCCAATCACATCCAGGCCCCAACAGCAACTCACGCCAGCAAAGCGGCCGAGAAACGCCAAGTATCACCTTTGACGACTCTGATTTGATCGGCTAACACTCCCTCACATCGATCCATTGGTTGTTGAGCTACGCGTAAACCGGTTCACCGTCGAACGCGTTCTTATCGACCAGGGCAGTACTTCGGAGGTTATGTATTATAAAACCTTCACCAAACTCGGATTCAACGAGTCAGACCTGACTCCGGCTCCTTATCCACTATTCGGCTTCAATGCCAATCCAGAGTACCCATTGGGAAAGATCAGCTTACCCGTTCGAGCAGGTTCCAGAACGGTGGATGTGGAATTCTTGGTCGTCAGGCTGCCATCGCCGTACAATCTCATCATGGGGCGATCGTGGTTGCATACCTTGCAGGCCGTCCCAAGCACCTATCATCAACTGCTACGTTTCCCAACAGAACACGGCATTGAGCAAATCCGCGGATCCCAGAAATCGGCACAAGCATGTTATCTCCTTGCCGCCAGAACGCCAAAGGAACTGCAAGTAAACTCCATTGAGGTGCCGAATCGGGAGATCCTTGATGACGTTGGGCGGCATCCAAATGAGAAGGCCACGGAAGATTTAGACCGAGTTGACATCGATGGAAGCCCAGAAAAGTTCTTCATGATCGGCGCCTCTCTGAATCAGGCCGACAGGCAGCAGCTGATCTCTTTCTTGCTCAACAACCTCGACGTCTTTGCGTGGACTCCGTACGAAATGCCGGGAATAGACCCATCAGTTTCACAGCACCATCTGAATGTCGATCCCAAATGTAAGCCGATCATTCAGAAAGGCCGACGGTCAGCCGCGGAGCACACTGCCGCCGTTGTTGAGGAGGTAGACAGACTGCTTGACGCCGGGGCAATTAGAGAAGTCACTTACCCTACGTGGCTCTCCAATACAGTGGTGGTGAAGAAGAAAAATGGGACTTGGCGAGTGTGCGTCGATTTCACGGATCTGAACAAAGCTTGCCCCAAAGACTGTTTTCCTCTACCAGAATCGACCAGCTTGTCGATGCGACGGCACGTCATCAACGCATGAGCTTCCTCGATGCTTACAGAGGCTACCATCAAATCGCCATGCATCCAGATGACCAGGACAAAACTGCATTCCTCACCCCAAGAGGAACCTATTGCTACAAAGTTATGCCTTTGGGCTGAAGAATGCAGGGGCAACCTACCAAAGACTGGTCACCGCCATGTTCAAAGAGCAACTCGGCCACACTATGGAAGTATACATCGACGATATGGTGGTCAAGTCCAAAGAAGAACAGAATCATATAGCCGATCTAGAAAAGACATTCAGCATCTTACGCAAATACAGAATGAAACTGAACGCTTCCAAGTGTGCGTTCGGAATCGGCTCTGGCAAATTCCTGGGTTACATCGTCAATCACCGAGGAATCGAAGCCAACCCGAGGCAAGTCACAGCAATCTTGGAACTCGGCTCCCCCCGTTCAGTAAAAGAAGTCCAAAAGTTGATGGGGATGGCCGCTGCACTCAACAGGTTCATCAGCCGGTCTACAGATCGCTGCCGACAATTCTTTCAGACACTACGGCAGGGTAAGGCTTTTGAATGGTCCGCCGAATGCGAACAGCCTTCAACGGACTCAAGACCTACCTCCGCTCAGTACCTCTCTTGACAACACCCGCCGCTGGTGACCCGCTCATTCTATATCTGGCAGTTTCCGATAGGGCTGTCAGCGCCATACTGTTAAAAGAGGGGAGGGGAGCAACAGCCAGTGTATTATGTGAGCAAGGCAATGGTTGACGCCGAAACACGCTACCTTCCGCTGGAAAAACTCATCTTAGCGCTAGTCATGGCGCGCAAGAAAACTGATGCATTACTTCCAGGGACATAGCATTGGGGTGCTAACAGATTATCCCTCCGATCAGTACTACGGAGTGCAAAGCATCAGGACGTGTCTCAAAATGGGCTCTTGAACTCGGCCAATACAACATTCAGTTTTTACCTAAAACCGTAATCAAGGGGCAGGCTTGGCCGACTTTGTTGCCGAATTCACCAGCGAGCTTGCCAACCTCAAACCTGACGAAGTCCGACCAAAGGCTGAAGTTCGACCAAAGCCGAACTGGAGGAATTTATGTCGGGATATTTGGCAATTATACTGTTTGATGGATCGTCTAACCAAAGGGCAGCGGCGCCGAAGTTGTAATCATGTCTCCAGACGGCGCAGTAATTGAGCAGGCCGTCAAGCTTGGCTTCGAAGCATCAAATAACGAAGCCGAATATGAAGCCCTTCTAGCCGTCTGCGGAATGCAACATCTTCTCGACGCTCGGCGTCTGCTTGTGTTTTGTGATTCAAAATTCGTAATCAATCAGCTAAAGGGAGAGTACACGGCAAGAAACGACCGTATGGCGGCCTACATGAAAACGGCCAATTCCTTGATGGCAAAATTTGGCCATCACGAACTGAACCAAATAACACGCGACCAGAACACACACGCGGATGCCTTGGTGTGCCTAGCCTTCGCCATCAATTCTGAGATTAAACGGACCATCGAGTAGGTTTCGTCCTGGAACCGAGTATTGGCCCTTCAGAGGAAATCCATGTCAACGTTATAGAATCCGCACCAAGCTAGATGGACCCCATTGCTGCATTCCTCTCTTCTGAACAACTCCCAGAGGACAAAAAAGAGCAACACACTGCGAAATAAAGCCCTGCGATACTATCTGGATCCGCAAGGAGGGCTTTACAAAAGTCCCTCTCTGGTCCATATTTGGAATGCGTGCACCCCGACAAAGTGGAGAAGCTTCTGACAGAGATACCTGAGGGCACTTGTGGTGCCCATTCTGGCGGACGCTTCCTGGCCCATCGAGCTATAACACAGGGATATTATTGGTCGACAATGAGAGCTGACGCGGAGAGTTATGTAAAAAAATGCGAACAGTGCCAAAAGTTCTCCCTATTAATCCATCTGCTTGCCGAAGGGTTGAACTCTATCACCAGCCCCTGGCCGTTTGCTTAGTGGAGACTTGATATCATAGGACCATTGTTGAGGGCCCCAGGGAACAAGCGATTCTTAATCGTTGCGACAGACTACTTCACAAAATTGGTCGAAGCGGAGTCTTTAACACATATACGAGATGCTGACATTAAACGCTTGTATGGAGAAACATCATAACATGATTTGGCATTCCCAGAGCTCTCATCTCAGACAATGGCACCCAGTTCGATTGTGGCGTATATCGAGAGTTATGCAGCAAATATGGCATTCGGCCTTACTTCTCGACACCAGCCTACCCCAAAAGCAATGGTTAAGCCGAAGCCTCTAATAAATCCTTCTTGGACGGCATCAAAAAGAGGCTGGAAAAAGCTAAAGGCAAATGGGTCGAAGAATTGCCGAGTGTATTGTGGGCTCATCGTACTACGCGGAGGAGATCCACTGGAGAAACGCCGTTTGCTCTATGCTTTGGGACCCAGGCAATTTTACCCCTGGAAATCGGCCTCCCAACTCTGAAATCGTAAGTTTTTGATATGGGCCGAAACGACATAATGGTTGCCCTAGATCTGATTCTAATCGAAGAACGAAGAGATCGCGCCCTAGCATCCATGGCACGGTATTAGCAGCAGCTCGCCAAGTCGTATAATCAGCGAGTTCAATTGCGCCGATACACGCCAGGAGAGTTTGTCCTAAAGAAGGTACTTCCAGCCGATGGAGACCGGCCGATGGAAATTGGGTCCAAACTGGAACGGCCCCTATCAGATAGAATCCATCGCGGGAACAGGGGCATATCAGCTCTCAGATATGTCAGGAAGAAGCCTGCCACGGCCTTGGAATTCAACGCATTTACGTAAATTCTATCATTGACCCGAATTGTGGGCTTGATACTTGTACATGTTCCACCTTTGCAATACAAAGTTTCTCGTTTTCGCCAGCTCGCTCCCAAGCCTTGATTAATAAGGGCCGATTAAGCCTTCCAAGGCCAAAATAAAGTCTCCGGATTCGAAGCCCCTTTTGGTGCATGACACCTTAGGGCCGATGAAGACTCCGAATTCGGAGCACCCTTCGTGGATATCACGATTGGCCAAAATAAAGTCTCCGGATTCGAAGCCCCCTTTTGGTGAATGACACCATAGGGTCGATTAAGCCTCCAAATTTGGAGTGCCCTTCGTGGATATCATGATTGGCCAAAATAAAGTCTCCAGATTCGGAGCCCCCTTTTGGTGCATGACACCATGGGGCCGATTAAGCCTCCGAATTCGAAGTGTCCTTCATGGATATCACGATTGGCCAAAATAAAGTCTCCGGATTCGGAGCCCCCTTTTGGTGCATGACACCATAGGGCTGATTAAGCCTCCGAATTCGGAGCGCCCTTCGTGGATATCACGATTGGCCAAAATAGTCTCCGGATTCGGGGCCTTTCTGAGAAATGCATTCGGACCACTTCATTGGCTGAATAAATATTCACTGAATTGTTCTTAATTCAAGCCGGTCAACACATGTTTAAACATTTACGGCACGCAACACAAAACTTGCTAGTAAGTTGAAATAATACGATTAATTAAGCATGTAACATTTCAAGACCAAATACAAACGTTGAAAATAAAAGAAATTCTATTTATTTGGCGCGAAGTCTTCTCGTGTTCCAAAGTCTATTCATTCGGCACCCTCATCGTCGCTCTTCTCAATTTCGAAATCGGAATAAGGTAAGTAGTGGCGATGATACAGGGGCAAGGCCGAATCGATGCCCACGGCATCGAGAGCTTTCTCGGTTTGAAGGGCCTTGATCCAGCCATGCTTGAATCCACGATTTTCACATCGGCAGACCTCCTCGGCAAGGTCCTGTTTGGTCTTCTCTATCCCGACCTTCAGGCCGTCCTAAAACCCTTTTTCATAACCTGAGGTCCGTTGGGTCACTCTCTCCGCAACAACGAATTTAGATTGACCGGCCGCAACCGACGCGCTCGTTTGAACATTCTTCAGCTCTCAAAGCTCACGCTCAGCCTTTTCCGCACGAATCTCCAGACTGCGATTCCTTTCATCCTTTTTCTCACTCTCACGTCGTGCTTCCCGCAGACGCATGCCGACTTCGTAAGCAGTATACAGTCCTTTCACGGTCCCATGTATGCCGTCTCGAAATACTTCGAAATCTCGACGTCTGACCATCGATTGTTGGACTTCCGGTGGGAATATCTGTCGAGCGAACTCGACTGCCACGTCTGGGTCTTTAATGATAGAATCCTCCTCCGTCATTGGTCTATTCCTCACAGAAACCGCAAAACTCAACGGTCGTGGCGTCGCATGAGGCTCAATTTTCGTTCACGGGCGCGGAGAATTTTCCGTTGCTGCCTGACCTTTCGGGACGATCTGCTTCGACGACTAAGGGGCTGCTGTGTTTCCCAATCCTTGGACGTTCTTCTTCCTGTACGCGTAGGCTCACTACTGCGACTCATTGCGGCGTATAATTCAGTCAATTTTCGTCCCTCCCAGGTTGCCTGAATGGAAATAAGCAGGGCCTCTGGCGTGCACCCGTCCCATTTATCCTTCAATGTATGCAGCTCTCCCTAGGCAACGTCAGTAATCCCAAACGTCAACAGTCGGATAACAATTGTCCAGCCCACGAGTTAGGCCCATTTGACTTCGTAAGCTCACGCCCTGGCTAAGGCAAGGGTAGATTTATTAATCTGGTCGGCCTAAGGGTAGATTTACTAGTCTGGTCGGCCATGTTTTCAAGTGTAAGCATCGATCAATTTGTGCCTCAGCCAGCCCACGAGTTAGGCCCATTCGGCTTCACAAGCTCGCGCCCTAGCTAAGGCAAGAGCAGATTTATTAATCTGGTCGGCTTAAGGGCAGATTTATTAATCTGGTCGGCCTAAGGGCAGATTTACTAGTCTGGTCGGCCATGTTTTCAAGCGCAAGCGTCGATCAATTTGTGCCTCAGCTAGCCCACGAGTTAGGCCCATTCGGCTTCGCAAGCTCGCGCCCTGGCTAAGGCAAGGGCAGATTTATTAATCTGGTCGGCCTAAGGGCAGATTTACTAGTCTGGTTGGCCATGTTTTCAAGCGCAAGCGCCGATCAATTTGCACCTCAGCCAACCCACGAGTTAGGTCCATTCGACTTCGCAAGCCTGCGCCCTGGCTAAGGCAAGGGCAGATTTATTAATCTAGTCGGCCTAAGGGTAGATTTACTAGTCTGGTCGGCCATGTTTTCAAGCGCAAGCACCGATCAATTTGTGCCTCAGCCAGCCCACGAGTTAGACCCATTTGGCTTCGCAAGCTCGCGCCCTGGCCAAGGCAAGGGCAGATTTATTAATCTGGTCGGCCTAAGGGCAGATTTACTAGTCTGGTCGGCCATGTTTTCAAGCGCAAGCACCGATCAATTTGTGCCTCAGCCAGCCCACGAGTTAGGCCCATTCGGCTTTGCAAGCTCGCGCCCTGGCTAAGGCAAGGGCAGATTTATTAATCTGGTCGGCCTAAGGGTAGATTTATTAATCTGGTCGGCCTAAGGGCAGATTTACTAGTCTGGTCGGCCATGTTTTCAAGCGCAAGTGCTGATCAATTTGTGCCTCAGCCAGCCCACGATTTAGGCCCATTCGGCTTTGCAAGCTCGCGCCCTAGCTAAGGTACGGACAGATTTATTAATCTGGTCGACCTAAGGGCAGATTTTTAATCTGGTCGGCCTAAGGGTAGATTTACTAGTCTGGTTGGCCATGTTTTCAAGTGCAAGCGCTGATCAATTTGTGCCTCAACTAGCCCATGAGTTAGGCCCATTCGGCTTCGCAAGCTCGCACCCTGGCTAAGGCAAGGGCAGATTTATTAATCTGGTCGGCCTAAGGGCAGATTTACTAGTCTAGTCGGCCATGTTTTCAAGCGCAAGCACGATCAATTTGTGCCTCAGCCAGCCCACGAGTTCGGCCCATTCAGCTTCGCAAGCTCGCGCCCTAGCTAAGGCAAAGGCAGATTTATTAATCTGGTCGGCCTAAGGGCAGATTTATTAATCTGGTCAGCCTAAGTACAGATTTACTAGTCTGGTCGGCCATGTTTTCAAGCGCAAGTGCCAATCAATCTGTGCCTCAGCCAGCCCATGAGTTAGGCCTATTTAGCTTCCCAAGCTCGCGCCCTGGCTAAGGCAAGGGCAGATTTACTAATCTGGTCGGCCAAATACCTAAGCTAAGCAGCCGATCTAACCATAACCGAAAACAATATCATTCATCAACAACATTTTCCTTAGCAAGTTGAGCCACTCATGAAATTTTATATACGCAAATTACTAAACAAAAAGCTACAAGCCCGCATGGAAATGCCTAGCAAAAACCTATGACTGTAGCAACACATGAAAAATACCAAATTAAAAACTGTAAAAATACATTCAACATTCTAAAAAACTATGTCAGTCACCCAGATCAGTCATCGGAATCAGACTCCAATGGCTCAACATCCACCTGCTCATATGGTATTGGCATAATCAACGAAGCATTAGCAGCAGCAAGGGCTTTGTGCCAGCCATGTTTGAATCCCCGACTTTCAAACTTGGGGACTTGGTCCAAATACTTGGCGAGTCTAGCATTTCTCCCGGCCTCGAATACTTTGGAAGACACTCCGAGTCGGCTGTCTCATTCGTCTCCTTCATTTTAGCCAATTCAGTCTCCAGTTTGGAGACCGCCTTCTAGGCCAATTTGAGTGCATCTTCGCTCACGTCCGCCTTCTTCTCGGCATCCGATCTCAATTGATCCGCGCTACGAGCCCTCTCCATCTCGGCGTCGACCCTTGTGGCTTCCTTGTTCGCCCTCAAAGCTTCGGCCTCGGCCCTTCTCCTCTGGCCCTCAACTTCCTCTCGCAAACGACCAATCTACTTCACGGCGTCGCGATGGCGACGGCCCATGTCGGCTATCCTTCCGATGATCTGCAAAACAAGGATTTAAAACCATAACTTCAACAGTATTTGGATTAAGTAAAGCAAAGTCCGAATACGTACCAAAAGCACCGATTGGGCGGCTAGTGCTGTCGCATTCAGATCTGTTTTCACCCGGAAAGCCTCCCTGTCAGACGGCAACGACACGGACGTAGCCAAACTGAATACGACTTCTGGATCTTTAAGCACCGAAGCATCAGAAGAAACTGGCATGTTTTTTATCATCGGTTGAATGACAAAAGGGACGATCACATTCGATCCTTCTAATCAAGGACGTTTGCCGCCTTGTTCTTCTGAGCCAGCCTCAAACTCGGCAGGGCGTTTCTGTGCCTCCTCAACTTCTTGGCCGGCCTGCACGATTGAAGTAGATTCGGCATTCTGATTTTTTGCCGTCTCCACCTCAATAACGCGCAAGGACTCTGATTCGCTAACAGGCATGAAGAGTTGAGATTCAGTGGCGGGTGGTACTTCAGACGGAAGGGCCTCCGCTCTCCGCCGCGCGGCCAACCTTTCCGCATTCGCCTTCCTGGCAATTTCTGTCAGGCTTAACCCAGCCATGTCTTCGAGGCCTGCGGCGGGAAGATCCTCTAAGCCGTGAAAAATGCCGTCAAATAAAAGATCCCCTCGGCCCGAAGTGGATGGAGGATCGGCCGAATTCAATACCTTGTCAGACTCGGTTTCGGACTGATCTGATTCGGTAACATTAGCTACATCCCGCTCCGAATCAGACTCTTCAGAACCAACCTGCCTCAAGTTTTTGAAGTCGGACAAAATAAGAGTGATAAGAGAATCTTCACCCTCCGGAACCGGGATATTTTCCGCCGCCAAGAAGGTCGTATATGTCGGCTCGTAACGAAGCAGAACGTTGGCCGCCCTCCCTTGTTTCTGAAGACTTCGATGGCCGAAATACTTGAGCGCGATTTTGATATCCAAAAGAATGGCATCGTCAGTTGAAGACAGGACCTTTTTCAAATCGTTCCCTGCACAAGCCAAGCTGTAACATTTCAAAAGAGGCTTTACAACAAAAATGAATAAATAATAAAAGCGAGAAGGCAATCGGCCACCTAGCTCGCCGCTCCGTCTAGGAATAGGGTCGACGTGATCCTCCCCTTCGCCAAATTCCCAGTTACCTTGGACAACGACCATAACATCATCAACTTGTTTCCCAGAACTGGAAAGCATAGTAATCAGCTGATGGTCAATATCCTTGGCCCTAAGGAAGAAACGCCTGTGTCGACCAGAAGACTTAGCCAAGGCATAGCAATGCCGGATGGCTGGAATGCCAAGGTTAATTCTGAGGCGATGATTGAGCACTATAACCCACATTATAATTCTAAAGAAGTTCACATTGGGTTGGGAAAGGATTAAACCCCAATGGCGAAGCACAGCCCTAAGAAACGGGTGAAGGGGAAAACGGACTCCACCCCCTGCGATTGACAAAAGAGGAAAGACAATCGTGGTTTTATCCTCCTTCTCCATATCAAGAATGCCGTCTGCCACAAGCGACAGACGGACATCATCAAGAATGGAGAAATGACATTTAAAGCCAACAATTTGATCTGACGAGAGGTCTTTTAAATGTTTTCCAGACCCTACAGTTTATAAGAATATGCCAAGGAAGGAATAAACCAGAAAGAGTCTTCGAAGCAAGGAAGGAGAGAACTTACAAAGGACGAAGAGGATATCGGAGAAGAGAGTTGCAGGGACGATTCAAAAGGCAATCCAGCGACGAGCGTCATAAAATACATACTTGAAAGGATGTCAAAATTTTAAATCGCAATAAATAGACACGAATGAGGGGGTGGGAAGTCGACACGACAACCGAAAGGGGTATGCTTAGATATCCGCATGAGGATGAGGCCAACCGCCAAATTTTGGCTCTGACTTTTTGAAATTCAGAACCAAGCACTCCAGCCAACTGTCGTTGGTAAAGTGCTTGGGGGGCAATTGTGGGAGCCGAATAAGTAGAAGAGTCGGAAGATGCGTACCCCGGAAGTCAGTTATTATTCGGCTCCATATTGCGTAACTAAGATGCCGAATACGTTATGAAAGCCGAATAGCCGGAGGTCAGTAGCTCTGAATAAATAAAAGGGGGAATGGGATAAAAGTAGGCTCAGGCCCCGAGGCCCAAAAAGCGAGTATAAATACGAGAACCAAAGATTTAGAAAGGTATGTAAGAATCACTTCACTGAACTTAGTAAACAAGCTATCTTGAGTGTCTGAACTGACTTGTCCGTCGGAGTGCTAATTTCGGCACCCCCGACCGGAGTGTTTGTATCTTTTCAGGTGACTAGCTGAGGATCATTAGCGTCTCCCAGGATCTGAAGAGTATTTCCAAACCACTTCTCCCAGATCTAATAGAACTTTGGTTTGATAAGACCTTTGTTTGAATTGAAAGAACATTTGTATGATGACACACACTCTGAACTTTCATTTCATCTGACTAGGTAGAACTTTTGTCTGATGTGACCTGATAGGACCTTCGTTTGATTTGATCTGCAGAGACCTTTACCTAATTTGAGAATCGTTGTCTGATTTGATTATGTTATAGGGGATTATGAATTACTTATGACTGAATGATCGAGTTGTGCTACTAAGGGAACTAACTGACTGAGAACTTGAATCAATTTTGAATAATTACGAAGAATGTGAACTGTAGCAGACTATGTGATTATAAATAGCTTTTAACCATATGCCTATAACTGATTGGGAACACATGTGAATGGGATTATAGGATTTTGTAATTTATGCTCTGGGAATATGGGAATACTATATGTATGACACGTGGTTAATTGCTTCAGTATTACCGTCACTACCATGAACTTGTTTGAATAAGAAAATGATTGCTTTTATGTTATTGTACGTCGAAATTGATGCTATGAGACTTGTTGATAGCAGACTAGTTTGATTGTAAACCCTGACTACTTGGAAGTATATGTAATCAATATGTTCTGTGAATGACTACTTCTGTTTTAACGTGTAGTACAATTGAATTTGTGGAAAATGAGGCTGATGAACAGTATGTGAATGATTACCTTAGAATTGCGTTCGTTGCTATGGGGTTAATACATGAATTTACCTTTTATACCTGATATCTTCTAAATGACTTTGAATAACTGTGGTAGATTGTTGAATCGAATACCAAATTGAATAATGAACTGTTTAATGACTGGGAAACAAATCAAGTCTCTATAACAAGATGAATGGGAAGGAAACCACTACGAAAATGGAAAACAGTGTGAACCTAAGGCATCTAATTTGTTTATGATATATATATATATGGTAACTCAAGTTTGGAGGACCAAACTTCTTAAGGTGGGGAGACTGTAATAACCCCGATCTATAATTAGTTGCTAATTTGTAATTAAGGATGCTAATTAAGTGATTAAAATAAATATATACGTTTATTGTATTGTGTATTTTGTACTATTTGGCTTTCTATCTGTTACTCGTAGAACTATCTGTCTGGAATTCTGCTTTGATCTGAAAATTAAAGCCTTATTGGCCTCTGAAATTGATTACATGAATATGTTATTCGGAATTTTTAGAATCATATGGAAAATTTTATTAAAAAAATTGATCCGGTTCGATTAATTAAGTTGTGTTTGGCAAGTCTAATGTTCTAATTAATGCATTATAGCATCATAACTATATATATGAATCTTAAGCTCATTTGAGCTCAAAACTCCTCATTTCTAAGTGAAAAATTCTGTGTGTGTGTGTGTGTGAGAGAGAGAGAGAGAGAGAGAGAGAGAGAGAGAGAGCGCATTGTAGAGAGAGATAAGAATAAATTGAAGAAGAATTTCAAAGTCTTGCTTGAATCCATCAAGATTAAGCAGAACAAGAGTAATTCAAGACTTTAGGTAAGCTTTTGGTCATCAATTCTTGTAGATTATGTGTTTTAATGTTGAACCCATGGAGTTAACATGATTTCTTGCATGTATTTTGTCATAGAAGGTCAAGATAGAGTTGAATCTATATGTAGCTATATATAAAGTTAGACTATCATTTTGATTATGAGCTTCATCATCTATATTAAATTTGGAGCATGAAGTGAACATGCATGCATATTTGACCAAGTTATGTGAGTGAATTCCATGTTTATAAAGTTTTGGAAAAGAATTAGGGAGAGAATTCTACATGCATGCATAAACATGTTCAGTTTTGCTATGTCAAGTTTGATTTCGACCATTCATGTAGAAATTATAGGTATTTAGCACATGCATATTTGAATCATGTTTGAATCATCACATTTTACCTCATAAAATCATGTTTTGAAAAAGAGTTTTGGGTATGCGTGGAGATTTTGAGCTCAAGTTTGTTAAAATATGGGATTTGAGAAAAAGGTTTATAAAACTTACATGCATGGGAGTTTTGAGCCCAATTTTGGTTAAATTTATAAGTTTTGAGCAAAAGGCTTGTAAAGGATCATGAATTCATGTTTATGGATAAGTTTTCAAGATTTAAAGACAAACCGTACATGTGTTTTGCCTTTGAAATTGACTACAACAAATTTGGGATTTAAAGACGAAACAAATTTGTCCCAAAATGTATAAATTTGTCACCCAAACTAATTACAACGAAAAGTTTTCGTCACTCATTTTATTGCCAAAGCATCGTCACTAAAGGGTTTTAGAGACGAAAAAAAATTTTCATTGAAAAGGATAAATTTGTGACGATTTTTTTTGTCTCCAATACACTTTGTTGGGAACATACTTGTAAGTAATTAGCAATAAAATATTTTGTCATTAAAGGAAGAAATTAGAGACAAAAGAATTTTGTTATAAATATAAGAAATAGAGACGAAATAATTTTGTCGCATTTAATATCAAAGAAGACGAAAATTTTTTGTCAAAGAAGCTATCAATAGAGACAAAAATAAATTCAGCATAAAAAATGATGAAATAATGTCAAAAAAAATTCGTCACACATTGAGGTAATAGTGACAAAATGTGACAATATTTTTTGTCATGACAAATTCATTTAGCGACAAAATAACGAATTCATGACAAAATTAATCATCCACCTAAGCCAAATACGGGGTGAAAAAACCTTCTTTAGGGATGGAAAATTTTGTCACTAATTCATAATTTTTTTTTTCCACATTATATACCTATTTTATCAAAATTTGAATTTTAGTTCAACAAATATAACCCTGTTCATATTAAAACTTGTTTAATATAACAATTCCATCACAACTTAACTTAACATGCTATCAACACATTACGAATTAACAAAATGAAAATATCCATTCATCATTAAAAATAATTTCATCCTAATACAATAAAATAGTGCAATATTCACAAAATATTCAAAAGTTATAACTAGTGCAATTCCACCATACATCCAACAATAACTAGTGCAACTCCACAAAGTATGTGTATCCTTATCAAACAAAAATAAACATTCAAGCAAATTACATCATTGTTACACGTCAAAAATGCCACTCCAATCCAATCTGTAAAAAAATAAATTAAAAGCTTAAATTTAGTAATTAATCAATTATACAAAAGATTAAAAACATTAGTAATTAATCAATTTACAATTAGATAAATTATACAATTTATCCCTCTAACAGACTTTTTTTCGAAATTATGAGAACAAAAAATTAATTTTAAGGCTAATTCACAAATGGTGCATCCCATTAATCTGCCATAAGTTCATACAGCTTATATTGGTCCCTCCTAAGGTGTTTTCGTTGGTTCCTGTACAAATCTGTGGTTGTGTGATAATTTAGCCTTTCGATAGCATTTTTTGAAGCTTTAAGTATAGAGAAAAAAAATATTTTTTTTAGACTAATTCACAATTTATACATCTCGTGCACCTATACAAATTGGATGTCCTATGCATGTTTCCATTACTTCCTAATTCTTCAAACATATATTCTTTTATAAAATTTGTTATATTAAGGTTAATATATTTTACCAAGAAGTATGTTCACTTGTGGATGAGTCCCTTCCACTTCCAAAATGTCCAGTGAATCCTTTGGTCCTCAAAAAGTTGACAACTTCAGCCATTATCTCTCATTGCTTCGTCCTACCCTCTTCAAGATCTTCTATTGTATTGTTCTGCATTTGAATTTGTTCCTTATGTCTCTCTATTTGCATTTCAAGGCGCTTTACATAATCATTTCTTTCAGCATATATAGTAATGGTCCTCCTAATAGAGGATAAAAGTCTCATGCCAAATCCCTTCACATCGTCAGACCTTGGCTTTAGGACTTTGATTGGTAGCTCTTCTGTAGTCAAAGGGGTTGATCCCGACTATGAGAGGTGATCAGCCTGTGTCTGTATCATATTTTCCTATCGAATATTAAAAAATTAAATAATTATTAGAAAATTAAATAAAATTATAACAAATAGTATTCTAAAATTTTTTTAATAAAAATTGCAATATATACTCACATAATTACACTAATCTTTAGACGAGATCAACTCATGTGTTTTCTCATTATAGTGAGTTTCCTTGTAAAACTCTGCTAGATCAGGTAGCATCTTCTTTTCTCGTGCCTAATTTGATAGACCAAATATTCAATAAATAAAGCTAAGAATTTAATATAATTCTTAAAGTGCAAGGATACGTACCAATTTTTCTACTCTAACAGGGATTGACCTAAAACGAGACCTATGTTTTGTATACATCTTTTCTGTGTTCGCGATGTTGGCCTTTGATTGTTCCTATAAGGAAGAATGACAAATATAACAATGAAATGTATCATTAGTAAGACAAATATGTTGGCTTTTGATTGTTCCTGTAAGGAAGAATGAACCAATATAACAATGAAATGTATCATTAATAAAACAAATTTAATGCTTGATGATAAAGGAATTGCATTGTTCCTCTCTATCCTTTTTTTATATATCATTTCAACTTAAAAGATATTTCAAATTATTCACTAGTATCATTCAATTCTTTGAAAAATAGATTAGAGGACTTGTTGAGATTTCATCATAAGATGGTTTTTCTGGGTGAAAAAAGAAAAACAAGTAATTTACGCCGTTCACAAATAGGGGGCATACAAGCATGGGCAAGATAGATTGTGAAAAAATCCATTTACATTTCACAAGATATGGAACAATTACTAATACCATACCAAACTCATAACCCTTTCTTTCTTCCACAACTCTATCAAATCTAAAGTTCTGTCTCAGTACCCTGTATTAGTTACTCAGCTAGTTGCTTACCATTATCATGAAACTTCAGACCAAACCTAAGAACAAACAAAAAATACAATGATAGAAACTGAAATCTTAGTTCTTTATTCTAAGATGTGAAAGATACACTTTAAGGAACCATAAATTAATCTTCTATTATGTGAGCCTTCCAATCCATGTTTAATAGTTTCCCTTTCTCATTTTCCCACTTATTTGTTTTTTATGTTCCACTTACATGCCTAGAAGATAAAGGGAAAAAATACATATGGAATTTCACAGCAAATTGATTGTCTTCTTTCTAGTTTTTTTGTAGTTTTTTTTGGAATCTCTCCCTATTCTAATCAAATTATTTCTTCACTGAATTAAAAAATATGAAAATGTTACTAGAAATTCTTGAGTGTTTCACTTTTTTCAATACACTCTATCCACTTGGTAGGATCGACATCCTTCGTGGGTGGTTTCTTCTTACATACTCCTCTTTTTAGCTCCTTCAGCTCCATGAATTGTTTGTGCAACCTATAGTATGGTTACTCAATCTCCGACCAAATTTGTGTTCATTGCCTTCTCTATATCAATAGGGTCTCCTTGTAAATCATTGATCCTGCAAAAGTAGATAAGTCATAGATAATTCCTATAAAAAATAAAATAATTAAGATTTCTAACCTATTATAAAGATGAGTAAAATGTCCTATAAAAGAATAGACAATGAACTTACATTCAACCGTTGAAACATCGCCTCCTTAACGGAGGCATCAACATACTTCCACCTACAAACACTTGGATCTAGCAAACGTATTTGCACTTCTGCACCAATCTTTGAGGCTAGTTTTGAGGCATAGTCCCCTACCGGTACACTAAATTCTAGAGGGATAGCACATTAAGCTTTCCATCTCTATCAACAAGGCCTTGAATCTCTTTGCCTCGAGTCGAGCCACGAACACGCTTAGCAGCTAATATTGTGAAGCCATAATATTGAAATCGTATGTGAACAAATTTAATTAAGATCTCAAATGAATGTAAATAAAGAGTGTGTCTTACCAATAGTATTACCAGCAGTCACCTCAAGTTGAGGCTCCACATTGAGAGCTGGTGACAGATGGCTAGCCACCTCAGGGCGTGAAGAGGTATCCCCTTTTTTTGATGCGTGGGTCAATGCCTCAATATGAGATTGTGAACGGGCTCTCGATGATATCTCTAACAACTGAATAATATAATAAAATATGAATATATGTACAAAGATATACTTGTCTATGTGTGTATGAATTGAAAGTAACAAGAAACAATGCATAAATGTATAGTACGTTATGCTCAAACGAATCTTAGGATTCAGTGTCACTGCCATCTTCGACCTCTGGCGGTCGATAATCATCGTCATTTTCCTTAATTGGTATTTGTTTTTCCTTCCTCTTAATTTCTTATGTTGAACTGTACCTTCAAACAAGTTGTTATATTTTTCACTCCTAGAGCATTCATTCTCTTACGTTTTTTATTAATTGTCTTCATTCTTTGTTTCTCATAGTCGTTACCTCTCTAGTTGCGGTACTTGGTTTGGTCAACTGTTTTTTTTTTTTTTAGTGTCCATTTTGCCCAACTATAAAGCATAATTGAACATTTTTTTTGGTGGATAAGCATAATTGAACATTACATGTAAAGAAAAGATAATTATATATTTCTATACATAAAGAATGAAGTAAAAACAATCTCAACAAGTGGATATGTCATATAGGCTCTAAATCATTGAAATATGGCTAGAGTGAGATAGATGATTTTTGTTTTTACCTTTTACATATCATAGAACAAATTAATCATAAAGCCATCAGACACATAATATGACCAATCGAAGATAAACCTACATAACAGTGGATGAACCCCACAACAGAAATTCAACTACATTAACTAAGAACAATGTTCATATAGAAAGTGCAAAATAACTACAAATCCTAGTCCACATCAAGATGCATATCGTAATCCACATCAGGTTCGTCACACTCTTCATTTTGTTCGTCAGCTCTATTCTCTATCATTATTTCATCAAATGACCTAACCCTTGTAACAACTTCTGGTTCAACACCATCTTTATAACATTGAACATTAGGGCCAATGTCAATTGGAACAACATCGGTAATATTTTCTTGTTGGAACACATTGTTTTCTTCTGGTTGATCCGATGATTCTCCATCACCAACCTCTGGCACATCAAAGACACCCCTGTGTTGCACTCATTGAACGACTTGCCAAGGTTGTCACCATTTGGTATCGTTAAGGTAAAAGACTTGCTTAGCCTGGCTAGGCAAGATGAAAGGTTCGTATTGATACCACCGACTTGTGACATCAATATTTATGCAATAATCATCGGTTCACAATGTTCTACTTCGACCTGTGTTTCCTGTGTTGTACCATTGACACTAGAACAATACAACTTTGTTATGACACAAGTACTCCAATTCCCAAACATTGCACAAGTGACCATAAAATTCATGCGTCACTCCCTCATGATCCCTTTCCGTAAGCACACCACTATTCTAACTTTTACGGCGATTGTCTACTTCTCTTGTATGGAACCGTACGCCATTGATTATGCAACCTGAGTACTCTTTTACTAGCAAATTCGGGCCATTTGCTAACGACCATAAATCATTGGTTGCCTCTGGTGACTTTTCTTCTCTCAATATATTTATCTACAATCACATATTACGTACATCAAGATAGTAAAAATAAATTAATAAATGATCAAATCTTATACAAATTTTTAATCATGTCTTAAAATTGGAAATGCCTTACTCGGTCTTTGAACCACTAGGGAAACTCTTCTTCTTGTATACAGGTTATGTCTTGGTCAGATGGAGTCCGTAATAGATTTTTGTATATCCTACTAAAAAAAAATAATGTGATTATTATGCATTGCTAACTACATTAACAAAGCTAAGAATACACACATTTAAAGGAAAACATACTCTAGATCCTTCTCTATCTCGGGCTATTGTTCGCAAGAACCAATGAGCCATATCACGATATTCTAGTGACATATCAGCATCCCTTGTGATTAGGCCAATAGGACGGGTAGTTTTTGTGAATACAGTCAACCTTTTGCGATGTTCGCTACGATCTTGATTTCGTTCGGGTCAATTATGCACTGTTTTGATACCATCAACATACATTGAACAAAATGTAATGCACTCTTTGACAACGTAAGCCTCTGCGATTGAACCTTCTAGTCAAGCTCGATTTGTAACAAACATTTTTAAAGCTCCGAGAAACCTTGAAAAAAGAATTAGTTAAAAGCAAGGCTACACATGCAACATATAATTATGAACCTTTCAATTTAACAATTACCTTTCAATCTGGTACATCCATCGATATTGCACCATGTAGACACCCCATTTTTGATGGCCCTTAAGACTTGGGTGCCACTGATTGATCACTCAATGATGAATGTGTATGATTTTCAAATGCTCAATTGCCTCAACAGGAAACCTCAGTTTACAAACCTTGTGCCTTGTTTTGGACCAAAACAGTGGTTTTTCAAGCCTAGGCATCCAGGGACCTGCAAACCCACTAGTGTGGCCTGCCGCCCACTATTTGTGGCTGGCTAGCCGCTAGTGCAAAAAATCAGATATTTTTTGCTATCTGTATCCACAGATGCATGCACGATTCTAGCTGTGTTTGTATAGATATTTTTGAGGGTCTCTCATATATTTCTATATATAGATGACCCTCTCTTTTGTTATAGAAGTTAGAAAAAAAAAATTGAATTTAGAAAATTTTGGAGAGAAAAATTTTGGAAAATTTCTCTCTCTCTCTCTCTCTCTCTCTCTCTCTCTCTCTTGCAACTTACATAACCTTTGCTTAGACACTCTAAACCAAACCCAGAGAGTTCCTTTTTGAGGTGATTTAAGCTTGCATTTTAGTTCTTGAGGCACTTGAGAGTGTGAGATAGTGGTTTGGAAATTCAAGGGATCATTCCTCTTCAAGAGATATACATTCTAGTTCTTTTGTACCATTTTCTTCTCATCTTTTCTTGCTATTTTTGAGATTTTTATTACCTGTGTTTTTGGGCTGAAACTTGTGGTTTAAGGCCATTAAAGGTAGAGGGGTTGACAACCCTTCTTTGAACCTTGCTTCTAAGGCCTTTGCCCTTGTGTTTCCCATATTCTCATCAACTTTTTTGGAGCTTTTTACCACTAATTTTTAGAGGTTTTTCAAAGGCAAAAATCATGTTTTAAAGTCCCAAAAGTGGAGGGGTTAGTCTCCCTTTCTTGTGCTTGTGTGCTAGTTTAATTCCACAATATTTTAGCTTGTTATTATAGTTGTTTTTGTCTTAATTTTAGCACTTCTTTTGACTGTTTTAGGACTGTTTTTATGAGTTAGCTTCATTCATGCTTTGTATAGTATGCTTGTAGTGCAATAGTCCTTATAGGCTTGGTAAGCCACTAACTTATTTGAGTTGATAGCATTTATTTCTTGCTTTCCATACTTGTGTTCACCTCTAAGCATCTCTGCAACCTCTCCCCTTTCTTGGCTTTTTCTCTTTGTTTTGAGAGTTGCTTCAAAAGGAGTGTTATTTAAGCTTAAAGGAGTGGTATTCTGCTTAGTGGTTTAATTCCTTTGGGGGCTTATTACCAACGGCATGATCTCCCTTTCATGCCTAAAACAACATTTGGTTTGGCAGTTCTCTCCATTAGTGGACCTTAATCTTCATTATTGGACTTAAGTGACTAAGGAATGGAAAGTAATTAAAATGGAGTAATTAATTAGAGTTAAAATAAAGCAAGATAATAAAATGATTTGGTGTTCAATCAGACGTTAATTGAACACCTGGAGACTTGATTCATTTCATACTTGTTAGTGATGAAATCGTTCAAGTTTCCAAGGTCAACCACTTCCCTTGATCAATCCATGATAGGGAGGAGGTTTTGAGAGTCTTTTATTGTACATTTATCCAAATTGTATCCCTTGGTTCATAAGTCATCATGCAATGAAATTGCACCAATTGATGGCTTGTGAATCAAGCCTACCCTTCCTTTGAGCTATTTAATGATAAGGAGAGGTAGGGTGGACAAACATCCCCTGAGAATACTCTGGTTTGTGCTCTATTTGTTCTCTGTTGCTGCAGGAAAGAACCAACATTTGTGGCCGGCAGGCCACTTTTACTTGCGGCAGGCCAATACTTCTGGGTTGCTAGATACTTTTTCCAGCTAGGTAATGTCCCTTTTCCAGCAAAGCAGAGCAGTGGCTGAGGTGGAAAAACAGTGCAATTTTCTAACTGTGCCACAGATGCATTTCGGTAGCAAAACGGAGGCTTTTTTAGGTGGAAATCCACATCCATGCATGAACCATCCCTCGATTCTCAAGATCCATTGAAATGATGTTGTAATATTAGTATATTATACTTAGAGTAGCGGTTGTACTTAATTAATTAGCTAAAGTAATTAGTTAATTTATGGTATTGTAATAATTAGTTAGGATAGTTAATTTACTTCATTTGGTTTGTAATAGTTAATTAATTCGTAGTAATTAGCTAGGACATTCATTGACCCTCCTGTGCGAGGGCAAACATGTAATAATGTGTATGTCTTCCAACCTCACGTCTTTCTCCCTTTTATTTACTTGCTCATAATGGGTAGTTTAGAACATCATGTTTCTTTTAGCATTTCCCAAATTTGCATTCACTTGTCTTGCATGAATCAAGGCTCGGTTCATCATTCTAACAAGCATTGTAGTTTACATACTTCGTTGAAAACGTGTTAAAACGCATGCTATCAAATTGATTCACATGGTATATTAGTAGCCGAGCCTATTAATTGCATCTTGCATCTTGCATGTGTTGCATTAATCATGTTGCATTAATTAAAGGCATGCATGTTTTCTAATTATTTTGCTTGTTTTGGCTCGCCTCGGAGTACTAGGTGAGCATTTTATTTGCTTTAGCATATTGCATAAGTGTGATTGTTGCCATATCAAGCATGATTACTATGAGGCTAATTGCATTAATCATGTTGCATTAATTAGGGGCATGCATGTTTTCTAATTATTTTGCTTGTTTTGGCTCGCCTTAGAGTACTAGGTGAGCATTTTATTTGTTTTAGCATATTGCATAAGTGTGATTGTTGCCATGTCAAGCATGATTACTATAAGGCTAATTGCTTAAGTGATAAATTGTTTGAATGCCTGTGGATGGAGGCTAATTGTTTAAACTAGAATAGTTTGATTGAAGTACATATGAGATCACTTTTTCAAGTGGTACATATTCGAAACTTTTTTCAAAAACAAACTTGAAATCAAATGTTCCAATTTTTGAAAATTAGTCTATACTTGTGTGCAACACATAGTAAAGTTAGTCTAATAATTAGAACAAGAGCATATAATGTAAATAAAAATCACATCATGATTAGTAGAGGCCGATCTTTGATCAGCCAAGCGAGGGTGCTCAATTCATGACCTTCCCCTCTCGTACCTAAGTTCTCGAGCTGAGACAACCTTGGTGATGACTGATAAGTGGCATTTGGCATGAGTCTCGAGTTTCCTAAATTTCCCGAAACAAAAATTTAGGTGGCGACTTTGTATCTGGCAAAGCAGTATATTTTTGGCATTTTTGATTCAAAATTGATTTTCCAAAAGATTTGGCGGATTTGGACTATTTTGTGTTTATCTATTTCACATTGCACTTGCGAGATCAGATTTAGAACCACGGGAGTCGGAACTGTGTGGCTAGTCATATCCGAAAGGAGCATGAAAAGTCGAGTTACACACCGGTCCTCCAAGAATAGCCTCGCGCGTTAAGTGAACGGCCAAGTGAACCATCACGTCAAAGAAGGGTGGAGAAAAGAACTTTTCAAGCTTGCATAATATGTGTAATATGCATTCCTCTAATTTCTTAAGTTCGTTACAACAGTGTCCTTGAGCACAAATCCTGGAAAAAGCTAGCTAACTCAAATAGTGTTTTACTAATCTCTTTGTCTACGTAACCAAGCATCCCAATTGGAAGAATCCGTTGTATGAGTACATGGCAATCATGATTTTTCAAGCTTGTTAATTTACCATTTCTTGCATTCACTGATCTTGATATGTTTGCAGTATAGCCATCTGGATACTTCACTGATTTCAAGAATTCAAAGAAACCCTCTCTCTCTTTAGGGGTCAATGAAAAGATTGCTCTACGTTTGACATAAGTTCCATCAGGACGACGTGTTAACCATAACTCTTTCCTTAAACCCATATCTTTCAAGTCCATCCGTGCTTTGTCGGTGTCCTTGTTCTTTCCATCAATACTTGACATAGTTCCAAAGGTATTTTCACTAAAATTCTTCTTGACGTGCATGACATCAGTGTTGTGTCGAAGCTTCCATTTCTTCCAGTATGGTAACTCATACAAGATGCTTACCTTTGTCCAATTTGGTGTATGAAGGAGTCTTTTCTTGTTTCTTGGATGCTTCCCATATGTGACACCTGTCACTCTGTCCAATTGCTCTAATATCTCTTCCACTGGTAACTCTAAAGATCTCTTTTGCTTCTCATGCTTACCATTGTAAGCCTTACTCTTTTGCCTTTCGGGGTGGTTTTAAGGCAAGTAGCATCGATGGTTAGTGTATGCAGTCACACCTTTCAAGGATTGAAAATATGGTTCATCATTGCAAGTGTAGCAAGAATAATGACCCTTTGTTCTCTACCCAGATATGTCACCAAATGCAGACCAATCATGTATAGTCCACATCAAAGCTGCACGAATCTAGAAAGACTCACCAGTTAAGGCATCATAAAATAATGCACCATTTTTCCACAACTCATTCAACTTATCCACCAGAGGTCTTATGTAGACATCAATATCGATCCCTGGTTGTGATTCTCCAGGAATAAGTAATGACATCATAGAAAGGGATCTTTCATAACCAACCAAGGTGGCAAGTTATAAGAAATGAGTACTACAAGCCACAAACTATATGAGTTGCTCATGTTCCCGAAAGGATTGAACCCATCAACAACCAACCCTAGCCTCACATTTCGAGGCTCCAAGGCAAACTAAGGATATTGCGCATCAAATTCTTTCCACTCATCACTATCGGCGGGATGCCTCAATACTCCGTCATCTACATGTTTGTCCTTGTGCTATCTCATGTCCTCAGCAGTCTTCCTTGACATGTACAATCTTTTCAACCTTGGTGTCAATAGGAAGTACCGCAACACCTTATGGGGAATCTTCTTACCCCTGCCACGATTGATCTTGTATCTGGATGCCTTACATTTTGGACATTTATCCAACCTTGCATTTTCCTTCCAAAAGAGTACACAATCATTTATACAAGCATCAATTAACTCATATGACAAGTCCAAATCACAAAGTATTTTCTTAGCTTCATAAATTGACTTTGGAACCAAATTATCTTTTGGTAAAAGTTTTGTTAAAAACTCCAACAGTGTGTCAACTGACTTATTGCTCCAATGGTTTATTACCTTCATATTAAGCAGCTCAATGACAAACTTCAACAGAGTGTAATTTGTGCAACCTAAGTGCACCTCACGTTTGGCATCATTCAATAGCTTATCAAACAATTGTACTTCCTCATTCTGGGGTGCATCATCGGGTTCTCCTCTTATTCGATCTTCCACTAAGGCATCAATACCACCTAAAACCTCATCTTCATCAATTGCCATTTCATGGTGAGCCTTATTTGATACACGTGGTTCCCTGTGCTCATGCCAAATAGTGTATGTTTGCATAATCTCATATTGAAGCAAATGAATTTGCACATTTCGAAGATTTTGGGAATAATAGTTCACACAATTCAAACATGGGCACAAATTTTACCTTCCTGGTCAACAATTGCCATTGCAAATTTAATAAATGATGTTTCCCCATCAATAAATGGCTGACTCATCCTTCCATTAGGCGTCTTACCCAATGCACTCCAACTCTTGTCCATGTCTGATCACAAATGAAAGACCAAGATTTTTTAATTTGTTTATGTCATAAAAAGCATCATGTGTACTATTAACCTATTCCATTTAGGAATGCACAATGTGTATCATACGAAGAAAATCATATGACGTCGTTTATCTCTAATAAGAATTCATGAGTATCTTTCCTTAGTTCTCCAAGTATATAACATAGATTGAGATGGAACATATTTAAGTAGTAAAGTTGCAAAGTACAATGTAGACTAATTTATTTTCAAATTGTTTGAATTTGGCCATCTAAGAAATTTTTTTTTTTTTTTTTTGGTAATTAAGTCATAAAATAGAATAGTGAAAACCCTACTATACAGCTACCAAACCAACTAAACTAAGCTAACAACTAAGCTACGAGAAAAACAACTAACTACAAGAAAGCCATACAAGGAAAAGCAACAAATAACAAAGAAAAAACAAAATGAGCCAAGTCAAGCGTAATGACGAAGCCAACCAGTCCTAATCTTGAACAAAGAATAAAGAAAAAACAAATGGTTTCACCCACAAAGCAGTCCTAATCTTGATCAACTCACAAAGCACAAAATAGAATAGCACTCCAAATCTTCCTCTCCATATTCATCATCTTTCCTCCAGCCCCACTTAGTGGACTATTTACTCATCAGAACCCATAACAGTAAGCATCAAAAGCACACAACAGCAAAGCAAGAACTAGGGCCAAACTAAAGCTGCTGCTGTTGCTGGTCACCAGGTCAATGACGGAATGCAGCAACTGCTCACCCACAATTCTAAACATAACAGATTATGAACCAGACCATCCCAACAAATTATGTACCAGACCACTGAGTGCAGCTGTTACTATCCATGGACAAAGCTGATGTTGCTGCTCACCAATTCAGAGTTTACTAAAGTGGTGGTCTGGCTGTAGATAGAGGAAAATGAAAAGGAAGTTATGGACTGTAATCCCATTTGCTATTTCTTAGTTGATCCTTACTTCATGTTATTAGTCTCTATCTCTTTCTTAGTTGATCCTTAAATAAATTCTAATTTATCTCAAGTATACAATCAAATTATTAAAATATTTTCAAATGTAGAATTCATTACCAATTTTGATATTATATTAGATTATTAATTACCAACTCATTCAAAAGATTAAACTATTCAAATGTGACACATGCATGGTATGACTTAAATTTGGAAGAAACCCAATTGGCTAATTACACAATCAAACTTAAATTAGGCTCATACACATTAAATTACAATTATTTAGTCATGTTTAAATTAGAAACTCATAACTGTGTACATTTTGCAATTTCAACTCCAAATCAAGGCCCAAAACTCTTAAAAACATGTTGAATTTAACGGTTAAGATTTAAATTTAAATAGTCACAAAGCATTCAACTACATTAAGGCCAAGTTTCACATAATAAATGATGAAGACCATTATTTGCTACGTTGCTTTGATTTTTCTTGTATGTACTGGTTAAGGCTTTAATTAAGACCTTGTTGAAGTTGAATATTTAACTTGAAATATAGATCAAACTTTCAATGTAAACTCAATTTCCATGCAAAATAAATCAAACTCTTGAATTCAAATATAATCCCATAACTTTACATTCTTGAGTTCAAATTCTCTATTTAAAAGTTAGTTACATGAAATCTCCATTTTCATGAACCCAAGCTTTAATTCATGATTAATCTCTTCTCAAACTCCATGACTCATGTTTGAAACTAAGTTTAGAATCACTATTCTCTTGAAAATAAGTCATGCATGTAAGGATTATGAATTAAATTGATCAATTCTTCAAATTTTTAACATGCATGCCCAAAGTTCTCAATTACAAGTGCAAATCTCCTATTTAAGGACAAATTCAATTCATTTAAACTTATATCTTGGAAGATGATGTGTAATAGAGCTTCAAAGTCAAGAATTTGGAATGATTTCTTACCTTAATTGATGCTTCAAGACCAAAATTCTAGCTTTTCTTAAGGTTTCTCTTCTTCTTCTTCATCAATTTCTCTTCTATGAGCTTAAACGCACTCTTTCCCTCATTCTCTCTCTCTCTCTCTCTCTCTCTCTCTCTCTCTCTCTCTCTCTAGGTGGGTCTGTTTGGTATGTGAAAAAAAATGACTACACTTAGGCAACCAAGCACTCTCTTTTTCTCTCTTAGTCTATGTTTATGGATTCTAGATGATTAGAAATATACTTTATTATTTAGTTTTTTTTCAAATGGCTTGTTAAATTGAGGTTCCAATTATTTATTTATTTTTATTAAAAAAAACTCATTTCTACCCAAATAAATTAATCCTCTACATTAAATAATCTCAATTATACTAATGTGAATTAGGCTCTAATTCCTATCCACTTGTTGATTTCTAACTCATGAAAATTAGTGAATCAGACAGGTTTAATTCCTATTCTAACCTATATGCTCGATCAAGCAATCAAGCAAGTTAATAATTATCAAGACAATCAATAACAGTTAAGCACATAGTTGTCACAGGCTTACAACTTTTAACAAACACCTCACACGCACACAATCAAATGGAGCATTCTTGGCTTAAGAGAGAGAAGGAAAGACGTGTGTTTGTGTGCCTAGGGGGAAAATAGAACTATTCCAGCCAAGAAAAAAAAATATTGCCTAATGCAGTGATAAAAGATAAAGAATAAGAACAATTCACATCACACCCAAAAACAGCAAGTATAAGAAGACAGCCAAACAGGGAGCTTCGTGATTTACATGCTGAAAGCTATCCAAAAATTGGGTCTTTAAATCATCACGAAATTTGGGAGTGGTTTGCAAGCATATACTTAATTCTTAATGAACTTACTTATCTTGTATTAAATTTGGCAACAGAGATAGTAAGATCGTAATAAAGATTTTACTACCCAGATTTTGCACATTTCTACTCAAATGCAGTGAAAACTAATGGTTTCAAGTACAAGACCCTAACATATATTTTATTCTTAAACCAGCAAATACACGTGTACATACATATTCACAACACTCCAATTGTGATTAACTTGATCAGTGCACCTCCCTTTGTCTCACTCTCCCAAACTAACAAATTGTTCCTGAGTTAAAATATTCTCCAAATGATCCATATATAGAATAATTTTATCCCCATAAAATAATCCAAAGTCAAAAAATGATCCATATACAGAATAGTTTTATCCTAATAAAATAATCAATTCTCATTTTTTTATTCAAATCAAACAGTATCTAAAATATGTTGTGATATGTAAAAAAAAAAAAATAAATAAATATTTTAAAAATGAATGAGATTTATCCCAATAGCTGCTTCTTTGCAAGGATATCATATTCGAAATGTTTTGCCAAAATAACTTATGCAAATTTGAAAAAAGAAAAAATTCTAAACAACATGAAACTTGAAACCCTAACCATTAATTTGCAAAAAATGAAATGAAAGTATATCAAATAAAAAAATAAAATAAAAAAATAATCAACAATTCCATAGTTGTGGAATAAATTTCCAATGACGATAATCAGTTGATCAAACCCATGCATACATACGTCTTATTGGAAGGTCATATAAATACACATTGGCATCGGTCATTGACCACTCTTGAAAATACGAAATTACAAATAAAAAAACATAGAAAATGAAACTCTAAAGAAGTACCAAAAAAAAAAAAAAAAAAGAACTAGGAGAGGTAAAAAGTGAAAAGATGAAATTTGACTCTATCCTCAGTCTGAGGCATCCACACACTAAATTAATAGCTAGTTTCGCCACAAACAACAGAACAAAATGAAAATATCAGAATAAAAATTAAATGCTACCTAGGGTTCATAATGGGAGGGAAGAGAGGGAGGGAAAGAGGGATACATGTGTACCGTGAGATTCCCTTCCAGTCAGATTGTGGAAGAATGCTTCAGCAAAGAGCCAGTCCCTCAGCCGTGGGTTGCAACAGTAAGCACACCAGAGAAAGAGCAGAGGTATCAAGCGAGACAGATAAAATTTGATGGTCTTGATGATCACAACCCTTCAACTTATTAGCCCTTAGATATGTATTGATTGTTCTATATATCAGATTGTGAGGAAGTTTTTTTTGTCTACAATGGGCCCAAATTTTATTTATTTTTTTTTTTAGGACAAAATAATTTGTCACCAATCACCAATTTTGGGCGCCTTTTCTGGTGTGTGGCGCCAAATATTTGGCTATTTTTGTCACAAAAAAATTTTCTTACCAAATTAAAATTTTCGTCTCCAAAAGAAAACCCCTTATTTTGATTTTTATGACAAAATTAAAAATTTTATTTGGTATTATTTTTTGAAAATGATTTTTAAATTAATTACAAGCCTTAGTGATATTTTTTTTAACATTTTAGTCACTTTTTAAAAAAATATTTAGTTGTACATCTAAAAAGTAAAAAGTAAAAAATTAACTAAAATATGTGTTGGACTTATTTATTTTTGATGATTTATTTGATTCTGTTTTTGATTTATTTGGAAGAAAATAATAGATTGAAACTTATTTTTTTATTCCATTATTTTTCACCTAATTTCTAATCCTAAATACATTTTTGGAGTATATAAATTTATTTAATAAGGTGATAATTTCAGTGCAAAACAGAGCCAAAACAGAGTCCAAAATAGAGTCCAAAACAGCCCAACACAGCATTAGTTCAAGCAGCAGTTCAAACAGTCCAGCCCAACAGGGACCGGACATCCAGCTGGACATCTGGCCAGACGGCCGGCTAACGATTCTTGGCCCAGCCTTGCTCTAGTTCAATTTTGCTTCTCACCGGCTATCAACCCAGTAGTATCCTCGACAACTACGGAAGTCATCCTTGACGACCGGGACCCTACCGGACATCCGGGGGACGTCCGGGTGGACAATCGGGCAAACGTCCCTAAAGAACAAACTTTCATTTCTGGACATCCGGGTGGATGACCACTCTGCATAGCAACGACTCTATTTCAAAAATAGTTGTTATCAATTAGAGCCGTCTTTCAACTCCTAAAAATCTGAATATCTAATCATGTATGGGGAATACAAATTTGAGTAGAATAGATTTTATTCAAATCTTAGTCAATCTTTTCCACACACGCAACCGTCAACGTTCGATGATCTTCCCTTATTAAAAAGCAGAGCTTCTATTGAACAAAGACAAGCAACAACTCAAGTTGAAAATTTTCTCTGATCAATCATCACTCTCATCTTTCCTTACTTTTTGAAGTGTTCTTTATCTGGTTTTCTTTTTCCCTTCAGAAATTACAGTAAGCTTTAGCTTTAAGCATATATATACCTGTGAGAGATTTATCTTTCTTGATATAAACTCAGAGCTTCAATCTTTGTAATATTTCTTGAGAGAGTTTCTTTTCAGGCTTTTTGTGAAAGCAAAACCTATCATTCAAATATTGTAGGAGTATAGTACACTCAGATTTCTTGACTCTTTGAGTGTGATTGAAAATCAGCTAAAGAGGGCAAGGTTTTAGACTTGTTATAGTCTTTGTAAAATTTGTGGATGATTGCTCCTTTTGTGAAGAGGTTGCTAGCACCCAGTGAAGCTAGAAGATAGTGAAAAATCTCAAATGAAGCTTGAGGAGTGGATGTAGGCTATAGTAAAGCTGAACCACTATAAATCTGTTTGTCTCTTCTTCCTTAATCTCTTTACTTAACTGTTATAACTATTTATTGTGAGTTCATGCCTTACTGTTAAATTTCTTTATTAAGCATTGTCATCAACAGATATTCATCTACTACTTGAAATTATTTATTTGTTGTGCTAGTTGTAATTTTAATTGGGGTATTATTATTTTTATTTATAAAACCTAATTCAACCCTCCTCTTAGATTGTCTTTTGGATAACAATATGAAAATAGTTCAACAAAGACAAACGAAAACCCGTTTAAAAATAATTTATGAGAATTTAAATCAAAAAAAATTTCAGGTTCAAAAACTAGCGAACAATAATATGAAAAACAATCAAGTTGGAGTTATTTTTTTTTTTTTAGATACACTTAATTTAAATATACTTAAAAAATAAAATATTAATGAAAAAAACCAAAAAAAAAATCAATAAAAAAAATGACAGTGTACTAAATTTTTATATTTTTTTTTGTATGTGGTGAATTTTTTTATAGTGTTTTCATAAATTTTGTACTTTTTAAATTTATCTAAAGGGCAAATTACACAGTTGGTCCCTATACTTTGTCTTTTGTGTCATTTTGGTTCATACACTTTCAATTGACACAATTTTGACCCTTAATTTTAAATTTTGTGTCAATTTGATCCATTGATAATGCCATTAGTGTTTTTAAATGAAAATAATCACTGAATTGATTGAAATTAACTTACTGAGATTAGTAAACTTATAATTTTCTATAATAAAAAAATGACACATACCATTTATATGATACAAGGACCAAAGTACTGGGACAACTGCTACAATTTGCCCTTATCTAAATTAAAGGGATCTAAAAAGTAAAAAAAAATATCTATATATATAATATTAAAAATGTTCACTAAAAAAATAGATTAAAAATTAAAAATTAATTATTGAAAACTCCATACTAAACAAGGTAATGTTTTTATTAATTTTGAAATTAAAAAATTATTATTAATTTTTCCTCTGTATTTTTTCTTACAAAAAAAATAGTTTCATTAATTCTCTTTTCTTTTTCTTTTTTTTCTTTTCTTTCTTTCTTTCTTTCTTCTTCTTCTTCTTCTTCTTCTTCTTCTTTTTTTTGGTAGAGAGGGGTTTGGACGTGCGATTTTTCTAAAATGGGTGTTCTAGACAGAAAGGGTAGAGTTGATTCAGACAATGAGAAAAAGTGCTTATGTAAGAGGGGCCTTCACTATGAGAAAGAATAGTCGGTTTGCATAGGGTGCCTTCTTGCATAATAGCTTCAATACTGGCATGCATGAAGGGCTTAAGTGTGTGACATAAGAGAGGGGTTTTAGTGCGAAATAGCAGAAATGGTTCACAGAATGTCTTTTTGCGTCATGACTTCAATACTTGTGAGAGAGGAGTAAACTCAAGTGTGAGATAGAAATGAGAGTTTGTAGGAAGTGTCTTCTTGGGTCATGACTTGAGTGTAAGTGTACATGCAAATGAGTGATAAGGGTCAGAGTGTGTCTCTTGGGATCACGGTTTCAGTGGTCCGAAACACAAAACCATAGCATTTTAATAAAGAGAAATAATTAGTGATAAAATATTTTTGTCTCCTTAAATACAAGAACAAAGAATTTATCATTGGTGACGAAAGATTTTTGTCTTCCACAACACAACCTTATGAGACGAAAAATTTATTCGTCACGCAACTAATCAGAATTTATTAGTGACGAAATATTTTCATCTCCCATGACTTATTCTTCCAAGATAAAAATATATTTGTCGCCTATTTAATAGAAAGATGAAACGGCATCAATTGCATGATGGAGTGTTTATTGGTGATGAAATATTTTCGTCTTCCATAACTTATCATTGCTAGACAAAAATTTATTTGTTGCCTAATACATGGAAATATGCAATGACATCGTTTAATAGGTAGGGAATTTGTGCCTGTTTGGCACAGCTTATAATCAGCTTATTCCAGCTTTCAACTTAATTTAAGCTATTTTGATGTGTTTGGTTTAGCTTATAGCTTATAGCTTATAGCTTTTTGGAAGTCAGAAATCAGCTTATTCTTTGAGTGGGGCAGGAGATGCTTTAAGAATAAGCTGGAAATCAGCTTAAGCTGAAAGTTATAAGCTATAAGTTGTTTAGGCATAAGCTATAAGCAGTTTCCCACAGCTCTACCAAGCAGGGCCTTTATTGGTGACGAATTACGTTCGTTGCAAAATATATATATATATATATATATATATCTTGTGACAAAAATGTTCGTCTCCAATGAACTAAAATAATTCGTGCCAATGCAAATGAAATTGGCGCTTGAATTTTGCAGAAGAAATTTTTTTTTGTCTCCTATACGTTTGACAAAAATTAAAACAAATGACAAAATTAATATTTTTTCATCTTTGGGTTAAATTTTAAGACAAAAAAAATTTTTCATCACCAAATTTCATCACAATAACTTAGATTTCTTGTAGTTTGCATTTGGAAGCTCAAGACTCTGTTTTGAAAGCCCAAAATTATTGTTGGTCGCTTGAGCGAAGGATTTGTCACTCGAGTGAACATTTTGAGCATCCAGTAATTTTGCAATCTCTTACAGACCGCTCGAGCGACCACTTGGTGGCTCGAGCGAACCCTTTGTATTTTGTCGGACCACTTGAGTGTAGGAGTTATTGGCTCGAGCGTAGTTTTCACCCAACCAGTACTTTTGCAAGTAGAGCAGTCTGCTCGAGCAACAAAGGTGTGCTCGAACGGCCAGGCCAAATTCAGCATATTTTTGAAGGACATTTGGTGTTCATATTTTTGTTCCCATCCTTTCCTGAGCATATTTCGGTATGATTTATGAGTCATTAAAGAGTAATAGGCTAAGAAATGACATAAGTAATTGAATTAGGACTTATGACACAAAACCGAGATCCGAGAATGTGATTCACGTATATAAGTTATAATAGAAACCAATGTAAAGAAAGCTAAGCCGTAATGGCCATATGAATGAGTGATAATGAGACATGTTTTGTGCTATGTACATTTGTGTTTGTAGGTCAAGACTCGAAGACTGACCAACCATGTTTGGAAGCTCACTGTGAGTAACATTTCTGTAAAGATATGTTGATATGTACTATATTTGAAATGTTATACGAAAGTTATATGATACGATATGTTTATGAAATGTGATTTTGATTCTGTGAACGAATATCCATTTTGCAAATCTGGTATGGCATTCAATGATAGTTCCAAGTCATGCGGGACGGCATGTTAATGCGGGTCCATGACATAAATGTGGTACGAGATCTCGTTAACCACTTCATTGCTGTGATATGTGTTTAATCGCTATCCGGAACCGATTACTCTAGTCGGAAGACGATATGAAATGTTCTATTGGATGTAACCATTATTATGTTCAGGTATGAGAAATAATTCTGTTATGATCTGTTTTATGAATATGATATGTTCGGAAATCGTTCACTAACCCCTTTACATTAATGTTATTCACTAGGCTTTAGCTCACTGTGTGTATATATATGTAAGTGAGCGTGTGCAAGACCAGTCCTGAGGGCTTCTGTCTGACTTCCGTTTTGTCAAGCCAACCATTGTGCCTCACGTGGAGGTTCTTGAAGCGTCGTGTGATATAAGCTCCAGTTGTTTTTGTATATAAGAGTTGATCTGTTTTGTAAGTTGTACTTAAGATGATATAATTAAGTGTGTGGGTATAATGAGAGAATAATTTTCGGATA
>JAPPVO010000029.1:61846774-61909356 GCA_030407325.1 Camellia japonica
ATCCAAATTGACAAAAAGTGTATTTCACTTGCCAATTTTGAGAGTGGGCATTAATTTTTCTTCAATTTAAAGTACAATTAAAATGCAAAAAGTCATTTCTATTCTTCATCTTCATCATCTACTTTGAAACCCTCACTACCATAACACTAATCTGCCAAATACTCATCTTCAACTACCTGATCTATTCTCTCCCAGCCTACCGCCACCCATCTCTTCTCCGAAACCTACCCCACTACCATATGTCCTCCTCGATAACCGCTGATGCCTCATCTCCCTTTTCCGACCACCATCACAACCCCTTCTCCACTCTCCTATTTTTTTCCAATGTGCCTTCTTTATTCTTTATCCACTATCGTTACCGTCGCTCCCCTCCCTAGGGCTGCAAATGAGCCGAGCTGTTCATGAGCAAGCTCGGCTCGGCTCGGCTCAGTTCATTTAGTAAACAAGCCAAGCTCGAGCTCGAATATTAGGCTCGTTTAGTAAACGAGCCGAGCTCGAGCTCGCATAAGCTCAGCTCGTCAACCTCGGCTCATTTATCTTCATTTAAATTATATAATAAATATATTATTTATATATATTAAATAATATATAAATAATAATATAAATACATTATTTATATATAATAATAATATAAATACATTATTTATATATTAATAATATAAAAAATATATTTTTATTCAAATAATATAAATAATATTAAAAAAAAATTATCGAGCCGAGCTGAGCCAAGCTCGAGTCCGGTTTCTTATCGAACCGAGCTCGAGCTCAATAAACGAGCTTGATAAGTAAACAAGCTGAGCTCGAGCTCAGTAAAGAATTTAATCTAACTCTAGACAATATTGGTAATATTGAGGTATGGAAATGTTATGAGAATCACACTATCTTTTTTATAAAAAGTTATATTATTACTATTAAATGCATAGAGGTTTTGTCCTTGGCCATCGGTGGAGGATGGTATTACTTGTTGTAGAATTGATGTGAAATAGGTTGATATGAAACCTTATGTGTTGTTGATTAACTGCAAAATTACGTAATTATATGTGAGTGAATGAAAGGAAATTGAGATGCACGTGTTATGGAATGTGGTTGTCCTATATATAGGTAACGCAATCCTTCAAGCTAGCAATCGGTAAAGCGAGCTGATGTGCTATATAGAGGTAATGTGTTCCTTTCGATTAGCACCTGGTAAAGCATGCTGTGCTATTGTAGACACCCCATTTTTTACCGCCCTTAAGACTTGGGCGTCACTAATTGCTTACTTGGTGGTAAAAGTTGTGCAGTGTAAAGGTTCGATTCCTTCGGCAAGAGGAGAGTCAAATCCCAACCTTAAACCTCATTTTGGACCAAAGCTATTTTGAATGGTTTTTAGACCTTAAAATCCTCTCTTTCAAAATATTTTTGAAATAAAGTTCCTACGATGTTCCAAGGCTCGCATTTCGTTAAATGTTGCGCTTTTCGGTAAACTGAGTGAGGATAAAGTGGAAATGAATGAAAGAAAGATGAAATCTTTGAAAAATCTTTCAAAACACCTTTTTTAGGGGTTTGAAGTTGAAGAAAAAAGGAAATGAGAAAAGAAAACTAGTTTGGGAGATGTTCGGCATAAATCCAGGTAGGATCGAAACTGCGCGGCTTCACCAAAACAGGCATAACTTTTTGCACAGTTGGAATTTTGATGCAAGGTTGGCGCCATTGGAAAGCTTACTTCTGGGGTTTCAATTTGGACACTTGACAGCCACTTTTTGACCTTGCCAGCCACTTTCTGACCACTTCTCTTCTTGCAAACCAGAAAAAGTAGCTGGTCGACCAGTAAAAGTAGCTGGCCGACCACTTCAACTGGTCGGCCACTTTCCTTTAGTTTCCTAGAGATATTTTCTTGCCAGTTGTGCCAGCTGGAGGGCACAAAAACCATCCTCCATACACATGGAGGGATTGCATCTAGCTTCAAACTTCCTTAACAAGCTTCAACTTTATTTTTCTATAAAAGGGAGACCCTCTCTTCCTTCTCTAGGTTCAGAATTTTGTGCTTGAGCTATACATATACCATCTATCTCTATATTGCTCTTGCTCTTCATATTTGTGCCTTAAAGTGTCTATTCTTCACACTTTTGCACACAAACACATAGTGAAACACCATACTGTTGGAGCTGAGGCATCTTGAGGTTGTTTTTGGTGTTTTTGGGCTGGTTTTGATCAAAAAAAGCTGCTGGAGTTGTTGCTCTAAAGTTGTTCTACAAGGGTGAGCTTCTAATCTCTTAAACCCTTGTTTTTTATTAAGTTTTTGGCCCTATTTGCATGCTTATTTTGGCTTGAATTTCTACTACAAAAAGTTTTGATTTTGCATACTTGTAATGTTTGTTTAAGGCCTTGTTGGTGTAGGGGGTAGTCTACCCCCTCTTAGGCCTTGTTTGGCTTTGTTTTGCACCATCACTTTAGGCCCTTGAGATCACTTTCTCTTGGCCTTTTAACCACTGAAATCCAGTGGATTTTCAGTGGTAAAACTTATGTTTTGAGGTCCCAAATAGGAGGGGGTCATCCCCTCTCCTTGTTTCCTAGTTGCTTGCTTTGTATGCCTCATGTTTGAGCATGTTTGTTAAGCTTGTGTTGGCTTATTCTCGACTTGTATTTGGGGTTATTTTGGCATAGCATACCACTGTTTTGACTTGGTTTTGTCACCCCTTACATGGTTTATACACTTGTAGTGTAATCCTTACAAACTAGCTTTGTGTGCTTCATGAAGTAGCATGTCTTTTTAGCATGATTTGAGTCCATCTCAGTAGGTTTTTTATGTTGTTTTAACATTCCTTAGATCTATTTTGGCTTGGTTTGATAGCCCCATGCATGCTCCTTGCACTTGTAGTGCATTTCCGTTCACTAGCCTAATGTGTATCATGCTTTAGACCATCATTCTAGCATGCTTTTGGCTCTACTCTAAGAATATTTTTTCCATGTTTTAGCATGCTCTAGCTCTGTTTTGTGTTGTTTTGGCCATGCATGCCTTGCTTTGTATAGCCATAGTGCATTTTAGCTCACTAGCCTTGAGTTTCCAAGTCACCAGCATGCATTGCTTGGACTATTTTCATGATTTAGAATCATTTCATATGTGATTTCAGAGCATGTTTTATTTCCATACACTTACATCTTTCACTCTTTTAATGCATTGGAGAGTTTGTGCCTTATGCCTTAAACATGAGCCATTGTGTATGCCCTCATGCCTAAGCTTGCGAGCTATCATTTCAGTGTGTTTTTTGGGGTTATTTTGCCATGATATAATTCTGATTTTTGTTGGCGAAGCCATCTCATGCTTGGTCTTGGTAGGTGTAGTGTAATCCTCCATATTGGCCTTGCATATCCCATGCTTCATGCCTTCATGCTAGCTTGTTTTGGCTATACTCCGTGCATGTTTTAACCTTGATTTAGCATGATCTAGAACTGTTTTGGGTTGTATTTTCCATATGCTTCATGTATTGCATAGTTCTAGTGCAATTGGCCTTGCTAGCTTTGAGTTTTGAGCACCATAGCATGCTTCATTTGTGACATGTACATGATTTGGCATTATTTAACATGGTATTTCAGAGCATGTAGCATTTCCATGTTCTCACTTCTTTCACCCTTTGAGTGCCTCTAAGGGTTGTGCATTGTTGCCTTGTTTGTGGCCTAGTGTGCATGCATGCATGCCTAGACCTTTGAGCCCCCATCTCAGCATGTTTTGGCCTTTGCTTAGACCTATTTGAGCTCTGTCCATGGTTGGTTCATGCGTTTGTGCCATGTATTGCATATCTCTAGAGTAGTCCTCTTTGCTAGCTTTAATGCTTAAGGACTCTTGCATGCCTTGCTTGTATTGATTGAATGATTTGGCATCATTTCATACCTAATTTCAGTGCTTATGGTGTTGTTACACTTCCACATTTTTCACTCCTTGAGCACTTTTGAGAGTTGTGTTCTTATACCTAATTGGTGAGCCAGTACATGTGCATGCATTTCTCTTGCTTTCATGCCTTTATTTCAGCATTATGGCCATTGATTTGGGCATGACTGAGGTCTGTCCATTTTTAGTTTAAGTCCATTGAGCATGTTGTTCAAATGTTGTTACATTGCATCATGTTTGCATGCTTGAGTTGCATTGTGTTATGTATGCTTGTAGTTTGTATTGTTGATGCATACTTATGTTGCATTTCATTATGCTTGCATGCCATTAGCATTGATAGGTTGCTTATGTTGCATTGCATTGTGTATGCATGCCATTAGCATTGATAGGTTGCTCATGTTGCATTGCATTGTGTATGCATGCATTACATTGTGTTTAGCATGCTTGAGTTGCATTGCATTTGTTTGGATTGGGTGTTAGTCCAAACACGAGAAACGAGAGACATTTCATACTTGAAGTGATGAAATGTGCCTCATTTCTCGGTCACCGACCCTCTTGATCAAGCATGATAGAGGTTAAGGCTTTATGTGTTATGTGTGCATTCATTTACATTGATTCGTGCAATCTTGCCCCTTTGGCCATTATGCATCGAGATGCACAAGTGGTGGCCTAAGTGTCGAGAACCGCACTCCCTTGAGATCATGAAATGATAGGGAGGGTAGTTGTGCACACATATCTTGCAAATACATTGCCATGCCCCTTCTTGTTCTCTGTTGCAGCAAACTGGAGAAGTGCAGCAAAAAACTGGTCGGCAGACTAATAAAATTGGCTGGCCGACTACTTTTTCTGGTCTGTAGCGAAGACAAGTGGTCGGCAGGTGGTCTCCCACATCAACAACTGGTCGGCCATGTTCCTGGAGGTTCCCATGGTGGAGCAAAAGCTATCTGGAGCTTTGTACAGTGTTCTGAGAACAATTGAAAATAGAGGCAAGTTGGGGCATCGCGATGGATTTCCGAACGAGGCGACCGAGCATGCATGTGCTTCTCGCTCCGAGGCCCCTTCTATTTGCTTTACTTAAATGCTTTCCTTAGCTAGCTTATGCTTTGGTTTTGTACTTAATTAGTTAATGCGTTTAGTTATTTAATTTGTGTTGTAATAACTAGTTAGTTCACTTGTTAATTAATTAGCTTCATAACTAGTTAACTAGGATTAGTTAATTAGTTTTGTTTGTAATAATTAGTTTAATTAGCTTAGATTAGCTAGTTAGCTTATTATTCGGACCCTCCGTCAAGAGGGCACAATTGTTGTAATAAGCATGCGTGTGTGTGATGCATGTCTTCCAACCCCTATTTCTTTCTCCCTTTTACTTAACCGCTTACGGTGGTTAGTTTTAGGGCATGTTTCAATTAGCATCCTTATGCTTCGCATGCGTGCATCATTCATCTGTCTTGCATGCACCGGGCTCGGCGCATCATACTAATTGCATTGTATTTCAATACATTTACTTGAATACATGTTCAACAGCATGTTATCAAGTTGCATTCACATGACATCTTAGAATAGCCGAGCCTATCTTAGTTGCATTTTTGCATGTGTTGCATTAGCCATCTTAACATGAACTAGGATCATGCATGATTTCTAACTAGTTCTCTGTTTTGGCTCGGAGTACACTGTGAGTGTTTACGCTTTAGCATACTACATGAGATGTGTATGTTGCCATGTTAGCATGCTTGCCATGAGACTAACTGCGTAAGTGATTAACTGCTTGAATGCCTGTGGGTGAAGGTTAGATTGCTTGAATTGGAACAATTCATCAAAATGTGTGTTTTAAGCCCATTTGAGAGTGGCGAAATCATGTTTTCTAAGCCTACTTGAGGGTGGCAAAATCCATGACTTAGCCTACTTGCGAGTAACACCTCTAAACCATTTTCAAACAAACGAACATGAAATGTTTTGTTCCAACTTAGGCGATCTAATTTATACTTGTATACTGTGCGCATCACATAGTAAGCTAGCTAATAAACCGGAATAAGAACACATGTGTTTTCAAAAACAACATATCATGTTAAGTAAAGGTCGATCTTTGATCGGGTGAGCGGGGGTGCTCAGTGCATGACCTTCCCCTCTCGTACCCAAGTTCCCGAGCCGAGGCAACTTTGGTAATGACGGACACGTGGCCTTAGGCACGAGTCAGGGTTTCCTAAATTTCCCAAAAATAAAACATTTAGGTGGCGACTCTGTATCTGGCAAAGCAGTCCATGTTTGGCACTTCTTTATTAAAATCGATTTTCCAAAACGATTTGCCGGATTTGGACTCTTTGGTGATTTAACGGTCTCACATCGCACTTTGTGAGATTAGATTCAAAACAGTGACACGAGTCCGAACTGTAGTAGCTAAGAAGAAACGATTCGCGCCCTCGCGCGCGGAGCGGGAGTTCTCGGGCGGTCTACAGCTATGTAGAGGTAATGTGTTCCTTCTGGCTAACAACCGGTAAAGCAAGCAGACATGGATCTTAGTGAGACCATGATGGTAATGTAGGGCTTGGTGAGACCACAAGTTGTTTATTTTATTATGACATTTTATTGCTAATGTGTGTGTATTTGTAGAGATTATTGTTGACGAAAATATGTATTGAGAATATAGTTGAAGTTGTGTTATGAGGTGGATATTGAATTCGGTAATAATATGAGTGTTGTTTGTTGTAAATGAGTAGCACGAAAGTACAAAGGATTAATTGTGGATTGATTTTGAAAATAAACAACATGATGAAATTATTTAGATTATAAAAGATGAGTCGGAAAATTGCCGAAATGGTTAATGTGTGCATCATATTCAAGATGTGATTTACATTTGAAAATCTTTTTGAATTGAGAATGATGAGTTACGAAGGTCCGAAAAAGGATTTTTTTGAGAAAAAGTATTTTTTTGAGAAAAAGTATACGTACGTATGTATATTTTGGATATGAAAAACAACACTATCTATATATATTTATTGAACTAAAGCATTCATGATCATATATATCTATATTATACTATTGTTTAGAATTATTTGGATCTCTACTAGACATTAATGTTCATCCTACGTTGTTAACCATTTTTCAGGTGAGAAGTTTGGAATATTTTTCAAAACATGGAGTCTCTTTATTTGTTGGCTACGAGGTCTATTACTTGTAGGCGAAATGCCATCTTATTGTAATATGGGTTGATCTCTTTTTATTTGTTTGTTTTGTTTTATTTTCTTCTATGTAAGCCTATGGGCACATGTTATAAATTATTGTAGTTGAACAGTTCATCACCGTACATGAGTGAGAACATTTATTGCTTAGCTATTTATTCTTGCTTCCACTTTTATTATTATGGAAATGGACTATAATCAGGGATTATATAATAATATTCGAGTAATAAAATTTCGGGCGTTACAACTTAGAAGGACAGGTGACAATAAAATAATTTTCCATAACATTTTGTATGGCAAGTTGGCAACCCACAAAAGTTAAGAGATAGTGCCCAACCACATAGTATATGCTTCGTTTATGGGGAAGATTATTCAGTGATTTTGGGTAATAGTTATTGTTGTTCGATTCATGGGACTTATTTTGATTCAATTTTGATAAAGGGATCTCACTGAAAAATTCTATTACAAAGATAGATGCACTAATAAGTCTTTTTGACTTTTTGGTGCATAAAAAATTCATTTCACTTTTAATTTTACAAAAAAAAATATATTTTTTATTTTGTTAGCAGTATTTTCATAAAAAGTGTCACTAATTGTAAGTTTTGAGTGACAGGTTGAAAAATTTGTCACAAAAAAGTCTTTAATTGTCATTTTTTAGCAAGAGATTTTGAAAATCGTCACTAATTTTCAGTTTTTAGTGACAGATTCATAAAATCATCACAAAAAGTCTTTAAGTACAACTATTAGAACTTTTTTTATCGATAAAAACACTTGAGGTACTAAATGGTGTGCATGTCCTTATCATAGGACCTGTAAGTAATTAACTCTTTTGATAATCCAATTGTTAACTTTGTAGGGTACATCGAATAAAACATTCTTGTAAAAAATCAAGTTGGTCGGACATCGTCTTTTCATCAAATTGCATATTCAGTTTTATACTTTAAATCACATTTATCATTATTTTTTATAAATACAAATGCAATTCAATAAAACGGCTATCGATACCGATCAACTTTATTTTTATAGGTATATTTTGTATCCTAAAAAATAAATGGCTTGGTCATTGAAATGGATCCCAATAAGGGTCCTACTATCGCTGTGCACAATAGCCACCTCAATTCCATGGTTAGGTGGTGTTGCAAGGTGGTTATGATCGGTAAAAGAGGTACATGCCATGATTTTGGTCATGTTTGTTTGGTGGATTAGGATGGATTACTAGTATGATCGCATTAGGTTGGAGATATAAGATAAATGCATTTATTTGTGCACTAGTGTGGTAATATTAGTTAATTTGGATAAAATATGAAAATTATGTAAAAATCCTTATCGCATATAAAGTAACATTGTTAGTTTTGTAAAATAAAGGACACAATGGTCTTTTAATCACCAATCCATGAGGTGGAACTAATAACCCTAACCCTTTCATTGGATGTTAATCACACCATGAGAAGAAGTTTATGAATTAACAATCTCATATTACAAATAAATATCATTTAAGTGAGGCTCATATATTGTTAATACAATCCTCCTCCTCAAACCTCTAATTAAACATGATCTTTGTCTTCAGACATGAAAAAAAATAAAGACTATATATCAATTAGTGATTGATTGATGGTAAAATAAGCAGAGCCCCTTAAGCACTTAATTAATAATTTTCTTGTTTATGATCTTTGTCTGTACAATCCATCAAGATTGATTGCATTAGCAACGGTTCCACACCTCATCACCAACTAAAGATTCAGTTCACACCACGACACTTACAAATGAAGACCAAGGGCATCACAATGAAATGATTATAGATTTTTGTTAAAATAAATAAATAAAGATTTATTTAAAAAAATTAGTCAAAACCAATGTTTAGAAATCTGAAACCGGATCAGTTGGTTGAACCGGTTGGACTAGTGATCGGACCTTGTTCCAGTTCGAAAAACCCTCTAAACCCGAACATAGCTCAAAACCGATCTAAAATGAAAGAATCGGAAGAACCGCCGATTCAACCGTCAAACCCAGCGATCCGGACTGGGTTTTAAGAACCGGCCAGTTTTCTTCATCTTTCTTTTCCCTTTGTTGTTGCTCTGTTTCTATCCTTTTTGCTGCTATGTTTCTTAAGCTGCTTAATGCTTATCTTTATAGTCATTATCATGTCCAAACAAAACAAAAAGCATGGAGGCAAAGAAAAGTCAATGATGGAATAATAATATACCACTAAATATTTTTAAAAAATTCATAAATATTTTTATAATAAATTTCGGATTTCATAGTTGTTAGTTAATGGTTTGGTGAACTAATTTTTTGATTATATATTCCGGCACTCATCATGCAAAAACAAATATATGTATACTCATCTTGCAAATATTTTGAAAATTCTATTTGTGAGTGTTGATTTCTGATCACACAACAAAAGGGGGAACTCAACTGGAGAGCATCGATACAATAGATTAAGCCCAACAACCTGTAACATGAAGATGAGAATTCTCGCAGTGGTTCGTCCACCCGGGGGAACTCCGACGATCAAGTCAGTAAATCTTATCTCTCACAGATATCAAAACAGTACTTAACGCACAAGTCAAAGCATCACAAATAAAAACATACCTTAGACCCACGAGGGTGCCTTACTTTAATAATGATCAGTGTTCAACTTCCCCTAGAAGTCTTACTTCATGGGACTCTATCCTTTACAAGGATAACATCTATCACAACTTACACTATTCAGATTAAGATGAACTCCCTCAAGAGTCCCATCTTTATCCAAATAGGTAGCTTGATGTCATCTAGGACTCTAGTCCTCTATCCAAATATCTCGGATTCTGGTATCCCCGCAGAATACCTCGGCAGTGCCCTAAACATCTTGACAAACATGATCTACCCATGTGGCACCTCGACTAACACCTCAGCGTCACTTTAGCCATGTGGTGTCATCTCAAAATACTTCCCCACAACTGCCTCTAGGTTCTATTACCTCGGCTACCTGAGGTGATAGAACCTACATCGTTTCATCTTCCAACATGCTAGAGATACTCTTCCGACTGAGATCATGACTCGCTGGCGTATCGAAACAAGGACTCAAATGCCCACTCGTCAAGAACCAAGAATCAAGAACCATCATGTTCTATTTCATCCAGGTCCAACATCTCGACAAAGATCACACTACTAGTAGAGATCATGATTCACTAGTTCAAGAACATCAAGACCGTAGTATCAACTCATCAGGAACCAAGAACAAACAAGTTCTGTCCCATCTAAATTTAACATCTCAACCGAGATCAACATCTTAACCAAGATCATCATCTCAACCAAGATCATCATCTTAACCAAGATCATCATCTCAACCAAGATCATCATGTCTACGCCACCTAACAGGCACGTCATCCAAGGCAGTTACATAATGTTTTTCCACTTTTTCGTTTTTTGGAAAAAACTTCCTTCACTCTCTCTCTAGAAGTCACCATTGCCATTCCTTCGAAACTTTTCATATTACAACTCTGGTCACCACTTCCAGCATGCACTCAGCAGTTCTATTCCGATCAGAGCGTCGTATAACTTCGGTGAATCCCATTCTGGCATTTACTTCCTCGGCTCCGCTTTGTAAGTCCTTGATTTCTTTTATTTTAACTTCAATTCTCCACTATTTGCAAATATATTCCTTATGTGGATTGTTACACATCACACACGGTATCTGTATCTGCATCTACATTGCCATCTTGTATACATATTCGAATCCCATTGTTCTATATGCCTTCACTTGCTTTGACTCAAATTTTGTCCTTCATATTCTTGAGCCCATCTTCACATTTTCTGTATTTGACACATATCTTCTGGCACACTGTCACCAAATTCTATCAATTTTGTTCATACCTTGAATCTGTCAATGCTCTATTTTTCTCGTATTCTTGAATCTTTTATCACCGTTTCATATTTTTTAGACCTATTTCTTCTATCTGTTCTTGCTTGTTAGTAGATTACTACCTTTGAATCTTGTACATTTGCATAGACTTAGGTTTAGGATTTGCTAGAATCCACACTCGGGAAAACTAAAACAAATTTTCCCCCAAACCTTCCTCAGAATCCTGAAACTGATAACCTAGCAGTCCTTAGGGTTTCGCCAAGGTCTTTAACCCACATAGTCCAACCTTCCTTGCCAAAATTTCCCTAGTCGAGGTCATGGGGATGTTCAAATGGAGGGTAGACTCCTCTAATAAACTAGAATACTTCTATCATGAATTCTCCATTCCATCCAACGTTCATCTAAGGTTGGTTGGGGATGAGGATTCCATGATGCCTGGAGAGACATATATGCCCTTCCCTGTAGTATGTATCATTGAGGGTGGAGTCAGATTCCATCTTGACATCTTGTTTTGCTTCGGGCTGAGGTGTCTTCTTTTGTATCTAAACAAGTTGCTTTTTTTAAATGTAAGTCCTCTTTTTGACTAAGCGTTGAATGCTTGTCTTTGTCTTTACTATCTTATATGTTTCCATACTTAGAATATTTTTGTACTTCTCCCAAGTATACTTTAAATGTGTAATCACTTCGAGTTAGAACACATCCGACATGTACCACCTCAAATTCACTTCATCTAGGGTGCACCCTTAGTTGGTCACCTCAGACCAACTTACCTCGAAGTTCACCTTTTACTATGACCTCGGCCAACAGGCACTTTATAAAAAAATTTTGAATAACATTCAACAAGTATTGCTTCCTTACTTATACTTGCTGTCTTTTATCAAGACTTCACCCTTCCAACATTTCCAGGTTTGACGACCTAGTTGGTGATCTCGAGTAACCAACAACTCGAGTGTCCCCTTATCTGGATACCTCGGCTGACTACAACTTGTAAATTTTTTCAAAAATTTCAACAAGTGTCAAGCTTATTCCTGCTTCCTTTATCTGGATACCTCGGCTGAATCTAACTTGTAAATTTCAACTAGTGTCAAGCCTATTCCTTATTCTTGCTTTCTACCCTCAAATGTGAACTTAAGTATCACTTATGTTCACATTAAGCATGCATTTTCAATTTTACTAAAGTCTGATTCAAACAAATCTTAGTCGAGGTTTTCAACCTCGATGTCTCTATTAATCTGACTAGATCAAACTTAGTTCAACTCTGCCATTATGGCAAGTCTAAGTTATTCGTCATGTTTCATTCGGAAACATAGCCAACTTAGTTCAACTATCATATGACAAGTATAATTCAACTCTACCATATGATAAGTCTAAGTTATTCATCATGTTTCATTCGGAAACATCGCCAACTTAGTTCAACTCTATCATATGGCAAGTATAATTCAACTCTACCATATGATAAATCTAAGTTATTCGCCATGTTTCAATCGGAAACATCGCCAACTTAGTTTAACTCTATCATATAGCAAGTGTAATTCAACTCTACTATATGATAAGTTTAAGTTATTCGTCATGTTTCAATCGGAAACATCACCAACTTAGTTCAACTCTATCATATAGCAAGTGTAATTCAACTCTACCTTATGGTAAGTCTAAGTTATTCGTCATGTTTCATATTGAAACATTGCAAACTTAGTTCAACTCTACCATCTCGGCAAGTCTAAGTTATTCGTCATGTTCGCCAGGGGAACATCGTCATAAGACTTTTCGGTCTTATCGCATAATCATGGATTTCAACAACATTTTCACGCTTTTTTACATAGGCTTCAACATCTTTTTGCATGTAGAACCACTAGAATCCCTACGATATAGCTCTATGGGCAAGGGATCTTCCCCCTGCATAGCTTCCACATACTCCTTTGTGGTCTTTGTATAAAAAGTCTTTAACCTGGGAAAGATGTACACATCGTAATAGAGGTCTAGTAAAAACCCTTCTATATAGATGGCCTTCTGCCGACAGGCAGAACCTGGTCAACTTCAGTTTGATCTTGTGTGCTTCCTTTTTGTCTTATGGGATCTGGGATCTATTTACTTAGATTGAGCTCTTCTCTTCTCGAACCTAAACATCTAGGCCGAGATCTTATCTTCTGGAATCTGGGATCTTCTTACTCAAGCTGAGTTCTTCTCTTCTCGAACTTAATCATCTAGGCCGAGATCTTGTCTTCTGGAATGTGGAATCTGCTCAGTTAGGCTAAGCTCTTATCTTCTCAAACCTAATCATCTAGGCAGAGATCTTGTCTTCTGGAATCTAGAATCTGCTCACTCAGGCTGAGCTCTTGTCTTCTCGGACCTAATCATCTAGGTCGAGATCTTGCCTTCTAGAATCTGGGATCTGCTCACTTAGGCTGAGCTCTTCTCTTCTTGGACCTAATCATCTAGGCCAAGATCTTGTCTTCTAGAATCTAGGATCTGCTCACTCAGGCTAAGCTCTTGTCTTCTCAGACCTAATCATCTAGGCTGACATCTTGTCTTCTGGAATCTGGGATCTGCTCACTTAGACTAAGCTCTTCTTTTCTAGGAGCTACTCATCTAGGCTGAGATCTTGTCTTTTGAAATCTGGGATCTGCTCACTCAAGCTGAGCTCTTATCTTCTCGGACCTAATCATCTAGGCCGAGATCTTGTCTTCTGGAATCTAGGATCTACTCACTCAGGCTGAGCTTTTGTCTTCTCAGACCTAATTATCTAGGCCGAGATCTTATCTTCTGGAATTTGAGATCTTCTCACTTAGGCTGAGCTATTCTCTTCTTGGACCTGATCATCTAAGTCCAGATCTTGTCCTCTGGAATCTAGGATCTGCTCACTCAGGCTGAGCTCTCGTCTTCTCGGACCTAATCATCTAGGCCGAGATCTTGTCCTTTGGAATCTAGGATCTGCTCACTCAGGCTGAGATCTTCTCTTCAAACCTAATCATCTAGGCCGCGATCTTGTCTTCTAGAATCTGGGATCTGCTCACTTAGGCTGAGCTCTCGTCTTTTCGAACCTAATCATCTAGGTCGTGATCTTGTCTTCTGGAATCTAAGATCTACTCACTCAGGCTGAGCTCTTGTCTTCTTGGACCTAATCATCTAGGCTGAAATCTTGTCTTTTGGAATCTGGGATCTGTTCACTTAGGCTGTGCTCTTCTCTTCTCGGACCTAATCATCTAGGCCAAGATCTTGTCTTCTGAAATATGGGATCTGCTCACTTAGGCTAAGCTCTTCTCTTCTCGGACCTAATCATCTAGGCCGAGATCTTATCTTCTGGAATCTAAGATCTGCTCACTCAGGCTAAGCTCTTGTCTTCTTAGACCTAATCATCTAGGCCGAGATCTTGTCTTCTGGGTGCCAGTTTTGGTTGCTGGTACTGGCATGTCTTGTAATGGGGATGTTGGCTGCATCACGTTATTCTGCATCATGAGGTTGACCATTGTCTGGAGATCTGTTAACTTATTTGCCATGTCTTTCAGTTTCCTCGTCTTTTCACCAGCATCTGTCCCTCCATACCTGAAGGTTGTTTTCATGGTAGTACTCATCTCGGCTACCCTTTTTGTTCCCTTCTCGGCCTTTGGCGACATTATTCGCCTCAGGATTCACTTCTTGCACTTTTCCGTTATGGTCCCCTCCTTCAGTGTTAGGATCCACATACTCCTCCTCCTCACTGTGGATGTCATTCCCAATCCTCACTTCATATCCGTTGTTGGCCATCTATCCTTACTAAGTTCCCACAAACGGTGCCAAATTGTGAGTGTTGATTTCCAACCACACAACGAAATGGGGAACTCAACTAGATAGCATCGACACAATAGATTAAGCCCAACAACCTATAATATGAAGATGAGAATTCTCGCGGTGGTTCGTCCACCCGGGGGCACTCCAACGATCAAGTCAGTAAATCTTATCTCTCACAGATATCAAAACAGTACTTAATGCACAAGTCAAAGCATCACAAATAAAAGCATACCTTAGACCCACGAGGGTGCCTTACTTTTATAATGATCAGTGTCCAACTTTCCCTAGAAGTCTTACTTCATGGGACTCTATCCTTTACAAGGATAACATCTATCACAACTCATACTATTCAAATTAAGATGAACTCCCTCAAGAGTTCCATCTTTATCCAAGTAGGTAGCTTGATGTCATCTAGGACTCTAGTCCTCTATCCAAATATCTCGGATTCTGGTATTCCCGCAGAATATCTCGACAGTGCTCTAAACATCTCGGCAAACATGATCTGCCCACGCGGCACCTCGACTGACACCTCAGCGTCACCTTAGCCACATGGCGTCATCTCAAAATACTTCCCCACACTATTATTTTGTTGAATTTAATTATGTTTTTTCATATTATACTTATATTTTTAATATATATATTAAAATATATTTATGATGTAATTATGACGCCACGGTTCAATTGCTTCGACCCGACGATTGAACCGGTGACCCGTCCACCCAGTCCATTTTTCGGTTTGCTCACCGGTCCGGTTTTCAAAACATTGATCAAAACTCTTTTTAAAACATTTTATAATAATACACTCCAATAAATTTTAATGGCTAAAGTCCCTTAATTAATTATTTTGAAAATTGAAGGACATATAATCCGTTGATTTAAATATTAGCTTTTCTTGATTAAAATGCACAAAAAAACAATCCATTGATTTAAATATTTCTAACAAATTTACCCCTCAAACAACTATTGGCATCTAACAACTTATTAGCAGGTTCCTCATAGTTGATGACCAATGGCTCTACTCGTCCATTATCCATGTCGAGAAGGTATAACAGTGCATCAAAATGAATAAACTTCCTTAAGTAATTATAAGAAGTGTCTTCTATTTTGATAATGTTAAGTTCCACTTTTTTTGTAATCAATTCAATAGCTATTGTAAAGCCTCAAAAATCCAACGTTGGTGATTGATATATCAAAAATTTATACTTCTCCATCAGTTATAAATGTTGGAATTGTAGTTTTTATAGGCTTATTTTGGGCCAACTTTGAGCCCAAATTTGAGTAAGGCCCACACGTCTTTTGGGGTGAGTCCAAAGAGGTGACGTGTTCCTTGCCGCGTGGCAAATCACACGGTGAAGACGTTTCGTCAAAACCATTTATGAGTGAATGAGAAGTTGACATCGTTTTCGGATTTGTGGAATGGACAATTAAAGAAGTAAAATATGAGTTTCCTTGAAATGGTTGTCCTACATTGAAACTTAAAGAGAACTTATGTATGTATATAAGTTCTAGGTGGGAATACTTGGGTTGGTCCCCAAGGGGCACCCCAAATTTGTAGAAGGGAGGAGTTATAGAAAAAGTGGGCTTTGGCTCAAACCACCACACGCGCGCGCCGCCGCCAGTCCAACCAGCCGTGCCGTGCGCGGGTGTGGGTCGGGTCAGTCCTAATATTAATTTTTGGACAAAATTTATTTGAATTTTTTCCAAAAATGTTTGTGGGAAAATTATTTTTTCTGAATAAAATTAATTCAAAATTTACGCCAAATTTGAATTCAATTTTCTGTCCAAAACAGTGCCTTCTTTGGTCCAATTTCCACCAGTCTAGCAGACAGATTCAAACTGTGGACCGAACAGGTTCAATTTCAAACCATACTTGTTCAGTTTAAAAACCTACCTGTTCGACCCTTCCAAAGGGTCACCAGTTTGCCTATAAATATAGGATCATTCCAGCAGTTTGTTGTTCCAGAAAATTCATTTCTCTTCCCGATTTTGCTCTCTTTGCATTATTCTTCATACTAGTTTTTAGAGAAATTTCTAAGTGTATAGAACACAAGTTCTAGTTCGTCGTACAAATTATTTGGAATGCTACTACAATCTGTGTAAAGATCATTATATCCTAGGAGATAAAAGCCATTTATCCGTAAGTACCAGAACGGGGCGAATCTATCTTGAGGACAGAGTGTCACACACTCGACTTGATCTTTTTTATTGTTAAGTTGCTTCGGTAAATAAATTATGTAAGTAAATTATTTTTATTTGTTTGTTTTGTTTCATATTTTTATCTCTTACACAGAAGATTGTTCCAATAATTTTAAGATAGATTCGAATTATTCTGTTTATACAGAATTTTTCGTGTGTTTCCTTTTCTTCCTTTCTTCTTCTTACAGAAATTATTTTCTGTGGCTTTACAAAGTAATATTCTGGTTGAAAAATACAAATAGTAGTAATATATTATTTGACAAATAGTAGTAATATACTATTTATTTTCTTTGACAACTAGTAGTAATATACTAGTTATCATTAACAATTTCAGAATATTCATTTGTGAAGTTGGTCAAAAATTAATTTTGGTTTTCAAAAATAATTTTTGAGTTTTCATTAATTAATATTCTATTTTCAGTATTTAATTTTTAAAGTACAGAAATTTTTTCTGCATGGAATTAATTTGTTTAAAAAAATTAGTTTCAAATTAAAAGGAAATCAAGTTACAATTTTTATTTCTTTTATTTTTACAGAATTAAATTATGTGTTTATGGTTTAATTTTTTGTGTAGTATAAAATTCTAATTATAATTTTGTTTTATAATTTAGAATTCATGGCTACTAAAACTAGTCAGACTAATGTTCAAACCAGTATTGGTATGGTAACTGTAATTGCTCCAACCCCCTTTTCCTATTATGACTGTGACAATCAATCACGGTGAAAAGCCAGATAAGTTCTTAGGAACTGATTTTAAAAGATGGCAGCAAAAAATGTTGTTCTATCTTACTACTCTCAACCTGGCATATTTTCTTCGTAAGAATGCTCCTACTCTGAAAAATGATAAAACCGACCAACAAGTGGTTGTTGCGGTCGATGCCTGGAAACATGCTGATTTCCTTTGCCGGAACTATATCTTGAACGGACTTGATAACACATTATACAATGTCTACAGCCCTATGAAAACGGCAAAAGAACTTTGGGAGTCTTTGGAGAAAAAGTACAAAATAGAAGATGCTGGCTCGAAGAAATTTGTAGTAGACAAATTTCTGGACTTTCTGATGGTTGATTCTAAGACTGTGATCAGCCAAATTCAAGATCTCTAACTTATTATGCATCATGCAAAAGGCATGTCTCTTAGTGAATCCTTCCAAGTTGCTTCCTTAATTGAAAAATTACCATAAGGCTGGAAGGAATTCAAGAACTACCTCAAACATAAGTGCAAAGAAATGACTTTAGAGGAATTGATTGTGCGTTTGAGGATTGAGGAGGACAACCGCAATTCCGAGAAGCGGGCTGGTAAGTATCTAATGGAGTCTAAAGCAAATGTGGTGGAATATGCTTCAAAAGCAAAGAAACGGAAGTATGCTGGAGAAAGTTCCGCACAAGGCTCTAAAGGAGAAGAAACTAAGAAGTACAAGTTTAATGGCAAATGTTACATCTATGACAAAAAGGGACTTCGGGCCAAAGATTGTCGTAGCAAGCATAAAGGCAAAAGAAGATCAAGCAAGAAGCCTGCTCAAGCTAATATGACCGAAATAGACAAAATTTTCAAAGGTGTAGAGGACATAAATCTTTTTTGCAATTGTTTCCGAGGCAAACCTTGTCGGAAATCCTAAAGAATGGTGGGTGGACACTGGTGCTACTCGCCATATCTATGCCGACAAAACGATGTCTATATCTTATTCTGTGGTAGACAACTGCAAACAACTATTCATGGGCAACTCCTCGACTTCTAAAGTTGAAAGACAAGGAAGATTATTCTGAAGATGACATCTAGAAAGGAACTCACGCTCAACAATGCGATGTATGTACCAGACATTTGCAATAACCTTGTTTCCAGATCTCTATTGAGTAAAAATAGGTTTAGGCTAGTTTTTGAAAGTGACAAATTTGTACTTACCAAAAATGGGATGTATGTAAGGAAAGATTTCATGTCTGATGGCCTTTTCAAACTAAATGTAATGACTGTTGTACCCTCTGCTATTAATAAAAATACATCTTCTTCTTACTTGCTTGAGTCTTCAAATTTGTGGCATGGTAGATTAGGACATGTTAATTATGGATCTTTGCGTAGATTAATTAATATGGAATGTTTACCTAAATTTTAAATTGATCCAAATCATAAATGTGAAATTTGTGTTGAGGCAAAATTAACCAAAACTCCTTTTCATACAATTGAAAGAAGTACGGAACCACTTGAATTAATTCACAATGAAATTTGTGATTTTAAATCAATTCAAACTAAAGGTGGGAAGAAATATTTTATCACTTTCATAGATGACTATACTAGATATAGTTATGTTTATTTAATTCGAACCAAGGATGAACCTTTGAAATCTTTCATTCAATTTAAGAATGAAGTAGAAAATCAACTTGGTAAGAAAATTAAAAAACTAAGAAGTGATAGAGGTGGTGAATATGAATCACATTTTGGTGAGTTTTGTAAAGAGCATGGAATAATTCATCAAGCCACCACTCCTTACTCACCTCAGCAAAATGGAATTGCTAAAAGGAAAAATAGGGCTTTAAAAGAAATAATAAATGCCATGTTAATAAGTTCTCGATTACCTGAGAACTTGTGGGGGAAAACAATACTTTCTGCTAATTATATTCTTAATAAAGTATCCCGAAAGAAAGTGAATCAAACACCTTATGAAATGTAGCATAGGAGAGTACCATCCTACAAATACTTAAAAGTGTGGAGGTATTTGGCTAAAGTGACTATTCCTAGTCTTAAAAAGACTAAGATAGGTCCTAAGACTGTTGATTGCATATTCATTAGTTATGCCAAGAATAGTAGTGCATGTCCATTTTTTATTCATAAATCAGAACATTTTGAAATGCATGTAAATACTATTATAAAATCTCGGAATGCATCATTCTTTGAACATGTGTTTCCTAATAAAACTGGACAAGAGGCTAGTACTAATAAAAGATCTTATGATGCTATTTCTAATCATAGTCAAGAACAAGATCAAGAGATAGATCAAAATGAAGAAGAGGAACCTAGGTGTAGTAAACGTGATAGAACCTCAAAATCTTTTAGTCCAAATTTTCCAACTTTTTTGTTAGAAAATGAGCCTTTAACTTTCAAATAAGCTATGTCCAGTCCTAAGGCTCCTTTATGGAAAGAGGCTATAAATAGCGAAATTGAATCCATCTTGCAAAATCATACTTAGGAAATGGTAGATTTGCCACCAGGTTGTAAACCTCTTGGGTACAAGTGGATTTTCAAAAGAAAAATGAAAGCGGATGTATCAATCGACAAATGCAAGGCAAGACTTGTGGTTAAAGGATATAGACAGTAATAATGACATGATTAAAACTACCAAGAAAATGTTGAATAAACATTTTGACATGAAAGACATAGGGATTGCTGATGTAATACTTGGTACGAAAATTATCAAAATATCATAAGGTTATGCCTTGTCACAATCACATTATATTGAGAAAATATTTGACAAATTTAGCAAAGATGATGATTATCTTGCTAGAGCACCTTTGGATATTAATTTTTTTTTCTTTCTAAGAATGCACAAGAAAGTATTTCTCAATTAGAGTATGCCCAAATTATTGGAAGCTTAATATACTTGATGAAATGCACTCGCCCAGATATAGGCTATGCAGCAAGTAAATTAAGTAGATATACAAATAATCCAGGAGTAGAACACTAGAATGCTATTATAAAGGTTCTAAGATATCTCCGATTTACTCGTAACATTGGACTAAATTATATTAGATATCCAGCAGTACTTGAAGGATACTGTGATGCAAACTGGATATTGGATACTAGAGACTCAAAATCCACCAGTGGGTATGTTTTTACTCTTAGTGGTGCGGCTGTATCTTGGAAATCTTCCAAACATACTTGCATTGATAGGTCTACTATGGAGTCAGAATTTATAACTTTAGATAAAGCTGGGGAAGAAGCAGAATGGCTTCGTCACTTCCTTGAAAATATTCCAATGTGGCCAAAACCGGTGCCTGCTATATGCATACATTGTGATAGTCAATTAGCAATAGGTAGAGCACAGAGTCATTTATATAACGGTAAGTCACAACACATTCATCATCAACATAACACTGTGAGACAACTACTCTCTAATGGAATTATTTGCATTGAATATATGAAGTCTAAAAACAACATAGCATATCCACTAACCAAAGAGTTAGCAAGAGAGTTAGTTAAGAATTCATAAAGGGGAATAGGACTTAAGCCTATTAAATAAGAGTTACCACAATAGCAACCCAACCTAGTTGACTGGAGATCCCAAGATCTAGGTTCAAAGGGACAACCGAGTTGTGTATGACTCAGAAGGATCACTGGGGAGTTAGACTCCTACCCATTTCTATGATGAAATAGCGATGTCTGCAGCATTTTAGGTTAAGTAATACTTTTAATGATTCTTATATCTAGGAATACCTAATGGAGTATTACAGGATACTCTTCATAAGAATCACCTATATGAGTGTTGACTGGGCCCGTTTTATGAGATTTGTGAAGGGCTACAATTCTCTAGAGCACTCATGAAAGACCAGGTTATTCAAGACCAAAATGAACACAATAGTGAGAACTAAACTGTGCCTAGTAACATTCTGTGTGAGTTCTATTGTCTAGGTTTACACAAATGGCCGAACAGTTCAAGACATCATGTTCACTGGTTAGCTAATAAATCTGATAGTGTCTCACAAGGGAAGGTTCAAAGCCAAAAGCTACCTATCCTTTGCAGAATATTTTCAATTTATGTACTCTCTATAATTAGATCATGTTGTTGCATTTTCTCTCCGTCAAATTCCATTCATGTGGGGATTGTTGGAATTGTGGTTTTTATAGGCTTATTTTGGGCCAACTTTGAGCCCAAATTTGAGTAGGGTCCACACATATTTTGGGGTGGGTCCAAAGAGGTGACGTGTTCCTTGCAACATGGAAAGTCACATGATGAAGACGGTTCGTCAAAACCATTTATGAGTGAATGGGAAGTTGACGTCGTTTTTAGGTTCGTGGAATGGACAATTAAAGAAGTAAAATGTGGGTTTCCTTCAAATGGTTGCCCCACGTTGAAACTTAAAGAGAACTTATGTGTGTATATAAGTTCTAGGTGGGAACACTTGGATTGAGCCCGAAGGGGCACCCCAAGTTTGTAGAAGGGGGGAGTTATGGACAAAGTGGGCTTTGGCTCAAACCACCACACATGTGCACGGGTGTGGGTTGTGGGTCAGGTCGATCGTAATATTAATTTTTTGGACAAAATTTATTTAGATTTTTTTCAAAAATTCTTGCGAGAATTATTTTTTCTGAATGAAACTAATTCAAATTTTGCGCCAAATTTGAATTCAATTTTCTATAAAAAAAAAAAAAACAGTGCCTTCTCTGGTCCAATTTCCAACAGTCCAGCAGACAGATTCAAACTGTGCACCGAACAGGTTCAATTTCAAACCATACCTATTCAGTTTGAAAACCTACATGTTCGACCCTTCCAAAGGGTCACCAATTTGCCTATAAATACAAGATCATTCCAGCAGTTTGTTGATCCAAAAAATTCATTTCTCTTCTCGATTTTGCTCTCTCTTTGCATCATTCTTCATACTAGTTTTTAGAGAAATTTTTGAGAGTATAGAATACAAGTTCTAGTTCGCCGTACAGATTGTTTGAAGTGCTACTACAATCTGTGTAAAGATCATTGTATCATGGGAGAGAGACTCCATTTATCTGTAAGCACCAGAGTGGGACGAATCTGTCTTAAGGACAGAGTGTCACACACTCGACTTGATCTTTTTTATTGTTAAATTGTTTCGGTAAATAAATTCTATCAGTAACTGTAGCTTGCTTTTCGTGCTCCTTTCGGATACGATTAGCCCTACAGTTGGGACTCCCGTGGTTCTAAATCTGATTTCACAAGTGCAATGTGAAATAGATAAACACAAATTAGTCCAAATCCGGCCAATCTTTTGGAAAATCGATTTTGAATCAAAATGTCAAAAATGGCCTGCTTTGCCAGATTTCAGAGTCGCTACCTAAATATTTTTTGGAAATTTAGGAAACCCAAGACTCGTGCCAAAGACCACTTATCTATTATCACCAAAGTGTCTTGGCTCGAGAACTTAGGTATAAGAGGAGAAGGTTATGAATTGAGCACCCACTCACCTGATCAAAGATCGGCCTCTACTAATCATGATGTGAATCTTATGTACAGTATATGCTCTTGTTCCGATTATTAGACTAATTTACTATGTGATGCACACAAGTATAGACTAATTTACAAAAGTTGGAACGCTTTGAATTTATGTTTGTTTGAAAAGAGTTTTGAATATGCATCGCTCAAAAAAAGTGAACTTGTATATACATTAGTCAAAACATCCCAATTGAAGTAATTAACATTCATCTACTAGCATTCAAACAGGTATGTCACTTAAGCACTTAGCCTCATGGTATTATGCTTACTATGGCAACACTAACACTTATGCAATATGCTAAAGCAATAAATGCTCACGTAGTACTCCAAGGCAAGTCAAAAGAAATAAAACAATTAGAAAAATACATGCTCTAATATGCAAGTGACTAATGCAACACATATAAAATGCAACTACTAGGCTTGGCTTTTAGCATGGCATGTGAGTCAATTCAAGGCATGCAACAAAGTACATATTCGAATAAGGAATTTGAAATTGACATTGATTAGTATGATGAGCCGAACCCTTATGTATGCAAGACGAATGGATAAAAGTCATGGAAGCGAGTAAATAAAAGGGAGAAAGAAATGGGAGTTGGAAGACATACACAATATTACAATTTTGCCCTCACACAAAAAAGTCCGAATGAATGTCCTACTCAACTCATTATTAACTAATTATTACAATACCGAATAAATGAATTAACTACATTAACTAGCTATTACAAATTAGAATTAAACTAATTATAACACACTAATTATTCTAGAGCACTTAATTAGGTTAACTAGCTATTACAAACTCAAAGGAATTTTAACTAATTAATTACAACACACTAATTTAATCTAAGAGCTATGTAAATTAAATAAAATGAGTGGGGAGCGAAGAGTGATGCGTGCAACCGAAAACATCCTCCCGGAAATACCTCTGTTTTGCTGCCAGAACTGTTCTGTCTGCAATTAGAAAATACTTATATTTTTGCCTCAGCTTCTTCTTTGTTTTGCAAGAAAAATGACAATGCTTGGCTAAAAGGAGGTGGTTGACCGGCCAGGGAAAGTTGTGACGCCCCAAAAGTCAGGAATATCAGATAATATATTAACCATTAAATACAGGGTTTATCTAAGGTTACAAGAGTAGGAAACCTTACTAATGAGTCCTTTGGATAATAACCAAGCAAGATCCCAGGAAGGTCAGAGGAGTCAAAATAGCCTCCCTTCAAAGTCCAACCACCTTAGATAGCAAAGCTACCTTTTTGACAGATTTTGACAAGGTATTAACACAAGGCCTACATGAGTTGACGGGGTATAAGGATAGGTTACAAATGTTATATATATACAAATTACAAAGTCATGTCTTAAATACAACATGGGATCTATCACTTACAATCTCAAAACACGTTTACAAACTAGTTTCTAATCCTCCTAGGGTAGCCGTACGTCCTCAAATGCTTCAGCTTTGCCTTCAACCGGTCTAATAGTCTTCAATACCTGGCATGAAACGCCACGAGCTTTGAATGCTCAGTAAACGCACACACACCTCGTCCCTTTTTCCCAATCCAATACACTATCACATTTATAGCTAGCAAGTAGTAAAGCATGATATTCAAGTCAATAACAGCAATTTCAATAATAGAGGAAAGGAACATGTCATTCAAATAGATAACGAAAGTTATAATGTTAGTGGTTAGTATTCAGAAATCCCCCAAAGAGATTTCATCCTCCCAACCACAAGAATTGGACATCGGATTATTCGGAACTCCCCCTTTTGCTGCTTTGTTGTAGAACTAACCTCGGATGCCTACCAACGGTTATATACCGTATAGCGCCGACCGCAGGGCCTCAAAAGGGACAACAAAAAGAAAAAGGTTTTATCTCCTGAATCCAACCTTATCCTTCCAAAAAAGTTTTATCTTCCTGAATGTCCCATCCGGACCCAACCTTATCTCACCAATCAAACCATCACAAAGAATCCGAATACGTCCGTTCCATTCTAGGGTTTACGCGACAACTGCTCGCACAAGACTTAACCTCCAATTAGGGAGCACATCCCATCAATCCATACATAACACATTATCATCTCTTCATTATTCAAGTGATCGAAAACCCAATACCATCCCAATTAAGTTTTCCGTTTGGATCAATGTTTTAAGTCAAGTTAGTAATATCCACATAAGCATGAGCATCATTAAAATGAAGAAGATAAGGAACTGTGGAGAAGTGGTTTGGAAATACTCTTCAGATCCTGGGAGACGCTAGTGATCCTCAGCTAGTCACCTGAAAAGATACAAACAATCCGGTCGGAGATGCCGGAATTAGCACTCCGACGGACAAATTAGTTCAGACACTCAAGATAGATTGTTTACTAAGTTCAGTGAAGTGATTCTTACATACCTTTCTATACCCGTTGTTCCTGTATTTATACTCGTTCCTTCCGATCCTCGGGGCTAGGGCCTGCTTTTTAATCATTGTCCTTTCTTTTATTCGGCCCTAAGGACTTACACTTATTCGGCATATATATCATATTCGGCTTCCCACTCTCGTAGGATACAGCCAATTAATATCAGTCTTCTAATGGTACGCACCTTCTGATTTTTCCATATATTCAGCCCCCACAATTACCCCCTGAACTCCCCATTGACGGTGGTTAATCGGCGTGTTTGGTCTCGAATTGGAAAAGTTGAAATAGGTCAGGCGGCTTCGCGTACCCCAATACAAATGTCAGGATGCGCACACCTTTTTGTTCATCATTACGCTTTCCCGCCTCACTCGTGCGTCTCGCATTTATTGTGATTTGAAATTTAAGTTCTTTCGAATGCACAGTTCGTCGAGTATTCGAGACTCTTGGACCGCCAGCGGATATCCCTTCTCTGACTCGCATTTTCTGCAACTCTTCTCCGTCTACTCTCGTCTCCCTTGCTCCTCGTAAGTCTTCTTCTCTTTTCTTTGCAATCCTACTTTCTGTTTATTATTTTCATTTTGGTGCACCCTTTATTTCCCGTGAGAATGGCCAAACACTTAAAAGACCTCCTTTCTGAAGGTCGTGTCTCCGGATTTCGGCGACACTTTTCCATCCCCAACGATGTTCATCTATCTCTAGTGACGGACAACACTCTGGATATGGAGAGAGAGGACCAAAATTCAATCGTCTTCCCTCTCCTATCCATTGCAGAGGGCAGGGTCCGTTTTCCCCTACATCCATTCCTTAGGGCCGTCCTCCGCTATTGGGGTCTGATCCCTTCTCAGCCCAATGTGAACTTTTTTCGAATCATAATGGGGATCGTAGAGTTGAACCGGCGCCTCAGGATCGATCTTGGGATTCCGACCATTCGGCACTGCTATGCTTTAGCCAAATCTTCCGGTCGGCTTGGGCGGTACTTTCTTAGGGCCAAGGATACTGACCATCATTTGGTAACCATGCTCGCCAGTTCTAGCAAGCGTGTGGATGACGTAATGGTCAATATCCGAGGGAACTGGGAGTTTGGCGAAGGCGAGGGTCGCCTAGACCCTATTCCCAGACGGAGGGGTGAACCAGGTCGCCGCGTGTCCCCTTGTGTTTACTGAACTTTTCTTTTACTCGGCCTTCCCTCCATGTCTAACCCTTTGTCTTTGCAGGCAGTAATTTGAAGAGGATTCTGGTTTCTACTAACGACGCGGTCCTTGCGCAAATTGCGACTGCACTCGGATACTTCGGCCGTCCAAACGTACAGAAGCAAGGGAGAGCGGCCCACATACTTCTTCAGTACGAGCCTACTTACACTACCTTTTCGGCCGCTGACAACATTCCAACTCCATCCGGTGATCAACAGCTTGCGTCAAGAGCCTTAGGCAAGTTGGTCTCGAGGCTTCTGATTCGGGGCAAGACGTCGAGCCAGTGGTAGAGGTAGTCGCCGAACCAGGCAGAGAGTTAGCTGAGGAGGCCGAAGAGGTTGACGAGGCCCTAAACTCGGCATTTGAGGCAACCAGACGTAGTCAGCCTACCTCGCCGTCCACTTCGGGTCGGGCAGAGTTTTCTTCTGGAGATATCTTTGGAGGTTTGGGAGACCTACTCGGCGATTTTTTTGAAGGTATGGCTGGGGAAAGCCTCACACAGATGGCTCGAAGGAAGAATGCCGAGCGTATGGCTGCGCGAAAAAAGGCCGAGGCCACCCGTTCTGGGCCTGCCTTGGTTGAGTCTTTTGAACCCGTTATTGAAGAGCCAGCTAAGACTGTTACGGCCGAAACGGCGAAAGATGTTGAACAACCAGTCATTGAACGGTTGATTCCGGAAGAGCGGGGCAAGAAACGTAGCGCCGACGGAGAGGCCGATTCAGATGATAGTCTTGCCGACAAAAGGCCTCGCTTAGAAAAATCGGATGTGGTCATTCCTTTTATTGTTCAACCAAAGATCAGAGACACGCCGATTCCTTCTGACGCATCGATCATTACCGACCCGGCAGTAGCCTTGAGCCTGGCAGCGTCAGTCTTCCTGCCAGCTGATAAGGCATCCTTTCATGCCGTGCCGGATTTGGTGGCCATAGCCCTATCTACGCAATCGGCCCTTTTGGTAGGTGAACTTTGACTTGTTTTGATTTTGGTTGCCTATGGCATCTAACGATCCCAACTCGTTTTGCAGACGGTCGACAGGATCCCCGACTTGGGACGCCACCTACACGATGCCCTTGAGAGGGTTGACCGTTTGTAGTGGTCGATCAAAAGAGCAGGCCGAGTTTGAGATGATGAGAGCCGCTATAGAGACTGCACGAACCGAAGCCGAAGTGGAAAGGGCTCGGGCTGCCGATCAGCTCCGTGCTGATGTCGAAGATAGGCCGAACACAAGCAAAGAATCGCTCAGGCTAGCTGAGGAGGCGCTTAAGAGGATGGAGACTAAGTTAGCGGAATTGAAGGCGGCCAAGGAAAAGGCAGAATCTGAGGCTTCTGCAGCATTCGAAGCAGGAAAAGGCGCCGCTTTCACAGAATACGTAGATGAAGTCCCCAAGTTTGAGAATCGGGGGTTCAAACACGGGTGGCTCAAGGCCCTTGATGCCGCTGGGGTTACATTGGCCTTGCCAATTCCTTATGAGTAGATGGACGTAGAGCCACTTGAGTCTGACCCCGAGGATTAATCTGGGAGTCATTCAAATTTTATGAAATGCTTTCTCTTTTAATGTATGTTTTTGTTTTAAGGACTTTTGTTGGTTCCGAGTAGTTTTCATGTATAAATTGGCTACTGTCTGCGCTCAATTTATTAATGAAAATTATCTTGTTGTCTCAATTTATTAATGAAAATTATCGTGTTGTTTCACTACTATTCAGGCACAGTTTGTGATGTTATGTTGGTTAAGAATTTTTGCCTTTCACTACCTTAGATAGAATGATTACTCTGTTGAGCTTTCTATGATTGGGTATCTTGGCAATAGACTTATCATTCGTATGCCGAATAGTTCGTTGGTATTACTCAAGCCGAATATATTGATTAATCTGCCCTTGCCCCAAGCGGTGCATGATCATTCTGAAATCGATTCATGGGTCGGCTGGGGCACTTAAGCCGAATATATTGATAAATCTATCACGCCCTTGCCCCAGGCGGTGCATGATCATTTTGAAGTCGATTCATGGGCCGGCTGGGGCACTTAAGCCGAATAGATTGATTAATCTGCCCTTGCCCCAGGCGGTGCATGATCATTCTGAAGTCGATTCATAGGCCGGCTGGGGCACTTAAGCCGAATAGATTAATTAATCTGCCCTTGCCCCAGGTGGTGCATGATCATTCAAAAGTCGATTCATGGGCCGGCTGGGGCACTTAAGCCGAATAGATTGATTAATCTGCCCTTGCCCCAAGCGGTGCATGATCATTCAAAAGTCGATTCATGGGCCGGCTGGGGCACTTAAGCCGAATATATTGATAAATCTATCACGCCCTTGCCCCAGGCGGTGCATGATCATTCTGAAGTCGATTCATGGGCCGGCTGGGGCACTTAAGCCGAATAGATTGATTAATCTGCCCTTGCCCCAAGCAGTGCATGATCATTCAAAAGTCGATTCATGGGCCGACTGGGGCACTTAAGCCGAATATATTGATAAATCTATCACGCCCTTGCCCCAGGCGGTGCATGATCATTCTGAAGTCGATTCATGGGCGGCTGGGGCACTTAAGCTGAATAGATTGATTAATCTGCCTTTGCCCCAGGCGGTGCATGATCATTCGGAAGTTGATTCATGGGCCGGCTGGGGCACTTAAGCCGAATATATTGATAAATCTATCACGCCCTTGCCCCAGGCGGTGCATGATCATTCTGAAGTCGATTCATGGGCCGACTGGGGCAATCAAGCCGAATAGATTGATTAATCTGCCCTTGCCCCAGGCGGTGCATGATCATTCTGAAGTCGATTCATGGGCCGGCTGGGGCACTTAAGCCGAATAGATTGATTAATCTGCCCTTGCCCCAGGTGGTGCATGATCATTCGGGCGCCGGAAGAGACGAACTTAGGAGTTTGGAGGTCGAGCCAGTCGGCGCCGGGCGATTGAGGTTTTCATAATTAATGAGATTGCCTCGAGGGTCCTGCCTCTATAAAGGATAAATGATTAAGGGTACAACTTTTATGAATATAGTAAACGACTGACTCCAGCTTTTGAAGGTATCGTATGAATGTCGAACAGACTCTTCTTTAACAGCAGAAGGGAAGCGAAGACGCTAGCTGAGCTAGGTGGAGACATGAATCGAAGTGGTGACCCTTCGCGCACAGGGGGTAGGAGTTCCAAGGATCGAGAGAGGCGTCAGTCTCCTCGACGTCGAAGCAGGTCGCCCAGGTGGGACAAGCAGTCGCAGGGCAGATCTTCTCAACCTCGAGTCGAGAGGGGATCTGATTCGAATCCGTGCCCATTAAGCTTTGCGGTATTTGTAGGGAATAGACCCATGACAGAGGCGGACTCGATCGTTCGAGACCCAAATGTAGCAATCGAGTTTGCTCAACAAATTTTTCCGCCAGAGGTTCAGCAATCGATGGTAGGTCGTCAGGACTACGAAGTATTTCGCGAAGGCGTTCACGGGGCAGTGAAGAGGCTGTACACTGCCTATGAAATCGGCATGCGGTTGTGCGCTACCCGCCAAGAAATGGAGAAGAAGGATTAACGTGTTCGAAGTTTGGAGGCCCGCGCGGAGGCGGCTGAGCTCGAGTTAAGGAAGACCAAGGCGGCCCAGGCACAACCCGCCGGGCAGGGAAACCCAATTATGGAAGAGAGGGTTACCAGTCGGCTCATCAGTTTTGCGCTTGCTGATCGTGAGACGGTGAGTATGTTCGCAATGGAGAGCGCGAAGGGGAGAGCCTATGAGAAAGGTTTCCATGAAGGCCGAAAAGTTGGAATCAAAAAGACCAAGGAAAAACTGGCCGAAGAAGTTTGCCGATGTGAAAATCGTGGATTTAGGCACGGTTGGATCAAGGCATCTCAAGCCACAGAAGCTCTTTGTAACATGTCCGCGAGGGACCTCAATGCTACAGTTCGGACTCAATTTGTCACGGTTCGTAATCTGAACCAAAGAGTCCAAATCCGGCAAATCGTTTTTGAGAAAACAGATTTTTGAAAGAAGTGCCAAACATGGACTGCTTTGCCAGATACAGAGTCACCACCTAAATATTTTATTTTGGAAAATTTAGGAAACCCTGACTCATTGCCTAAGGCCACGTGTCCGTCATCACCAAAGTTGCCTCAACTCGGGAGCTTGGGTACGATTGGGGAAGGTCAGCTATGAGCACCCCCTCTCGCCCGATCCGAAGATCGGCCTCTACTAGCCGTGATATCTTGTTTTGAAAACATTATATGTCCTTATTCCGGTTATTAGCCTAGAATTACTATGTTATGCGCAAAGCAAACAAGTATAGACCAAATCGCCCAAATTGGAACAAAACATTTCATGTCCCTTTTTTTGGAAAACGCTTTGGAATTTGCTACTCGCAAGTAGGCTAAAAACACGGATTTCAACGAGTTGCTCCAACTCAAACAATCCAACCTTCACCCATAGGCATTCAGGCAGTTTATAACACATAAGCATTTAGCAACATGGTAAGCATGCTGTCATGTTAACATTCACATTCATGCGAGATGTTAAAGCATAAAAAGCTCACCTAGTACTCCACGCCAAAACAAGAACATGTTAGTGATCATACGTGACCCTAGTTCATGTTTAAATGCCTAATGCAACGCATACGGAATGTCACTAGAGTAGGCTCGGCTAGTCTATGAATGACATGTGAAATGCTGCAACTAACAAGTACTCAACTTGGAATTGAAATGCAAGTGCAGTTAGCATGATGTACCGAGCCCGGTGCATGCAATACTGATGAATGAATGCAAAGATGCGAAGCATAAGTATGCTATTTGAAATATGCCCTAAATCTAACCATTGTAAGCGGTTAAATAAAATGGAAGAAAGACGTAAGGTTGGAAGACATACACACACTCACGCACACTTATTACAATACGCCCTCACACGGAGGGACAGAAAGAATAATACAGATTAACTAACTCGCAAGCTAACCAATATTATAAACCACCTAATTAATTAACACATTAATTAATCTAATTAAGCAGTAAACAGTCTCGGGATGAAGACCCAATGCAGTGCGCGCTCGGTTTTGCTCGGAAATCCACCACCACGCTCAAGTTGCCTCTGTTTTCCCCACTCTGCTTCTCTGATGACTGCCAAAGTCTCAGGGTTGCTTCTCTGAGTGCTGTGGAACACCACCGGCTGAGGGGATTGGCCACCGGCCATGGATAATGGTCACCGGCCACAATGTTTCTCCATCGGCCAAAAATGATGGCCGGTCGGCACTGAAGATAACCGGCCGGCCAAATCTTCCTGCAAAATCTTGTTTGACAGCAGCAGAGGGCAGAACTTGGCATGGCAATGCATTTCAAGCAATGTATGCACCCATCACACCCCTTATCATATTTATGACTCAAAGGGACATGATCCTCGATTCTCGAACCACCAATCGCGCATTTCCATGCGTGATGGCCCAAAGAATCAAGTGTGCATTTTGATATGGAATGCAATGCACATAATCAAACAAATTGAACTCGACCTCTATCACAAGCAATTCAAGAGGTAAAGCATGTATACAAATGGAATGCAACCTAGACATGGAGGCTAAGTATGCAAAATGAGCATGCAAGGCATGTGACAACTATGCTAGTGGCAAACATGCAACAACATGTAAAGTGGACTAAGCATAGGAGCAATGCAGAGCAACTTAACCAATGAAATGCATGCCAAATGCATCATGATTTCAAGCAAGCAATAACATGTAATAGGCCAAGTATGAAACAATGTACAAGGCAAGCATGCTATAACACATGAAGGATGGACTTAGACTAATTTAGGCAGCCCTCAAACAAGCCTAAAACAGTGGCCATAAACCATGGAAATGGGGCCAAATGCACATACAGGCATGCATGCAAACATGGTCCATGACTTAGGCACAAAGAGCAACTCTCAAGCACACTTAAAAGAGGCTAAACATGGGTATATGGCATGCATTATAAGCTCTGAAATAACATGGTAAGTGGCTCCAAAACATTGAAATAACGCAAATAATGCATGCTCATGGTTCATGCACTTAAGGCTCACAAGCCAAGAATACAAAGGGGCTATACTAAGCCTGTCATGGTCGACCAAAACGACCAAAAACAGAGCTTAAGCATGCTAAAACAAACACAAAAGCTTCACAAAGCTTGGCCAAAAACATGCTAAAATAAGGGTCAAAACCTAAAGCATGTTAAGGCCTAAATATGGCATTACAAGGCATGTATGCTAAACAAGCAAGGTGTGTCCAAACCAACTAAAAATAGAGGCATATTATGACATAATAAGCATGAAAATCAGCTAAGGCATGGCCAACATACGCTTAGACTAGATGCTCCCTCAAGAGGCAAAAAAAGGCCATTTTCAAGGACAACAAGGAGAGGGGGTGGCCCTCTCCTTCCTAGGACCTCAAGGCACCATCCTCATCACTGAAATCCCTCAAGATTTCAGTGGTGAGGAGGCCCAAACACAATGGTCCCGGAGCTCAACCAAAATGGCACAAAATGGAGCCTCTCAAGGCTTAAGAGGGGTCAAACAACCCCAAAGCTTAAAGTAACCTTAACCAACTATTTAAAGCACTAAAAAATAGAACTTTTATATGTTATACACAAAGCTCAAAGACAGATGCAAGGTAGGCAAAAATGCAATGCAAAAATGGGGAATAAAGGGACAAGTTTCTTACCCTTGTAGACCCTCTTCACCAATGGTGGATCAGCTGGTTCTTCAAGCTCAAACCAGCTTCAAAACTCCAAAAACAACCCTCAAGGGCCTCAGGTCCAAGAAAAGGTGTGATGGTGGGTGTTTGTGTGCAAAACTAAAGCAAAAACACTCACAAAACACAGATAGAGAGAGAGAGAGATATAGAGATGGAGGACATATGAACCCTAACCCTAAAACTCAAAACCCTCAGAAAATTCTGTCTAAATTGTCTAACCTCTCAAAAAGGGAGAGAAGACCCCCTCTTATAGACAACTTAGTCTTGTAAAGCTTCCAAAGGAAGCTAACAAGAGGGCAATCCCTCCATACACGTGTATGGAGGGAGTGAAAATGCATGCCAGCTGCAGAAAAATATCTGCAAAAGCAGATGCACAGTAGCCGGCCGGCCAAACATGCAATTGACCAAAAAAGATAGCCGGCCGGCCATCTATAGTGCCAGCCGGCCAAACATTTGGCCGGTGGAAACAAAACATGGCCGATGGCCTCAAGCCAGGGCCAGTGATGGGTGGGGATGGTCTACAAGCCCTACCCTACCCCTCAAAGGCAAATCACAAGTGTTTGGTGCAAAACCAGACACAAAACAGTCGAGTCGAGAGGTCCTGAGGCGAGGCGCGCTGCCACGGCCTCCGGGAACTCAAGACGAACACAAACATGGATGATCACTGAGTGTTCAAGCGGTGACGTCCAAGTCTTGAGGACGGTCAAAAATAGGGTGTCTACACTCTTCGAGCGTCAGGCATTGATTCGGCATCGCCACTCTACCACAGTAAACATTTTCCATTTTTTGCTTTTGAAGTCGAGAAGAGTGATGATGAGGGTGACGTCGTATAAGTATATTTATTGTAAGGCTGAAGCGTAGATCACGTTCAAAACTATGTAATTTATTGTTTGTTTTAACGAATAAAAAACGTTCTATTACAAATATTTTATTGCAGTGCGTATTCGGCATGTATGTGTTTCGTTTTATTGTGTTTGAATGAATGTATAAACGTTGGCCGGCAGGGTCAATCTCTACTTGATAGCTGTTTATTCCTGAATGAGGCTATTGTAACCTGAGGAAGCCGAAAGCCAGTGGGTAGAGTGGCTGCGGCAAATTCAACTCGGCTCGGGGCCTAGATTTTTGGCCAGTGCTCGTGCTTCAAAAAGTCGTTTGGATAACTACGCCGTGGCGAATGTCAACCGATGTTTTTCTCACGGAATTAAGTGTTAGCGAAATCACCTCGGGATTGGGGCCTCAAGATCGCTGCCAGTATTGAAAATAAAAGGAGTGGGCGCTTTGCGTAGATAAACAATCGCTTATGTGAGGTGGGATAGGTGGGGATGTTAGTTAGAGGCTGGAGTTCAGCCGAACTTGGTGTTGCCATGGAGCGCGGCAGAGGATCCATCCGTATGGGAAGTAGGGCGTCCAAAAGTTGGCATGAATCTTCAAGTCGTCGAAGCAGATCACCCCGAAAGGAAAGGCAACAACCGTTGGGTTTGTCCCTCCTTGTCCTGGATCTTTGCCTTGACATTGTCAATGGTATCAGGGGAGGACTTGGGCACATTTGGCTCAAGGTATTGCAAACTGCGGAGGACTTTCAGGTGACGGGCGTTGATTCGGCGCGGCCGTTTTACCAATGCGTCTTCTCCCCTTTTTAGCTTTTGAGATTGGAAATGGGTATTGTAATGCTCAAATGCAAGTTGCGTTTATATAACGACTATCTGATTAAATAAAAATTGTAATGCTCAAATGCGGGTTGCGTTTATGTAACAATTGTTTGATCGAATAAAAAGCTTTATTTCAAACATTTGCGTCTTATTCTGAATTTTTGATATGCTCAGTTAAGGACCTTATCTGCGTCTTGCTCTGAATTTTTTATATGCTCAGTCAAGCACCTTATTTCTGATGTTAGTGAGTTTTGTTTTATTCGTGCCAAAGGGTACTCCGAATCCGGAGGCCTAATCGACCCTAAGGTGTCATGCACCGAAGGGGGCTCCGAATCTGGAGACTTAATGTGGCCAATCGTGATATCCACGAAGGACGCTCCGAATCCGGAGGCTTAATCTCCGGTTGGCTAAGCTCGATCACAATCCGTCCCAATAGCGGGGGTTCCTGTGGTACAAAACTTTTAGCATATGGTGCGGCTGGTGGCAAAGTTGACATTCCGTAAGCGAGATCTGCCACGGACCTCTGGAGGTCACCTATCATCCCCATCAACTCGAATGTGGTGGGCTCACGAGCCTGGTACAACTGGGGGATCCAGACCGGGTGCGCCGCAGGCGACCTGGGTGGATGCGGTACATCAACGTCGGTCTCACTTTGCAGAGTGATTCCTTGATCTAACGCGGCTGCCATAACCATGATCTCTTATGAATTCTGCGTCATGATTGGTCCGCTATGCTGAACGGTGACTGATCAGATATCTGTCTTGCCTCAGCAAAGGGAGAACACTGACTATTCTGTATCAACTCTCTGAACCCTAGAAAGGAAAAAAACAAGCAGCATTTCAGCCCAAATAGATCAAACACAGGTGTAGCCGAACAACTGTACTCTACTACTGATCACTATTCCCCAAATCACTGCCCCAAAACACTGAATCGGATGCCCGCAGATATAACTGATCCTCAAGACACTAATACTGGTGCCCTCAGGCCTAATGCCCAAAACTCGCAAACTGATACATGCAACCTGTAGAGACACACTCTGACAGCACATAACAGATAATTGAGAGCCAAAACACCCCTATGGAAGGGTAAGGTTTCCTGTCCTATTTTGTCAGGAGCTAGGGTTTCACTACGCACGCAGCGGCTTCAAACAACCTATCATCGGGTAAGTAACCTGTCCTAGTTTGGAATGGTCACTATGGATCTCGATATGCACTAGGTCGAATGGTCAAAAAGGGTGCCCCAGTAAAACCGGGGTTTGTGTTCCCATACTGTCAGAGCCTACAACCGGTCAGCCTTATGGCACGCTTTGACAAAGTCAAGCCTCCGGCAAACCGTTTAGGAATGGCAGATGGCAAACACGGTGTCCTAGGCGCACCAATGCACATGCAATGCAAAGAGACACATAAATGAGATCAAAACAGGATATCACGAGTTCGAGTCAAGCTCTCTAACTCCCCAGCAGAGTCGCCAAAAACTGTAGACGCGCCCTTGGGCCTCATGCTACAGTTCGGACTCGATTTGTGTCACGGTTCATAATCTGAACCAAAGAGTCCAAATCCGGCAAATCGTTTTGAGAAAACAGATTTTCAGAAAAGAAGTGCCAAACATGGACTGCTTTGCCAGATACAAAGTCGCCACCTAAATATTTTATTTTTGGGAAATTTAGGAAACCCTGACTCGATGCCAAAGGCCACGTGTCCGTCATCACCAAAGTTGCCTCGACTCGGAAACTTGGGTACGATTGGGGAAGGTCAGCTATGAGCACCCCCTCTCGCCCGATCCGAAGATCGGCCTCTACTAACCATGATATCTCATATTTGAAAGCACATGTGTTCTTATTCCGATTAATTAGTTAGAATTACTATGTGATGCGCGCAGCAAAACAAGTATAGACTAGATTGCCTAATTTGGAACGAAGCATTGCATATCCGTTTGTTTGGAAAATGTTTGAAATTTGCTACTCATAAGTAGGCTAAAACACGGATTTTCAACGAGTTGTTCCAACTCAAACAATCCAACCTTCACCCACAGGCATTCAGGCAGTTTATCACATAAGCATTTAGCCATATGGTAAGCATGCTGTCATGTTAACATTCACACTCATGCGAAATGCTAAAGCATAAATACTTACATCGTACTCCGTGCCAAAACAATGAAGCTAGTTAGCAAAACATGCATGACCCTAGTCCATGTTAAGTGGCTAATGCATCGCATACAAAATGCAATCTAGAGTAGGCTCGGCTAATCTAAGATGGCATATGAAATGTGACAAGTAACACGTATTTCAAGTTAGATTTGGAATACTTATGCAGTTAGTATGATGCGCCGAGCCCGGTGCATGCAATACAAATGGATGAATGCACGCATGCATAGCATATGGTATGCTAATTGAAATATGCCTTAAATCTAACCGTTATAGCAGTTAAATAAAAGGGAGAAAGACGTGGGGTTGGAAGACATGCACACACGCACCCACACTTATTACAAATTTGCCCTCACTCGGAGGGACCGAATAAATAATACAGGCCACCTAATTAACTAACTCACAAGCTAATTAATTATTACAGAACCAAATGAATAACTAGCTACAACTAATTATTACACAACTTAATTAATTAACTGATTAATGAACGACAACAAACAAATAGGGAAAACAGTAAATGATGCCATTCCAGCTCTGTTTGAAGAAGAGGGAGATGCACGCTCGCTTTGGTTCCTCGCCTCGAAACACCTTCTGGTTGCTCTTTAGAGGCTCTGTTTGCAGGGTGTCTTCCAATGCTTGTTGCCGAACCTTACCAAAACACTGCAGGGGGAGTCACCAGTGGCCTGCCGGCCAGGAGAGGAGTACTACCGGCCAAGGGCAGAGCACTGCCGGCCAAAGGTGGCACACTGCCGGCCATCAATGGCAGGCTGCCAGCCACTGGTGTGCTGTGACACCAAACTACAACGAAGCACAAAATAGAGAAAATGGAGGGTCTCCCAAGGACATGTATGCACCATGGCACTCCAAATCACCTCAAAACATCAAGGGGGAGGCCTAGTCGGATCCACAACCATCAATCACGCATCCCGATGCATGATGGCCAAAGATCCAACTTGTGCAAATCAATATGAAAATGAATGCACAAATACAACAAGGAAAGCCTAGAACTCTATCATGAACCATCAAGAGCTTCGGCGACCGAGAATTGAGACGCGTTCCATCACTTGAAGTATGAAACGCCCCTTGTTCCTTATGCTCGGATTAATACTTAGTCCAAGCAATGCAACACATAAGCATGGCAAACATGCAACATGACCTAAGTATGCAAACATGCAACCAAACCAAACATGCAATAAGCATATAAGCATGATGTGAGGCAACAACCTATGACAAAATGCAACATGAACATATGAACATGCAAGGCATGTAAAGCTAAGCAAGTATGCAACAACATACTACATGTAACAAGCATGCGACGACATGGTAAAATGGGTTTACACCAAAGATGGACAACTCTCAACTGGGTCCAAATTAGTAGCCATAGCGATGAATTAAGCCACACAACATACTCAAGCATGCAAAATGCGAAAGGTTCGACGAAGGGGCCTAAAAGGGCAACTCTCAAAAGTGCCTAAGAAGTGACAAATGTGCAAGTGTAGGAACACTATATGCACTGAAATGAGATGATAAATGATGCCAAATCATTTAAACAACACAAGTAAAGCATGCGAAGATCCTAAGTCATGAAAACTGGCAAGGAGCAATGCTAAGGAGTCATGCAATACATGGCATGAACACATGAACTAAGCATGGGCAGAGCTTAATTAAGCCTAAACAAGGACTTAAACATGCTGGAATGATGGCTCAAAGATCTAGACATGCGAGCATACAAGCTAAGCCTTTAACCTAGGCAATAATGCACGACATTCAAAGACACTTGAAGCATGAATGGAGTGGGAATGTAGCAATGGTACATGCTCTGAAATGAAGCATTAAATGATGCCAAATCATCTAAATATCTCAAAGATAGCGTGCATGAATTACCGAAACACAAAGCTTGCAAGGTCAATTACACTACGGCTATACAAAGCATGCATTATTTGACTATGAAGCATAAATACAGAGCCAAGGCAGCCCCAAAACATGAACATTTCTAGTTCAAAGCATGGCCAAAAGATGCTAGCATGATGGACTAACATAGCATGCAAGATTGGCTAGTAGGCATGAGTTGCATGGCATGTATATGAAGCATATGAAATCTCACCAAACCAGCCAAAATCAGTGAACTAAACATGTGAGAATACCCCCAAATAATCATGGAAATGCAGCCAATGCATGCCAAAATGAGGGGCTTCTTTGGAGGGCCATACAAGGGGTTATTAGGCACATGCAAGATGGACAATCAACAAGGCCAAACCAACTCTGGAAATGGCTCAAGAGGGTCCCAAAACCCACTGAAAAGGACCTGGAACAAGGCCTAGAAGCATGCAAAATGTGGTCTCTTTGGAAGGCCAAAAGAGGCCATCAAAAAAAACAAGGAGAGAGGGGGTCATCCCCCTCTAATTTTGGCCTTCAAGAACACAACAAGGCCACTGAAAATCCACTGGATTTCGGTGGCTAATAGGCCAAAACAAGGGCAATGCAAATACTCACATGTATGGCTCTAAACATGAAGAGATAAAGCATGCATGGGGGAAGATGACCCCAAAAAGCAACGAGACCTTAATCAATCTTAAAGAGGATGTCAAAACAAGACTTTTCCCAGTTTGGATCAAATCTCAAAAATAATCACAAGTAGGGCTAATCTATCATGCAAAAATGGCCCTAAAAGGAGAAGTAAAGCACAAGGGATAGTAGATAGCCTCAAACAGAGAAGAGCCCTTCAACAAAGTTGAAGAGGGGCTCAAAATAATGCACTTTGTAGTTTGGCTCGGAGCCCAGAAGTGCTCACAAATGAGGCTAATATATCATGCAAAAAAAGGCCTACAAAGAGGGATAAAGCATGCAAGGGGGGAGGAGACCTCAAACAGCAAAGAGTCCTTGATCAAACATATAGAGGAGCTCAAAATATGACCTTTTTCAGTTCATGACAAAGTCCAAAAATGCTTGCAAGTGAGGATGGCCAATGAACAAAGAAAGTGCAAGTTTAGGGGAAATAGAGATTTACCCTAGAAGAGCAGCAAACCAGCAGGTTTTGGTCCAGAATTCTGAGCTTCCAACCTCCTCAAATGGCCTCCAAGGTGCTGGAATGGAGGATGGAGGTGTATATCTAGGTGTTGTAGTGCAAAAGGGCAAGGAAATCCAACTCTAAAGCCTAAAACACACAATATAGAGAGGAAGAGAGTTTTTTCTTCTTCAAAACTCAGAACCATGGTATAAGGAAGAGGACTCTTCCTTATATAGAACAATGCAAAGCCAAAGCTTCTTGAACAAGCTTTTCAAGGCTTCCATCCCTCCATACGCGTGTATGGAGGGGAGCAAACAAAAATCCAGCTGGCTCAAAAGATCTGCCTGGAAACTAGCTGAGATAGGGGGGGTGCCTGCCATCAGTAATGGCCGGCAGTGCCACACTAATGGCCGGCAGGGGAAAAGCCATGGCCGGCAGTGCACTATGAGGGCCACTCTAACAGGACCTAGTCAGGGTCCAAAAATGAGGCAGAAAGGATACAAGGTCCGGGAAACTCGAACCGGTGCCGTTCCACCGCGACAGTCGAATGCTGGGCGAGCAATCGAACCAGTTGTTGGGTGTACCTACAAGCACAACCAAGTCTTGAGGACGGTCAAAAATGGGGTGTCTACAGTTGCCCCTCTTTGACAGAACTCAGAAGTCACAAAGTGACGAGAGTGAATGTCAACCCAGAGACGACCCATTTTTGACAAGGCCGAAGACTCAGACAAACAATTAGTATAAGCATGCAAAGATACGCCCGAAGGCTGGGGCAAAATGCAAACAGTATGCAAGATGCAAGATTTGAGAGCATGACTAATTATCATGCCAAGAATGCTGTAATGAAGCAAACATGCGACAGTTTTAAGCAGGTGAACAACAGTCTTACATATTCCGACAGGAAGGATGTAAGAAAATTATGCAGTTCTTACCACGTTTCACGCAGAGTGCATGCAATACCTGTGCGGCTCGTCTGGTTGCACCGGCTTTAAATGAACCGTACATACAATATCGTGCCTGCAAAAGAAATGAACTTAACAGGTACAGTATCATTAAGAAGATGCATAACAATGCATTTGAAAAGTGCGTGACAACGCATGCAAAGTATGCATTATAATGCACAAACAAGTGCAGGTAGAGTGCGCAAAATAGCGCGATTGAAATGCATGCAAAATGCAATGAGATGCACAAGACAGTGCGATGCGTAAAATAGCGCGAACAATGAATGCATGGAAAATGCAATCAGGTAGGGTGCGCAAGACAGCGTGATGCGCAAGATAGCGCGAACAATGAATGCATGCAAAATGCAATCAGGTAGGGTGCGCAAAACAGCGCGATGCGCAAGATAGCACGAACAATGAATGCATGCAAAATGCAATCAGGTAGGGTGTGCAAGACAGCGCGATGCGCAAGATAGCGCGAACAATTAATGCATGCAAAATGCAATCAGGTAGGGTGCGCAAAACAGCGCGATGCGCAAGATAGCGCGAACAATGAATGCATGCAAAATGCAATCAGGTAAGGTGCGCAAGATAGCGCGAACAATGAATGCATGCAAAATGCAATCAGGTAAGGTGCGCAAGACAGCGCGATGCAATGCACTAACAAGTGCAGGTAAGGTGCGCAAGACAGCGTGATGTAATGCACTAACAAGTGCAGGTAAGGTGCGCAAGATAGCGCGAGGCAATGTACTAACAAGTGCAGGACTTGGTACACAACTTACGACATAGCATTCCATTCATTTGGCACACAGCTCACAACACAACACTTTGTTCGTTTGGCACGCGGCTCACAACACAAAATTCTGTTCTTTCGGCACGCAGCTCGAAACACAGCACTCTGTTTATCGGGGCACACAGCTCATTCGGGCACACAACTCATTTCGGGCACACGGCTCATAACACTACTCAATCTGAACACTCAGTCCATAACACAGCATTTGGTTTGCATTTCGAACACACAGCTCAAGCACTTGAATTTCTGAACACGCAGCTCAAACTTTTGGCGTGAACATGCAGCCCACATTTTTGAAATCTGAACACACAGCTCAAACTTTTGTCGCGAACACGCACCTCACAATTTCTTGAAATCTGAACACGCAGCTCAAACTCTTGCGGTGAACACGCGGCCCACATTTTCTTGAAATCTGAGCACACAGCTCAAACTTGTTGTTATGAACACACAGCCCACAGTTTTTTAAAGTTGAACACGCAGCTCAAACTTTTGAATTTCTGAACACGCAGCCCATTTTTTATTGTGAACACGCAGCACACACTGGTTGAAAGTTGAACACGCAGCCCACTGTCTTTGAAGTCTGAACACACAGCCCAAATTTTGAGGTGAACACACAGCACACACTGGTTGAGAGTTGAACACGCAGCCCAAACTGTTGAATTTCTGAACACGCAGCCCAAATTTTGAGGTGAGCACACAGCATACACTGGTTGAGAGTTGAACACACAGCTCACTGTTTTTGAAGTCTGAACACACAGCCCAAACACTTGATGTTGAATACACAGCTCGAACTTTGAGATGAACACACAGCCCATAGTTTTTTTTTTGAAGCCTGAACACACAGCTCAAACACTTGACTTTCTGAACACGCAGCTCAAATTTTGATTGTGCACACGCAGCACACACTTGTTGAAAGTTGAACACACAGCCCAAACTCTTGAACTTCTGAACACGCATCCCATTTTAAATGTGAACACGCAGCACACATTTGTTGAAGGTTGAACACGCAGCCCAAACTTTTGAATTTCTGAGCACGCAACCCATTTTTTGATTGTGAACACGCAGCGCACACTTGTTTGAAGGTTGAACACGCAGCCCAAACTTTTGAATTTCTGAACACGCAGCTCATTTTGATTGTGAACACACAGCACACACTTGTTTGAAGGTCGAACACGCAGCCCAAACTTTTGAATTTCTAAACACGCAGCTCATTTTCAAATGTGAACACACTGCACACTCTTCAGGCGAACACACAGCCCACAGTTTTGAAGGTTGAACACGCAGCCCAAACTCTTGATGGTGAACACACAGCCCACTATTTTGAAAGTTGAACACGCAGCCCAAAATTTTGAATTTCTGAACACGTAGCCCATTTTTTGATTGTGAACACGCAGCACACACTTGTTGAAAGTTGAACACGCAGCCCAAACTTTTGAGGTGAACACACAGCCCACAATTTTTGAATGTTGAACACGCAGCCCAAACTTTTGAGGTGAACACACAGCCCACAGTTTTTGAAAGTTGAACACGCAGCCCAAACTTTTGATGGTGAACACACAGCCCACAGTTTTTGAAAGTTGAACACGCAGCCCAAACTTTTGATGGTGAACACACAGCCCATTTTTTGATTGTGAACACGCAGCACACACTTGTTGAAAGTTGAACACGCAGCCCAAACTTTTGAGGTGAACACACAGCCCACAGTTTTTGAATGTTGAACACGCAGCCCAACTTTTGATGGTGAACACACAGCCCACAGTTTTTGAAAGTTGAACACGCAGCCCAAACTTTTGAGAGTGAACACACAGCCCACAGTTTTTGAAAGTTGAACACGCAGCCCAAACTTTTGATGGTGAACACACAGCCACAGTTTTTGAAAGTTGAACACGCAGCCCAAACTTTTGAGAGTGAACACACAGCCCACAGTTTTTGAAAGTTGAACACGCAGCCCAAACTTTTGATGGTGAACACACAGCCCACAGTTTTTGAAAGTTGAACACGCAGCCCAAACTTTTGAGAGTGAACACACAGCCCACAGTTTTTGAAAGTTGAACACGCAGCCCAAACTTTTGATGGTGAACACACAGCCCACAGTTTTTGAAAGTTGAACACGCAGCCCAAACTTTTGAGAGTGAACACACAGCCCACAGTTTTTGAAAGTTGAACACGCAGCCCAAACTTTTGATGGTGAACACACAGCCCACAGTTTTTGAAAGTTGAACACGCAGCCCAAACTTTTGATGGTGAACACACAGCCCACAGTTTTATTTGAAAGTTGAACACGCAGCCCAAACTCTTGAGAGTGAACACACAGCCCACAGTTTTTGAAAGTTAAACACGCAGCCCAAACTTTTGATGGTGAACACACAGCCCACAGTTTTTGAAAGTTGAACACGCAGCCCAAACTTTTGATGGTGAACACACAGCCCACAGTTTTATTTGCACGCAGCGCACATTGAACACACAGTTCTTACATTTCACTTTTGAACTCACAGCTCATTCATTTCATTTGCACGTAGCTCATGCATTCGATTCTGAACACGCAGCTCATACATTTTCATTTGCGCGCAGCTCATTCTTAATTCTGAACACGCAGCTCATAAATTTTCGTTTCTGAACACACTGCTCATTCACTTTATTTTGAACACGCAGCTCACATATTTTCATTTCTGAACACACAGCTCATTCATTTCATTTTGAACACACAGCTCACACATTTCAATCCTGAACACGCAGCTCATATATTTCATTTGTACGCAGCTCATTCTTAATTCTGAACACGTAGCTCATAAATTTTCGTTTCTGAACACACAGCTCATTCACTTTATTTTGAACACGCAGCTCACATATTTTCATTTCTGAACACACAGCTCATTCATTTCATTTGCACGTAACTCATGCATTCAATTCTAAACACGCAGCTCATACATTTTCATTTGCGCGCAGCTCATTCTTAATTCTGAACACGCAGCTCATAAATTTTCGTTTCTGAACGCGCAGCTCATTCACTTTATTTTGAACATGCAGCTCACATATTTTCATTTCTGAACACACAGCTCATTCATTTCATTTGCACGTAGCTCATGCATTCGATTTTGAACACGCAGCTCATACATTTTCATTTGCGCGCAGCTCATTCTTATTCTGAACACGCAGCTCATAATTTTTTTCGTTTCTGAACACACAGCTCTTTCACTTTATTTTGAACACGCAGCTCACATATTTTCATTTCTGAACACACAGCTCATGACACGACACTGCTCGATCTGAACACACGGCTCATAACACAGTATTCTTTTAATTTTGAACACACAGCTCATTTTGAACATACAGAATGCGATGACGGAACTTGCAGAAGTTGAAACAAACTCAGATGCCCGACGTTTTTCCTTTTTTTTTTTCTTTTGCTTCGAAGTCTGGAACCTATATAGCTTCAGATAGGTCCTGATTTTACTGTTCTCACATGACCTGGGTTGAACCCTGGGGTTTTTGAAAGAACAAAATCTTGTTTTGCAAAAATGTGGAGAACGGCACGGCACTCTGAGCACAAAACAATTTTTTTGAAATTGAGAGTGAGAATAAGTTCTTGACTGGGTATTGAGCCTACGACTAAGCACAGCACACCATGACTCAACAACAAAGAGAAAGACAAGGTAAGACAACCTAAACACATCTACAGACACCCGAAACGACTCAAAACAAGAATCGAGACAAACAAGATGACTGACATGACACACAAACGTGTTTCAATGGCGAGAGACCTCTCAGTTTGCGAGGAGCCAGTTTCTCCGGGTAATATTTCCCACCCTTTCCTCATTTGTGATTCTCACATCACTCGGCCCTCAGGCTCTTTTTTCTCTCAAAACCCTTTTCTCGCTTTTTCTCTCAGCGCACATCTCTCTATTCTTCAATCTCTCATTTTTGTATCCCTCCCCTGGGTGGTTAATGGGTGAATAGGAAGCTGTGGGTTCACGCCCAATACTATTGGCTCGCGGTTATTTCTTCCGGTGATGTCTAGTCGATGTTCCAGACAGGAGATGGTGTATCTAGATCTGTTCCGATTTGTGCTTCACACTTGGCTTCATACCTCGTTGTTTGGAGTATGTTGAGAGCTTTCAGCCCTTTACTGACAGCTTCAGTTGTGCCTTTTCTGGCGAATAAAATGCCCTTCTGGCAAGTACGTTGATGACGGGGAAAGACAGAACACCTGACTCGACTGTGCCCCTAGTTCATCATCTTGACCATTTTTTAGTTTTCTACTAAAACAGTTTTGACCAAAATGAGAGTTAAATTAACGTGCTTGTTCGATTTTTGATTTGAAAATCATGCAAGTTAAACTATGAGCACTGAAAATTTTCCCGTCTAGGTCTCAGAAATAGTCTAGTTTTGGAAAATGAAATAGTTTTCGAGAAAATAGTCAACCTCAGTAAAAATTTTCAAAAGCTATTTTTGCAAACGGTCGATGCTCAACGAGCACGGAACCTACCCTCGAGATGCGCAATCTCGGATCGGAGGCAATGGAAAATTGCCCCTTGCTTGAAAGGGATGCATGGCAACAGAAAGTTGCCCCTGGTTTGAATGGCGACTCGTGGCAACTCATGGCAACAGAAAGTTGCCCCTTGTTTGGATGATGCCGCAGCATGCTGAAAACCAGTCCTCGTCGGTGATGGTTGCGAACGAATTCTCAGACACGGAGAAAACGAAGATGGTCTGGACCAATATATGGACACAGTCATTGTGAGAGCATTGGTGGCTGGACTTCAAGGGAAAGTTGCCTACGTGGTTCCGGTTGTCACAACCAAACTATCAGATTCAGAGGAGGCAAAGGTGATCAAAACCATGACATGGACTGAGACACTATGAGAGCGTTGGGGGCTGGACTTCAGGATGAAGTTGCCTACGTATCCCAAACATGGGAATCAAGCCTTACGTAGTTCCGGCTAAGGTACACTCGGGTATTTTAACCTTCACTCTTTTAGGCTCTAACTTTTGCCAAGGCGCCCAATGCGGGTTTTCGACCTTGCGAGCTTCTTTTTCTTCTTTTTTTTTCTTTTCATTTTCTCTTTTTTTTTTTCCCCTTGTGCATTTTTTCTTTTGCATTTTTTTTATTTTGTATTTTTCTCTTTTTCTTTTGCATTTTTTTCTTTGCTCTAACTTTTGTCTGGGTCGCCTTTCCGGGTTTTCGGCCCAGCGAGCCTCTCAAAGGGTAAAAGTGTAACAAGTCCATGCCAAATGGTTTTGAGATTGGAGCCCTCTGTATCCAGGAGGGTGGCTATTGTACTGATCTGCAGCAGGATCCATCACGTTTGCTTCACGAGCTTCTTGCGGTGAGATCCGACCTTCTTGATCTAATTTTGGTGCCTCTTGCTCGAGGGCTGCTTCAAATCTGGCCACACGGGCTTTACGTGGCGGTTGACCATTGAATATTCTGCTTCGAATCTAGGGTTTGGGGTTGAAAACAAACGGATTGAGCTTTGAGGCTGAGAGCGATCCTAGGCTGCACAATCTCAAGAGCGATTCCACGCAGGTCTTCACAGGACCACGCAAAACATTTTGTTTTTAAAAGTTTTTAAGAAAGCGACAAATCGCTCGCGCTGAAGATAGTGTAAAACCGGTCTGGGTCAAGCCGGGGTCCTTCTCAGTACTCACGCTAACAAGCACGATTTCATTCATCTTAGCATGCCTATCTTTCTCTCAAATTGATCAAAGTTTTGCAAAACCCGAGGAATTCCTTCCTCTTCGTTTTCATCACCACAGTGTTCAAAAACAGTTTTGAAAAACTAAAGGTCATTACAATGATTTTCAGGATACGAGAGAGCCAGGTGGAATGCACGGCCGTTCAATCCAAATCCTCTGGCACAACGAGCCCAAAATAGCAATAAGCACAGGAACATGATAGCCGCAACTGTTTCATTCAAATTTCCTGGTTGCGACTGGCTCCACAGCAAAGACAGACTCAAAAAGAAAGCAAAAGGAGTAATTACAAAACAAAACGGTGTTCGAGGCGACAACCCCGGAATCACCTGGTATTCTATACAAGGGGACTGACTCGCTACAACAAGACAGACCCTTAAGCAAAAAGGACTGACTCACAACAATGAGACAGACTCAAAACAAAACAAAAGACTGACTCGACACCCAAGCCAGAATTTACAAAACTAGCAGTCGCAGATGCTCAAAAATGCGTGCCAGACGCCGAATCCAAAAATATACCAAGCGTCGCCCGCAGGTGGTTCACTTCTTGATTTACATACTCGCAGTATCGGTATCCTCAAAATCCAGTAGCTGAGTAGTAACGGACTTGGCTGAGGTGGGCGGGAGGATAATCTCGTTGTCGATCAAATCTTGCACCTCATGACGGAGGCGGAAACAATTATCGGTAGCATGACCTGTTTGCTGGTGGTACGCGCAGTACAAAGTAGCATCGTGTTTAGCTGGAAGAGGATTCGGAGAGGCCGCGGCTCAAGGGGTGTAAGATGCCCCTTTTTAGCCAAAATTAGAAGTGCCCTAGACAAAGGCATGTAGAGGGATGAAAGACTCTGCGCCCCTGAGGCAGATACTTTGAACCTGTGGATTCTCGCTAGACGTACTAGCAAAAGGGTCAGCAGGTGCGACCTTGGATTTCTGATCTCTTGTAGGTGCGGAGTTGGGAGTGGGATGAACTGTTCTGGCATGACGGGGTCTATCCCGGTTTTCTGCCTGGCTTGAACTGCCTGTGGCTGGAGTGGGGAAAACATCATCCACGATCTTAGTTGTGACCGCGAGCACCTGTTGTTTACTCATCCCCCCAGCTTTCAAAGCCTCGACTGCCCACAGCAGTCGTTCAATGGGATCGGTGTCTGCCTTCATTTTGTTCTTACCTCTGGCCTCAGCCTGATCAAGGGTTTGGGTTGGTGACGATACGTCATTGTTGGAGGCCATCTCCGGTTGGCTAAGCTCGATCACAATCCGTCCCAATAGCGGGGGTTCCTATGGTACAAAACTTTTAGCATATGGTGCGGCTGGTGGCAAAGTTGACATTCCGTAAACGAGATCTGCCACGGACCTCTGGAGATCACCTATCATCCCCATCAACTCGAATGTGGTGGGCTCACGAGCTTGGTACAACTGGGAGATCCAGACCGGGTACGCCGCAGGCGACCTGGGTGGATGCGGCACATCAACGTCGGTCTCACTTTGCAGAGTGATTCCTTGATCTAACGCGGCTGCCATAACCATGATCTCTTCTGAATTTTGCGTCATGATTGGTCCGCTATGCTGAACGGTGACTGATCAGATATCTGTCTTGCCTCAGCAAAGGGGGAACACTAACTATTCTGTATCAACTCTCTGAACCCTAGAAAGAAAAAAAAAACAAGCAGCATTTCAGCCCAAATAGATCAAACACAGGTGTAGCCGAACAACTGTACTCTACTACTGATCACTGTTCCTCCAAATCACTGCCCCAAAACACTTAATCGGATGCCCGCAGATATAACTGATCCTCAAGACATTGATACTGGTGCCCTCAGGCCTGATGCCCAAAACTCGCAAACTGATACATGCACCCTGTAGAGACCCACTCTAACAGCACATAACAGATAATTGAGAGCCAAAACACCCCTATGGAGGGGTAAGGTTTCCCTGTCCTATTTTGTCAGGAGCTAGGGTTTCACTACGCACGCAGCGGCTTCAAACAACCTATCATCGGGTAAGTAACATGTCCTAGTTTGGAATGGTCACTATGGATCTCGATATGCACTAGGTCGAATGGTCAAAAAGGGTGCCCCGGTAAAACCGGGGTTTGTGTTCCCATACTGTCAGAGCCTACAACCGGTCAGCCTTATGGCACGCTTTGACAAAGTCAAGCCTCTGACAAACTGTTTAGGAATGGCAGATAGCAAACACGGTGTCCTAGGCGCACCAATGCACATGCAATGCAAAGAGACACATAAATGAGATCAAAACAGGATATCACGAGTTCGAGTCAAGCTCTCTAACTCCCCAGCAGAGTCGCCAGAAACTGTAGACGCACCCTTGGGCCTCATGCTACAGTTCGGACTCGATTTGTGTCACGGTTCATAATCTGAACCAAAGAGTCCAAATCCGGCAAATCGTTTTGAGAAAACAGATTTTTAGAAAAGAAGTGCCAAACATGGACTGCTTTGCCAGATACAAAGTCGCCACCTAAATATTTTATTTTTGGAAATTTAGGAAATCCTGACTCGGTGCCAAAGGCCACGTGTCCGTCATCACCAAAGTTGCCTCAGCTCGGGAACTTGGGTACGATTGGGGAAGGTCAGCTATGAGCACCCCCTCTCGCCCGATCCGAAGATCGGCCTCTACTAACCATGATATCTCATATTTGAAAACACATGTGTTCTTATTCCGATTAATTAGCTAGAATTACTATGTGATGCGCGCAGCAAAACAAGTATAGACTAGATCGCCTAATTTGGAACGAAGCATTGCATATCCGTTTGTTTGGAAAATGTTTGAAATTTGCTACTCGTAAGTAGGCTAAAACACGGATTTTCAACGAGTTGTTCCAACTCAAACAATCCAACCTTCACCCACAGGCATTCAGAGTTTATCATTTATCACATAAGCATTTAGCCACATGGTAAGCATGTTGTCATGTTAACATTCACACTCATGCGAAATGCTAAAGCATAAATACTTACATCGTACTCCGTGCCAAAACAATGAAGCTAGTTAGCAAAACATGCATGACCCTAGTCCATGTTAAGTGGCTAATGCATCGCATACAAAATGCAATCATGTATGATGTGACAAGTAACACGTATTTCAAGTTAGATTTGGAATACTTATGCAGTTAGTATGATGTGCCGAGCCCGGTGCATGCAATACAAATGGATGAATGCACGCATGCATAGCATATGGTATGCTAATTGAAATATGCCTTAAATCTAACCATTATAAGCAGTTAAATAAAAGGGAGAAAGACGTGGGGTTGGAAGACATGCACACACACACCCACACTTATTACAAATTTGCCCTCACTCGGAGGGACCGAATAAATAATACAGGCTACCTAATTAACTAACTCACAAGCTAATTAATTATTACAGAACCAAATGAATAACTAGCTACAACTAATTATTACACAACTTAATTAATTAACAAATTAATTAACTGATTAATGAACGACAACAAACAAATAGGGAAAGCAGTAAATGATGCCATTCCAGCTCTGTTTGAAGAAGAGGGAGATGCACGCTCGCTTTGGTTCCTCGCCTCGAAACGCCTTCCGATTGCTCTTTAGAGGCTCTGTTTGCAGGGTGTCTTCCAGTGCTTGTTGCTGAACCCTACCAAAACACTGCAGGGGGAGTCACCAGTGGCCTGTCGGCCAGGAGAGGAGTACTGCCGGCCAAGGGCAGAGCACTGTCGGCCAAGGGTGGCACACTGCCGGCCATCAATGGCAGGCTGCCAGCCACTGGTGTGCTGTGACACCAAACTGCAACGAAGCACAAAATAGAGAAAAATGAGGGTCTCCCAAGGACATGTATGCACCATGGCACTCCAAATCACCTCAAAACATCAAGGGGGAGGCCTAGTCGGATCCACAACCATCAATCACGCATCCCGATGCATGATGGCCAAAGATCCAACTTGTGCAAATCAATATGAAAATGAATGCACAAATACAACAAGTAAAGCCTAGAACTCTATCATGAACCACCAAGAGCTTCGGCGATCGAGAATTGAGATGTGTTCTATCACTTGAAGTATGAAACGCCCCTCGTTCCTTATGCTCAGATTAATACTTAGTCCAAGCAATGCAACACATAAGCATGGCAAACATGCAACATGACCTGAGTATGCAAACATGCAACCAAACCAAACATGCAATAAGCATATAAGCATGATGTGAGGCAACAACCTATGACAAAATGCAACATGAACATATGAACATGCAAGGCATGTAAAGCTAAGCAAGTATGCAACAACATACTACATGTAACAAGCATGCGACGACATGGTAAAATGGGCTTACACCAAAGATGGACAACTCTCAACTGGGTCCAAATTAGTAGCCATAGCGATGAATTAAGCCACACAACATACTCAAGCATGCAAAATGCGAAAGGTTCGACGAAGGGGCCTAAAAGAGCAACTCTCAAAAGTGCCTAAGAAGTGACAAATGTGCAAGTGTAGCAACACTATATGCATTGAAATGAGATGATAAATGATGCCAAATCATTTAAGCAACACAAGTAAAGCATGCGAAGATCCTAAGTCATGAAAGCTGGCAAGGAGCAATGCTAAGGAGTCATGCAATACATGGCATGAACACATGAACTAAGCATGGGCAGAGCTTAATTAAGCCTAAACAAGGACTTAAACATGCTGGAATGATGGCTCAAAGATCTAGACATGCGAGCATACAAGCTAAGCCTTAACCTAGGCAATAATGCACGACATTCAAAGACACTTGAAGCATGAATGGAGTGGGAATGTAGCAATGGTACATGCTTTGAAATGAAGCATTAAATGATGCCAAGTCATCTAAATATCTCAAAGATAGCGTGCATGAATTACCGAAACACAAAGCTTGCAAGGTCAATTACACTACGGCTATACAAAGCATGCATTATTTGACTATGAAGCATAATACAGAGCCAAGGCAGCCCAAAACATGAACATTTCTAGTTCAAAGCATGGCCAAAAGATGCTAGCATGATGGACTAACATAGCATGCAAGATTGGCTAGTAGGCATGAGTTGTATGGCATGTATATGAAGCATATGAAATCTCACCAAACCAGCCAAAATCAGTGAACTAAACATGTGAAAATACCCCCAAATAATCATGGAAATGCAACCAATGCATGCCAAAATGAGGGGCTTCTTTGGAGGCCATACAAGGGGTTATTAGGCACATGCAAGATGGACAATCAACAAGGCCAAACCAACTCTGGAAATGGCTCAAGAGGGTCCCAAAACCCACTGAAAAGGACCTGGAACAAGGCCTAGAAGCATGCAAAATGTGGTCTCTTTGGAAGGCCAAAAGAGGCCATCAAACAAGACAAGGAGAGAGGGGGTCACCCCCCTCTAATTTTGGCCTTCAAGAACACAACAAGGCCACTAAAAATCCACTAAATTTCGGTGGCTAATAGGCCAAAACAAAGGCAATGCAAATACTCACATGTATGGCTCTAAACATAAAGAGATAAAGCATGCATGGGGGAAGATGACCCCAAAAATCAATGAGACCTCAATCAATCTTAAAGAGGATTTCAAAACAAGACTTTTTCCAGTTTGGATCAAATCTTGAAAATAATCACAAGTAGGGCTAATCTATCATGCAAAAATGGCTCTAAAAGGAGAGATAAAGCACAAGGGACAGTGATGGCCTCAAAAAGAGAAGAGCCCTGTAACAAAGTTGAAGAGGGGCTCAAAATAATGCACTTTTTAGTTTGGCTCAGAGCCCAGAAGTGCTCACAAATGAGGCTAATACATCATGCAAAAAAAGGCCTACAAAGAGGGATAAAGCATGCAAGGGGGGAGGAGACCTCAAACAGCAAAGAGTCCTTGATCAAACATATAGAGGAGCTCAAAATATAACCTTTTTCAGTTCATGACAAAGTCCAAAAATGCTTGCAAGTGAGGATGGCCAATGAACAAAGAAAGTGCAAGTTTAGGGAAAATAGAGATTTACCCTAGAAGAGCAGCAAACCAGCAGGTTTTGGTCCAGAATTCTGAGCTTCTAACCTCCTCAAATGGCCTCCAAGGTACTGGAATGGAGGATGGAGGTGTATATCTAGGTGTTGTAGTGCAAAAGGCAAGGAAATCCAACTCTAAAGCCTAAAACACACACAATATAGAGAGGAAGAGAGTTTTTCTTCTTCAAAACTCAGAACCTTGGTATAAGGAAGAGGACTCTTCCTTATATAGAACAATGCAAAGCCAAAGCTTCTTGAACAAGCTTTTCAAGGCTTCCATCCCTCCATACACGTGTATGGAGGGGAGCAAACAAAAATCCAGCTGGCTCAAAAGATCTGCCTGGAAACTAGCTGAGATAGGGGGGTGCCGGCCATCAGTAATGGTCGGCAGTGCCACACTGATGGCCAGCAGGGCTTCATCAGTGGCCGGCAGGGGAAAAGCCATGGCCGGAAGTGCCATGCCATGGCCGGCAGTGCACTATGAGGGCCACTCTAACAGGACCTAGTCAGGGTCCAAAAATAAGGCAGAAATGATACAAGGTCCGGGAAACTCGAACCGGTGCCGTTCCGCCGTGACAGTCGAATGCTGGGCGAGCAATCGAACCAGTTGTTGGGTGTACCTACAAGCACAACCAAGTCTTGAGGACGGTCAAAAATGGGGTGTCTATAGGCTCCGAATCCGGAGACTTAATCGGCCCTAGGGTGTCATGCACCGAAGGGGGCTCCGAATCCAGAGACTTAATGTCCGAATCCGGAGACTTAATTAGCCCTAGGGTGTCATGCACCGAAGGGGGCTCCGAATCCGGAGACTTAATCGGCCCTAAGATGTCATGCACCGAAGGGGGCTCCGAATCCGAAGACTTAATCGGCCCTAGGGTGTTATGCACCGAAGGGGGCTCCGAATCCGGAGGCCTAATCGGCCCTAGGGTGTCATGCATCGAAGGGGGCTCCGAATCCGGAGACTTAATGTGGCCAATCGTGATATCCACGAAGGGCGCTCCGAATCCGGAGGCTTAATCGGCCCTAAGGTGTCATGCACCGAAAGGGGCTCCGAATCCGAAGACTTAATCGGCGCTAGGGTGTCATGCACCGAAGGGGGCTCCGAATCCGGAGACTTAATGTGGCCAATCGTGATATCCACGAAGGGCGCTCTGAATCCAGAGGCTTAATCGGCCCTAGGGTGTCATGCACCAAAGGGGGCTCCGAATTCGGAGACATAATGTGGCCAATCGTGATATCCATGAAGGGCGCTCCGAACCCGAAGGCTTAATCGGCCCTAGGGTGTCGTGCACCGAAAGGGGCTCCGAATCCGGAGACTTAATGTGGCCAATCGTGATATCCACGAAGGGCGCTCCGAATCCGGAGGATTAATTGGCCTTAAGGTGTCATGCACCGAAGGGGGCTCCGAATCGTCATCATGACCAGAGTTACAATGGGGTTTGTGAAATGAATTGAGCGACAAAGAAAAATGGTTTGCATTGCAGAAGTGAAATATATACAAGTATCAAAGCCCACAGGTCGAGTCAGTGATAAGGTTTTCATAAAATCTCTGCTTGTGCCGATTAGGGGGAGCCACGGATCTCTTCAATGCCATGGGCTGTCGGGAAGCGCACAAGCTGATGATAAGTGCTTGGAACGGCCTTCATAATATGTAACCAGGTTCGCCCCATGATGACATTATACGACGAAGGGAGCTTTACGACCAGGAATTCTACTTCGACCGTTCTGGAGCCCGCGCGAACAGGTAGTATGATCTTCCCTAACGGGTATTCGGGATTCATATTAAAGCCGAACAATTAGTGAGGGACCGGAGACAAATCTGACTCATTGAGGCCGAGTTTGATGAAAGTTTGGTAATACATAACCTCTGAAGTACTCCCCGGGTCTATGAGAATGCGTTCAATGGTGAACCGATTTATGTGTAATTTAATGACCAACGAATCAATGTGGGAAGCTATTGTGCCACTAAGATCGAAGTCATTGAAAGTAATTGTCGGAGCTTCTTTGGGCCATTCAGTTGGAATACGTTGCTTCTGGGGGATTGGATGCGATTAAATTGTGTGCACGGTTGGGGGCACAGGGGCTGTAGATCACATGGATCACGCCAAGTGGAGAAGAGTCCTGCCTCAAGGCTAGTGCCTTGGTTGGCTTTCCCTGTCTCACATACTGTTGCAGTCGGCCGTCTTGCACCAGTTCTTCCAGGTGATCTTTTAATGCGTAGCAACTCTCTGTTTCGTGGCCGTGATCTTTGTGATATTCGCACCGCCTATCCCTTCTTCGTGTGTCGGGCGGCCCCACCATCTTTGACGGCCATTTGAAGAATGGAAGGTGTTGGACTTTGGTCATTATTGCAACGATTGGTTCTGACAACTCCGTGTACTTCTTGTCGGCACGCCTCGAACGCCTACTGTCGACTTGCAGTTGCTCATTCGTCTAGTGGGAGCATTGATCGCTTGATCGGCGAGTATCTCGCCTTTTGTCTCGTTTAGCGCGTTGCCGAGGCTCTGGGCTAGGAGGTGGCACGGAACTTATTGGTTGAGCAATTTCAGGGAGGGCCGTTTTGTTGGACATTTGGCCGGCTTTTATTCTCAAGGCATCATCTTCCACTTTGCAATACTCCTCAACTTTCTTCATCAACGCCCAAACTGTTTTGGGGGGTCTTCGGGTCAGGGAACTGCGAAGAGGACTGTCAGGATGTAGTCCCATTTTAAAGGCGGTAATGGCTATGGAGTCGTTACAAGCGTCGTCGACGAGGTTGAAGCACTCCCAATATCGCGCCGAATACGCTCTGAGCGTTTCTCCTGACTGAATCTGCATAGCCCAGAGAGAGTCGGCCTGTTTCAGCTGTAGCTCGTTGGTGATGAACCTGGCCCTGAAGGATTTTTGTAATTGATGGAAGCTTTTGATGGAGGCCGGCTCTAGCTTGTAATACCACCTGACAGCTAATGGCCCCAGGCTGCTGGTGAATATTCGGCACATGAGGGCTTCGTTGTCTGCATGCAATGTCATGGCCTGCTTGTAGTGATGGATATGATTAGTGGGGTCTGATTTTCCATCGTAAAGAGTGAATGACGGAGCTTTGAACTTCTTGGGCAGGGCCGCCCTTGCAATCCGTCGGACAAAAGGATCGTGCTGGTCCTCTTCGTCTGAACTGCTCCTCCTGCGCTTGTTCCTTGTATATAGACTCTTTTCGAAGGAGCTGGAAGTTTCAGATCGTCCCTTCTTGGTGAGCTCCGTGGGTAATGAGTTGGAGTCGCTATCGGTATCCTTTGGTCGGGCTCGAGGTCGTTGTCCACCGACCCTCGGAGGTCGTTCGGAATCTTGGCGCATGGCTTCTCTCGATTTTGCGACTTCGAGGGCCAAATCTTGACGGAGACGTTCATTTTCAGCGATCATGTTCTCCATCCTTTGTTCATTCTGCTTTGCTTGTTCCATGATCGCCTGCATTGTCTCTTGCGCTGAAGTCGTTGGTGAATCGAAGTTCAAGGCGCGTCTTGCAGCGATGGTTTCTTTTCCGAGCATATTTGCTGGAGTGAGGTCATCTCCCTGTGCGGTCTTGTCAATGGCTACCGGAGGATCTTTAGTCACTCCTGCCATGGATGTATTTGAGTATTCCTACAAACGGCGCCAATTGTGGAGAAGTGGTTTGGAAATACTCTTCAGATCCTGGGAGACGCTAGTGATCCTCAGCTAGTCACCTAAAAAGATACAAACACTCCAGTCAGGGATGCCGGAATTAGCACTCCGACGGACAAATTAGTTCAGACACTCAAGATAGCTTCTTTACTAAGTTCAGTGAAGTGATTCTTACATACCTTTCTATACCCGTTGTTCCTGTATTTATACTCGTTCCTTCCGATCCTCGAGGCCAGGGCCTGCTTTTTAATCATTGTCCTTTCTTTTATTCGGCCCTAAGGACTTACACTTATTCGGCATATATATCATATTCGGCTTCCCACTCTCGTAGGATACAGCTAATTAATATCAGTCTTCTAATGGTACGCACCTTCTGATTTTTCCATATATTCGGCCCCCACAGGAACATAACCATAACACATGAAATACAATGCCAAGACATGATCATAAACTAATAAGCATATTCATGTACACAAGAGCATAAAACACCCATACAAAACTAAATTTCCAGATTCAATACCATTTAAAGATTAAAATCAAAAGGGCTATTTCAGATATTTCCCGAACCTAGCCTTCCTATGGTTTGTAGAGAATTTAATCTCGTTTTCAGAACATGTTTCGGAAATGGAATAGCTTTTCTAGATTTTTAGTTATTTAAGAAACACTCCAACACTATCCAGATTCGTCGACCGTTACGAAAATCGAATTTTCTTTCAAACCGCTCACTCTTTTTAAATGAAACTAATTTTACTTGAAAGAGAACTCTTTAAGGAAGATGTTCACATAAAACTGAGGTCAAGAAGATTTTTACACATTTTTCTAGAATTTTTGAAAGTTGGCTGTAAAACAGATTGTTCTGGCACAGTTCTTACAACAAGAAAGTTGGTGAGAAAAGAGGTCAACTAGGGGAAATTTTCCACTTATCTTGTCATGAAAACTTGCTAAATAATATGTATTAAACCCAGAAATTTAAGGTGAAGGTGTGCCTTTGTAAATTTTGAGAGTTTGATATGGAAAAGGTAGTCTTATATCGATTAAGAGAAATACAAGAAGGGTAGAATCAAGACTCAACTCCTTTCATTTTTAACACGAGATTACCATTAGAACACATCAGAAAATACCATTTTAAACTTATAATAACATGTATTTGAAAAAGGAAAATGAAAGAGAGAGTTGTGTTATGGCTTACTTGATTGCCTAGTGAAGTGTTTGCACAATTGTCTCCTCTTTTCCTCTCCTCTACTACCAAAGTTCACTCTCTTCCTCTTCTTTCTTTCTCTCAACTGAATGTGTAGATGTGTGAGTGTATGAGTTGTGTAACATGTGGAGAGTGGTGGTGTTTTTATAATAAAATTGGTATAAAAGGTCCAAAATGTCCATTGGTTGGAATGGAATGGAATTGAGATGTATTTAGTTGGAATGTAATAGAATGAAGGATCATTAGAGAGCCTAATCATATATTAAGGCATGATCTAGTTAGGGCTAGGCTTAAGTAGAACCAAAATAGCTACAAGTACAAGACAACTTTCCTTGATTTGGGGGTACCAATGATACTTTTTCCATGATTTAAGGGATTTGTCTCTAAAGTACCTATGATTGTAGCCTAGAGAGGGTGATAGCCGGCCATGTGCTAGATTTTGGGAGATTTTTGTTGATTTTATATGTAGAAATGAAGATATTTGTGTATAAAATTATTTATTTAAGAAAGGTACAAATATATATATATATATGTATATATGTGTAATAGTACTAGTTTAGGGTCAAAATGTGATTTAAGAAAATATGAGGGCATTGGGTTTAATTTATGAATTGGAACATTTGTTTTAGTATAGAATTAAATTAAATTGGGGTGAGAGAGTCTAATTCGGTTTGGATTTCTTGTTTCGAACAAAAACGCGATCAACCGACTAACGTGGTAAAGACCGGAAAGCCTAGGGTTTCCAAGTGGTAATTTCATATTTAGGGAGTCAATTAGAGTATTAGAAATTATTTCTAAGTTTCTGAAATCGATTAGGGTTTGCTGTTTTTTGTTGGCGCATGTATTTTGATCCTAGGGTTGCAATTAATTAAGAAACTGAGGGACTTCAAGGAAATAATTTAAAAGTAATGGACTTTTAAGAAATTAAAATTTTCAGGGGCCTCACAAAAGTGGTCAGCCGGATCCAAAGGGTGGCTGGCCGGTCGGCCACTAATTTTGATACTGTCCTGCTGCAATAGAATAGAAACAGAGCAAAAACAGACTGTTTCCAGGGGATGTTTATCCTTTCTGCCTCTCCCTATCATGAAACAGATCAAAGGAGGGATAGAATCAGTTCACAAATCATGAAGGGTCGCAAGGTTGTTGCATGACGATCTATGAATTGACAGGACAAAGTTTCAATATATGAAAATAAAAGACCAATGAAACCTCCTACCTATCATGGAGTTACCTCTCTAGGGAAGTGGTAGACCTTGATTCTTAATCATTATCATCATGAAGAGTAGGAAATGATTCGAGACTCAATGAGTTCAATTAACGTCCGATTGAACCCAAACCATTTTTATTACTCTTTTTACCATTTTAGTCCAATTTTATTAGCCTCTTTTAATTACCTTTCCATTGTTTAATCATTTTAGTCCAAAAATGAGAGTTATGTCCACTAAAGGGAGAAAAGAGTCAAACAAGAAGTTGTTTTGGACATGAGAGAGATGTAATGCCCTGGTAATGAACCTCTGAAGAGATTAAACCATTAAGCATAGAAGGTTTCTTTCTCATGCTTAAACAACACACCTTTGAAATGACTCTCAAACAAATAAAACCAAGAAATGATGGAGAGTGCAGAGATGGTTATTGCAAGGGTGAACACAAGAATGAAAAGTATAAAATAAATGCTATCAACTCAAATAGGTTGGTGTCTAAGGCCTAAACCACCAAACCTATGAGGACTACAACACTACAAGCATACTATACAAAGCATAACTGAAGTAAACACCCTAAAACAGTCCTAAAACTCACAAAAACAGTGCTGGAATTTTCATGGAAAAGCTTGAAAAAGTTAACTAAAATAATAGAGAAATGAAGCTAGTAAGCAAGCCTAAAGAGAGGTGGCTAACCCCTACACTTTTTGGACCTCAAAACCACATTTTTAGCCTCTAAAAAACAATTGGAAAAAAGTTGAGAAAGAAATGGGAAACACAAGGGCAAAAGCTTAGAAAACAAGGTTCAAAGAAGGGTGGTTAACCCCTCCACCATTGATAGCTTTAAGCCACAAGTTTCAGCCCATAAAAACAGTATAAAAATGATACAAAAACAGCAAGAAAAAAGAGAAAAGAAGTAGTGTAGAGATGCTCAAAATTATACCTCTTGAAGAGAGGTAACTCCTTTGTTCACAAAACCAACAAGTTCTCACTCTCAAGGGCTGGGATTTGAGCTCAAGAACCTCAGCAAGAAGAGCTAAATTTTTGCTTTAGAAAGTGTAGAGAGAGAGAGAGTGTGTGTGTAGGTTGCAAGATAGAGAGCGAGTGTTTTACAAGTTTTGGTCCTTTTGGAATTTTTTCTAACCTAAAACCAAGAGGGAAGGTCCCCTATATATAGAAAAGCAAGTGCCTCTGTCGGAAATATCTGTATAAAGACAGCTGGTGCAAGGCATGCACATAGGGGGAACAGCTAGCAGCAAAGTATCTACCTCTCGGGACACCTGGTCTACTGGCCAAGTACTTGTACAGCCGTCCACAAAAAGTGGCCGGCCAGCCACAAAAAACTGCTCTCAAGCCCGACTTCAAATAGACATATCTCTCTCATCCAAACTCGGTTTCAGATGATTCTTAAGTCTAAATTGAAGCCTCGAAAGTCTATTTTCCAGTGGTGGTAACCTCACATCTAAATTATAAGTGTACAAAGAGATATACCTAATTTAGTGAAGGCTACTCATTTCTATCTTAACGAATCGTTGCCCAACTTCAAACGGCCATATCTCCCTCATCCGGACTTGGTTTTAGATGATTCTTGAGTCCAAATTGAAGCCCTGGAAGTCTGATTTCCAATGGTGATGGACTCACATCTAAATTCTAAGTGTACAACGAGATATGTCTAATTTAGGGAAGGCTGCTCATTTCCATTTTAACGGATTGATGCCCAACCTTTTTCTAAACTAGTTTTCTTTCATCCCCTCCTATTTTCTTCAACTCCAAACCTATAAATAAGATGTTTTTAAAGATTTTTCAAAGAGTTCACCTCCCTTCCATTTATTTTCACTTTGTCCTTACTCAATTTACCAAAAAGTGCAATATTTTAAATGAAATGTGAGTCTCGGAATATCGTAGAAACATTTGGAAAAATGTTTTGAAAAAGAGAGTTTTAAGGTCTAAAATAGTTTTGGTCAAAAATGGGGTGTAAGGTTGGGATTTAGATACTCAAAACCGAAGCTTCTTGCTAAGGAAATCGAACGTTTGTACAGCGTATCTTTTCATCATCGAGTGATCAACCTGAGGCGCCCAAGTCTTAAGGACAGTAAAAAATGGGGTGTCTACAGTAACTTATTTTTATTTGTTTGTTTTGTTTCACATTTTTATCTCTTACACAGAAGATTGTTCCAACAATAAATTAGTACTACACTACATTAATCAATCCAAGCTTCATTTGTTTATTACTAGGAAAGGTCACGGATTGGATTTGGGGCGAATCAGGGAGTGATAGAAGCGGGGCGGGTGCAGGGCAGGAGGCGGTTTAATTTTGTAAGTTGAAAAAAAAAATATTAATAAAATTTATATATAATTTAGTATATTACGAATAATAATTTATACTTAATGAGAATTATATTATATAAGATAGAAAATAAATGAATAAAATTAAAATTAAGTATAATATTTTAGTTTTTTAACTTTATTATACTGAAAAATGAACAAAATATATTTAAAAAAATATAATTGGGTAGGGTTCGAACGGAACGGGGCGGGGGGAAGCAAAACCTGTCCCCACCCTATTTCTTAATCAGGGCGAGAAAAATCTATACGCGTGCACGTACGGAGTGGGATAGGGAAAAATGACCATCCCTATTTGTTACTCATCTTTTAATCACCCTTGAATTCAATGAGAAGGTTGCCTTTGAATAATCAGTGCTAGAGTCTACGCAATTGGTGCATATTGAATATATTAAAAAAATTTAGTCCAAATTAAAACAATAAAAAAAATTATGTTTAATAGCTTGACGAAAAATGTATTGATTTATTATTTTAATAAATTATTTTTTTAATATCTCTAATTGTGATGGTAATGGTAATAGTGAGTTACGGGTGGTAGAATTTCACTATTTAAATGTTAAACTTAATAGTAAAATTTTACTTTGCTAACATTAACTTGAACAGAAAAATTTTACTGTTTTTTTTTTTTCTTCAGAATTTAATAATTAACAAGAAGCTTATTTGATAGATCTCAATAAGAGAATTTCATATTCACTCACTCACTTACAGGAATACACA
>JAPPVO010000029.1:61909456-61926956 GCA_030407325.1 Camellia japonica
TATATACTCCTAAAACACTGCTATATATATACACCTATACAATCTCTCAGAAAAGGAAACATTGCCTAACTTAATATTCTCAGAAAAGGAAACACTACCTAACCTAATATTCTCACACCTCCGCTCAAACTGAAGATGTTGTAGCAGAAAACACTGAGAGTTTGCCAAGAAGAAACTGAAATCGAACAGTGGTGTGAGTTTTAGTAAAAAAGTTAGCAAGTTGTAAAGTCGAAGAGACGAAAGGAAGCGAGATAGAGCTGGACTGCAAATGCTGACAGACAAAGTAACAATCAATCTCAATGTGGTTAGTCCGCTCATGGAAGACAGTGTTATGGGCAATTTGAATGGTACTACGGTTGTCACAGTAAAGGGAGGTCGGAGAAGACTGAGGGACACCCAAATCAGATAAGAGACAATGAACCCAAACAATCTCAGCAGTAGCATGAGCCATAGCACGATACTCAGCTTTGGTAATAGAGCAAGCAACAACAGTTTGTTTCTTGCTTTTCCAAGAGATCAAGGAATCGTCAGGAAACATACAGAAACCAGACGTGGACTTGCAATCAGTAACATCACCAGCCTAATCAGAATCAGCATAGGCCACCAAATCCAGAGAGGAAGTAGAGGACACTAATAAATCCTGAAATATAGTACCTCGGAGATAGCAAAGAATTCGAACCAAGGTAGCCCAATGTGTGGAGCGAGGAGCAAAAACAAACTGGCTAACTACATGAACAACACAAGCAAGATCAGGATGAGTAACCGTTAGATAGATTAAGCAACCCACAAGCTCTTAGCCTGAGATAGAAAATAGGCCTTGGGAGAAGAAGCAACCTCAATACTAAGAAAATACCGCAATAGACCCAGATCCTTCATCTCGAAGATGCGGAAGAGATGCTGCTTGACCTCAGAGATAGCAGAAGAGTCAGAGCCAGTGATGATCATAGCATCCACATATAGTTAGAGAGCAACAAGATCAATCGAGGTATGTCTCAGAAACAAAGTAGAGTCGGAAGCAGAAGGACGAAATCCAAGCTCAGTAACAACAGTTTGAAAGCGATCATACCAAGCATGAGGAGATTACTTCAAACCATACAGAACACGCCGAAGATGACTAACCTGCCCAGAGGAGTGGGGAAGGCCACGGGGTGGACGTATGCAAACCTCCTCAGTGAGATGACCATTAAGAAAAATATTCTTAACGTCCATCTGATAGAGAGGCCAATGTCGAATAGCGGCAACAGAAATCAAGGTACGGACAGTAGTCATCTTGGCAACAGGAGCAAAGGTCTCCTCATAATCAATACCATACTCCTGCGAGAAACCCTTAGCAACCAAGCGAGCTTTGTATCGCTCGAGAGAACCATTTGAATGAATCTTGACTTTATAGACCCATTTGCAACCAACCAGATTCTTGCTAGCAGGCAACGGGACCAACGCCCAAGTGTTAGTCTTCTGCATGGCAAACAACTCATCCTCTATAGCTCGAACCTAATTGGGATCCTGACAGGCCTCCTTGTAAGACTGAGGTTCTGAAAAAGAATGAATAGTAGACAAAAAAGTATGATAGGAAGCAGAAAAACATTTATTAGACTAACCTAACCTGTTTGGAGGATGACACGCTCGAACAGGACATCGGTGTGCAATAGGCTCAGAGTCGTCAAAAGCAGGAGGATCAACATTAGGGGTAGAGACAACTGGTGGAGGGAGAGCTTGGCGACAAGAAGAAACTAACAACGAAGGAGGGGAGGAGGAGGAGGAGGAGGAGGAGGTTGGGGAGAAGGAGAAGAAAAGGGAGCAGATTCATGGGGTTCATGTAAGTTTTTTGAATGAAACTGTATATTCAATTGTGTATCTTTACAAAGAGTTGATCAGATTATATAGCCCTAAATCCATGACTGAAAAAGGAAATACAAAGATTTCTAATGCCTAATTCCTAATATACACAATCATGTCATATATTCCTAATATACACAATCATGCCATATATATAATATATTCTCACACCCCCGCTCAAACTCAAAGTGTTTTAGTTGAAAACAATGAGAGTTTGCTAAGAAGAAACTAAAACCGAGCAGTAGTGCGAGTCTTGGTGAAGAAGTCCGCAAGTTGCAAAGACGAGGAGACGAAAGGAAGTGAGATAGAGCCAGACTGCAAATGCTGGCGGACAAAGTGATAATCAATCTCAATGTGTTTCATCTGTTCATGGAAGACAGTATTGTGGGCAATCTGAATAGCACTGTGGTTGTCACAATAGAGAGAGGTCGGAGAAGACTAATGTACACCCGAATCAGAGAGAAGACAACGAAGCCAAACAAGCTCAGCAGTAGCATGAGCCATAGCATGGTACTTAGCTTTGGCAGTAGAGCGAGCAACAACAGTTTGTTTATTTCTTTTCCAAGAGATCAAAGAATCGCCAAGAAATTTACAGAAACCAAAGGTGGACTTGCGATCATTAACATCACCAGCCCAATCAGAATCAGTACAGGGTACCAAGTCCAAAGAGGAAGTAGAGGACAATAGTAAGCCCTGTAAGATGGTATCCCTGAGATAGCGAAGAATGCGAACTAAAGTAGCCCAATGGGTAGAGCGAGGAGCAGAAATGAACTGACTAACCATATGAATAGCATAAGTAAGATCAGGGCGAGTGACAGTCAGATAAACTAAACAACCCACAAGCTTGTGATATAAAGTGGGATCCTCCAGAGGGACACCATCAGTAGAGGTGAGCTTCACATTAAGCTCAATAGGTGTATCAGAAACCTTAGTATTAGTAAGACCAGCACGATGAATGACCTCATTAGCATACTTAGCCTGAGACAGAAAATAGCCCTTTGGAGAAGAAGCAACCTCAATATCAAGAAAATACTGTAATAGACCTAGATCCTTTATTTCGAAGGTACGGAAGAGATGCTGCTTGACCTCGGCGATAGCAGAAGAGTCAGAGCCAGTGATGATCTTATCATCCACATATAGTAAGAGAGCAACAAAGCCAGCCGAGATATGTCTTAGAAACAAAGCAGAGTAGGAAGCAGAAGGATGAAATCCAAGTTCAGTAACAACAGTTTGAAAGCGATCATACCAAGCACCAGGAGATTGCTTCAAACCATATAGAGTACGCCGAAGACGACAAACCTGTCCAGAGGAATGATGAAGGCCAGAGGTAGGACGCTTGTAAACTTCCTCAGTGAGATGACCATTAAGAAAAGCATTCTTAACATCTATCTGATAAAGAGGCCAATGGCAAACAGTAGTGACAAAAATCAAAGTATGGACAGTAGTCATCTTGGCAACAGGAGCGAAGGTCTCTTCATAATCAATACTGCACTCCTGGGAAAAACTCTTGGCAACCAGGCGAGCCTTGTAGCGCTCAAGAGAACTATTAGAATGAGTCTTGACTTTATAGACCCATTTGCAACCAATTAGATTCTTACCTACAGGCAAAGGAACCAATTCCCAAGTATTAGTTTTCTGCAAAGCAGACAACTTATCCTCCATAGTGCGAACCCAATTGGGATCCTGATAGGCCTCCTTGTAAGATTGAGGTTCTGAAAAAGAATGAATAGCAGACAAAAAAGTACAATATGAAGCAGAAAAACATGTATTGGACCAACCTAACCTGTTTGGAGAACGACGTGCTCAAGTAGGATATCAGTGTATAGCAGGATCAGAGTCTTCAGAAGCAGAAGAAGGAGCAACCAGGGCAGAGACAACTGGTGTATGGGGAGCCTTGTGACGAGAATAGACTATCAACGGAGGAGGAGAAGAAGCCGAATGAGGAGAAGTAGTCAGAGGTGAAACAGGAGGAGAAGTAGGAATAGCATCAGGGGAGTTAGTAGAGAGGTATTCAACATGAGGGGTGGAAAGTGGAGAAGATGGAACAAGTTCAGAAGGAACAGTGAAGATGTAACCATCAGGAGGAACCTTAGAAGGAAATGGATCAATGTGAACCAAATCCTTTTTGGAAACCGGAGCAGTGATAGGAGGAAGTTGAAAGTAAGGAAGATGTTCGAGACAAGAAACATGACAGGAGATATAAAGGTGACGGGAAACAAGGCTGTAACACTGATAGCCTTTCTGAGTAGGACTATAACCCAAAAAGACACAGAGGACAGACCGGGCACTAAGTTTGGTCCTATCTTTGTGGGAGAGAAGGACAAAATAGGCAGTCCCAAACACATGAAGGAGGTAGTAGTTAGGAATTTGTGAGAACAAAGTCTCATAAGGAGACCGACCAAAAAGAATGGGAGTAGGCATGCGGTTGAGAAGAAAAGTAGCAGTAAGAACTGTCTCCCCCCCAGAATGGAGCCAGAATTGAGGCAGAGAGAAGAAGAGACCTAGTTGCCCAAGGAGATGACGGTGTTTACGCTCGGCTCAACCATTTTGGGCAGGTGTATCTGTACAGGAAGTTTGGTGAATGGTACCTAAATTGGCTAAATACTCATAGAACTCATTTTTACAATATTCCTCACCCAAGTCAGACCGTAACACTTTAATTGTAGACCCAAACTAAGTAGTAATCATTGATTGAAAGGTATGGTATATCTGATAGAAATCGAACTTATGAGTCATAAAATAAACCCAGGTATAACGGGTGCAGTCGTCAACAAATGACACATAGTATGTAGAACCCCATTGGTGAGAACAGGAGAAGGGCCCCAAACATTAATACGAACTAAAGAAATAGTGTATCAATATAAAAGTACTTTTACGAAAAGGTAAGGTTGTCATTTTGACAAGTTTACACCCCTGACATTTAGTAAGTTCACTAGGAGAAACTCTACCCAATATACCTGATTGAGCTAAAGACCGTAAGCGGTCAGCAGACAAATGCCCTAATTTAGATTGCCACAAGTAGAAAGGACTGAACAAAGAATCTAACTGAAAGAAAGAAAAGGCAATCAGAGAGGTTGTCATAGGCAGATCCAAGCTCTCTACCACATAGAGGTCTCCAACTCTACGGCCAGTCCCAATCTGCTGCTTGGACATCCGATCCTACACAGAACAGATAGAAGAAGAAAAGATAACATCAAAACCAGAGGCATCAAGCTGACTGATAGATAATAAACTGACAGATAACTGAGGAACATAAAGGACAGATGGAATAGAGACAGCAGACATAGCAGACAGTAAGACAGACCCAATAGATATAACAGACATACCAGACCCATTAGCAGCATTAACAGTAATAGGAAAGGGAGGGGGAGTACAATTTTGAAGTAAGAAGAGATTGGGAGTCATATGATGAGAAGCACCAGAGTCAAAAAGCCAGACAGACGAAGAGATACCTGAAGAGAACCCAAGCAAACCTGAATGAAGAGAGGAAACAATCAAAGCAGACATTGAAGGCTGAGAGGTAGATAGAATATGCTGAAGCTGACCAATTTGGGCGCTCAAGGAAGCCAAGTCAAGATTAGAAGACCGAGCAGATGTAGTATAAATGGCGGGCGGAGAACGAAACTAATTCTGAGACTGTTGTAGGGACGAGGTAGGCAGACGTCCCTTCTTGGAACAATGATACTTCCAATGGCTCCTCTGATGGCAAAAGGCACACTCATCAATAGCAAGAGATATCATAATGACCAGATTGAAGGGTTTATGTGTAATAAATCTAAAATAGAACAAATAGTCAAACCCGGGGTCTAATCGTAATAACCAAAACCAACTTGTGAACCAAAAACAATTTGTGAATCACCATAACCAAAGTCACAAACAGAGCTAGATACCAAACCACCTGAACCAAAGAGACTGAGAGAGAGAGACCTTATGACCTTGCGAATTAAAGTGAAAGGGAGAGAGAGACGGCGAATCAGAAGTCGACTTGAGTTAGTAGATGAGTCGACTTGAACAGAGGACCAGACGAACCAAATGGGTTGTTGACCCAGAGAACTTAGAGGGAGAGAGAGATCAAAGTCGAGAGAAGTCGAGGGAGATAACTCACGCACAAGAATAGTGATTGAAGCACACAGAGGCAAGAAGAACCAGAAATCGATCCAGGAGCTAGATGTAAGGTCGCATTGCAGATGAAGACGACGACGGCAACACTAGGGTTTCGAACCAGCTTTGATACCATGTAAGTTTTTTGAATGAAACTGTATCTTCAATTGTGTATCTTTACAAAGAGTTCATCAGATTATATAGCCCTAAATCTATGACTGAAAAAGGAAATACACAGATTCCTAATGCCTAATTCCTAATATACACAATCATGCCATATATTCCTAATATACACAATCATGCCATATATACAATATATTCTCATAGTTCAGTAGAGAAAGACTCAGCAGGAGGGGCGGTAGAAGGAGAAGAGGGAACAAGTTTAGGGGGAACAATAGAGATGTACTCATCAGAAGAAAATGGATCAATATGAACCAAATCCTCTTCGGAAACCGGAGCAGTGATAGGAGGAAGCTGAAAGTAAGGTAGACGTTCGAGAAAAGAAATATGACGAGAGACATAAAGACGACGGGAAACAGGGTCGTAACATCGATAGCCTTTCTGAATAGGATTATAACCTAAAAAGACACAGAGGATAGACTAGGCAATAAGTTTGGTCCGATCTTTGCAGGGAAGAAGGACAAAACAGGTAGATCCAAACACAAGAAGAATGGAGTAATTAAGAATTTGGGAGAAAAAAGCCTCATAAAGAGACTGATCAGAAAGAAGGGAAGTAGGCATGCGGTTAAGAAGAAAAGCAGCAGTAAGAAATGCCTTTCCCCAAAATGGAGTCGGAACTGAGGTAGAGAGAAGAAGAGACCTAGCTGTCTCAAGGAGATGACGGTGTTTACGCTTAGCTCGACCATTTTGGGCAGGTGTATTTGTACAAGAAGTTTGATGAATGGTACCCAAATTGGCTAAATACTCACAGAACTCATTTTTACAATATTCCCCACCCAAGTCAGACCTTAACACTTTAATTGTAGACTCAAACTGAGTAGTAATCATAGACTGAAAGGTACAGTATATCTGATAGAAATCGGACTTATGAGTCATAAGATAAACCAAGTATAACGGGTGCAATCATCAACAAATGACACATAGTATGTAGAACTCCTTTGGTGAGAACAAGAGAAGGGCACCAAACATTAGTATGAACTAAAGAAAATGGTGTATTAGATATAGAAGTACTTTTACGAAAAGGTAAGGCTGTCATTTTGGCAAGTTTACACCCTCGACATTCAGTAAGTTCACTAGGAGAAACTTTACCCAATATACCTGATTGAGCTAAAAATTGTAAGCAGTCAACAGACAAATGCTCTAATCTATAATGCCACAAGTAGAAAGGACCGGATAGAGAATTTAACTGAAAAGAGGAAAAGACAATCGGAGAGGTTGTCATAGGCAGATGCAAGCTCTCCACCACATAGAGGTCTCTAACTCTACGGCTAGTCCCAATCTACTGCTTGGACATCTGATCCTGTACAGAACTGATAGAAGAAGAAAAGATATTATCAAAATCGGAGGCATCAAGCTGACTGATAGATAATAAACTGACAGATAACTAAGGAACATAAAGGATAGATGGAATAGAGACAGCAAACATAGTAGACGGTAAGACAGACCCAACAGGTATAATAGACATACCAGACCCATTAGCAGCATTAATAATAATAGGAAGAGGAGGGAGAGTACAATTTCGAAGCAAGAAGAAATGGAGAGCCATATGATGAGTGGCACCAGAGTTAAAAATCCAGACAAACGAAGAGATACCTGAAAAAGACCCAAGCAAACCTGAATGAAGAGAAGAAACAATGGAGGCAGACGTGAATGGTTGGGAGGTAGACAGTATATGCTGAAGTTGACTAATTTGAGCACTCAAGGAAGCTAACTCAAGATCAGGAGCCGGAGCAGATGCAATAGAACCGGCAGGAGGTTGAAAAATATTCGGAGGAAGGACACATAACTGGATTGGAAACTGCTGAGAAGACGAGGCAGATAGACATCCCTTCTTGGACAATGATACTTCCAATGGCCCCTTTGATGGCAAAAGGCACACTCATCAGAAGCAAGAGGCATCATAGTAACTAGAAAATTGAGGTGTTCAAGTGCAATCAAACAAAATAGCCAAACCAGGGGTTCAAGTGTAATAATCAAAATCTGAGGGGTTCAATTGTAATAAACCCAAAATAGACCAAAGTAACCAAATCAAGATTAGATGACCCGACAACCCAGATGACTCAACGAACCAGTCGAACAAGAGAGAGCAGCCTGGTGTTGCAATTCTGAAACCAGATTGAACCAAAGAACTCGCAATGGGTCTCGATACCAAAGTAGAAGAAAGAAAGAACTTTGGTGCTTAAAGGATCAGCGAACAAGGATCACCCGTCAAACCCTAAGTCGACGAAATCAAAGGAGAGAGAAGACTAGTAGTGAAAGGATTTTCGATTGAAGGTCACGAACCAAAGAGGGGTCAAGACGGATGGCCTTTCAACTAGCGAAGATGAACCAAACCCAATCTCGAACTAGATGGGTTGCACGTATTCAGAAAGTTGAACCAAAGAACTCAACGAAGTAGAGAAGCTTGGACAATGGCTGCTAGGGTTTCGAACCTAGCTCTGATACCATGTAAGATTTATGAATATTTTCTGTATATTCAATTGTGTAATAATATAAAGAATATATCTGATTATATAGTAAACCTAACCCCAAGACTAAAGGAAACATTGCCATATATATACATCTAAAACACTGTCATATATATACACCTAACCTAAAAGAAACACTACTATATATATACACCTAAAACACTGCCATATATATACACCTATACAATCTCTCAGAAAAGGAAACACTGCCTAACCTAATATTTTCAGGAAAGGAAACACTGTCTAACCTAATATTCTCACAATATATGTGTGGATGTTCTGGATGAGGGATATGCAGTAAAAAAAGGTAGATAGTTGGAATGGTGAAAGGGTTTTACATCCATTTTCCATGTCATCATGTGAAAAAATTTCATACCAAATAAGAGATGGTTTAACATGGAATATGTGTTGGAATGTGTCTCACATCGCTTGGAATTGCCCCATCTGTGCTGGTTTTAATGCTTTAGTTTTCCTTTACTTAATACTTGGTTTTAAGGAAAAGTGTGGGTTGGACTTTTCAATTTGATATCAGACCTTGGTTGGGCTTGTGATTGGTGTGCCGTTTGTCTGGCTACTGGATGTTGTGGTCAAGGAGGGTGTGTTGGAATGTGTCCCACATCGCTTGGAGTTGCCCCATCTATGTTGGTTATAAGGCTCTAGTTTCTTTCTCCTTAGTACTTGGGTTTTAAGGAGACGTGTGGGCTAAGGAGAGGGAAACTAGAGCATTACAACCAGCACAGATGAGGCAATTTTAGGCAATGTAGGACACATTCCAACAATATGTATTTCTGCGGTATTTTGTTTTATTAAGTAGTATACTTCAGGTATTTTCAAAATTTGCGTATTCTATCCCACGTTTTACGCTAAACTGGTTTCCATTTTGTTGTTAACAATTAGATTTTATGGTTCATGTGGGCACATGCCATCAAGATTAACAAAATCCTTGTTTTTTTTTCCCTTTATTTTTTCTTCTTTTTCTAAAGGTCATAAATATGTCTTGAAGTCTTTTAAACATTTATTCGACTGCATATGCACATTGAATTAATTTCATATGACTATCATGATGTTATATTAGAAATTGTTTCAAGTATATGTTTCATTTTCATTAATCACAGCCTAGTATTCCAGACCAATATTATTTGTTATCTTGTGATCATTAGTAGAACAGTTTCTCCAGATTTCCATCTCATAATGTATATGTCACACAACTCTAAAGTTTGTTATCAGAGCAACTCCAAGGCTGCTAGGCATAATGTCTTCTAGAAGTACATGGAAAAGTACAATATTTATTTTTCCCAACTAGTTTAGCTAGTGTGCATTTCAGCCATACTCTTTATCTTAACTAATCAATCAAACTAACTTAACTAATTTTTAAAAGAAAAATACTATAAACATAAATAAAAAATATAATTTTTTATGATATGTTGTTAATGTAACTAGTGTTACGTGACATTTATAAATATTTATTTATTTTTAAATATATAATTAATTATTTTTTAAATAATATTTTTACACGATCATATTTTTTAAAATAACAATGGGCCGGAGGAAGCAAAAATGCAACAAAGATTGAGGGAGCAAGCAAAGATGGAGACCTCAGAACAATGGGAAAACCCTTTTGCCTAGTAATGGAGACTAGCTAGATTTGGAGAGCGAAAATGAAAATGGGCAAAATACCTCTTTTGATGCAGAGCGAGGAAGAGAAAACTAACTTCAATAGCAAAAATGCTTTTATGTGGCCCTTCTGTCTCCTTTCTTGGAGATGCTCTTAATCAATTTAAGAGCTACATATAAATAATGGTGTGAAAAGGGTCATAGGCCATCACCTATGATTGTACTTGTAAAAGCGGTTAACTTGAGCCTATTAAATTAATTGGGTCCAATTGGAGCCCAATTGGAAAGCCAAAAAATTAATGGGTCCGGAGAAATTATCACCAAGTGGCCTCAAATGAATTCTATTGAATGGACCCGCAAGAAAGTCAACAAATTGGACCGAGGAAGACCTATCGGGCTTATATCTCTAGAGAAAGTCCAACAAGTCCATCCAAGGAGGCCTAGATCCTACGGGCGTCCGAGAAGGTGGATCGTTTCTTTCGGAAGAGATGAAACCCTCAGAGAAGATCCATTCTCCGAGGTGTTTGCTTAGTCTCGAAAGAGCTCGGAAACACAAACCTAGAGACCTATTTGAGCTCAGACTTGAAAGGGTTCAGATTCACGAATCTAGAGATCCGAAGTGCTTGGCTTCAAACGGAATTTAGATGCAATTTAGAAGTCGCTCCGTTAATAAGTCCTTGAACACTTGCGGGGCTCCGAGATCTATGGACTAGAACCATGGGTGCGAGGGAGTCTGAACAAAAGACCCGATCCCGAGGACGGTAAGTGGAGATAAATTCACTTTTCGATTAAACTAGCCCATACCCAGGTCAAGGTGACACGATCTAGGGGGTCCTTGAGACTCGACAATATTTGCAGCAGGGCATTCTCTTTAACTACCCTTGACCCTTTTGCGGCAGGGCATCCTGTAGAACTACCTTTGATCCTTTGGGATGATTGGGGATCACTGGTTAAGTGTGGGTTGTTGGAATGTGTCCCACATTACCTGGAGTTGCCCCATCTATTCTGATTATAAGGCTTTAGTTTCTCTCTCCTTAATACTTGGGTTTTAAGGAGAAGTGTGGGTTGGGCTTTTCAATTTGGTATCAGAGCTTGGTTGGGCCTGTGATTGGTATGCCGTTTGTCCAGCTACTGTATGTTGTGGTCCAGGAGGGTGTGCTGGAATGTGTCCCACATCGCTTGGAGTTGCTCCATCTATGCTGATTATAAAGCTCTAGTTTCTCTCTCCTTAATACTTGGGTTTTAAGGAGAAGTGTGGGCTGGGCATTTCATTTGGCTAAGAAGAAGGGTTTGCCGAGAGGTTGATCTCCTCTTCGGGATTTTTTCTCATCCTCGGAGAGGTCACCTCCTTGGATAAAGTGGTTAGAGGGAATATTCTGCATGTGCCTTGCACATGGGCTCTATCATACATCATGAGGTGTTTATAAATAGCACCCACCCATAACTTTACAAGGGTGGGATTTTGGAGAGACAATTTTTGGAAGAGAACTAATTTTCCTTCTCCATTATCTACTTTGAGAGTGAAAGTGGGAGATCCATGGAGAAGTCTTGCCATTATTCTCTCTCTAACTACTTTGCGTTCTTCTTCACCTAATCTCTTATCTCTATTATCTCTTTGCTATTGTGTTTCTAATTGCAACCATTGAAGAATCTAAGCCTCTCGTCATTTCTAGAACATTCGAATTTTTCGTCGGACATTCGGTGACTTTTCTGGCGACCTTCAAACTTTCCGGCGACATCCCCAAACCCTCTCCTACAGTACTCATCACCCCAGAGTGTTGGAATGGGTGGGACTGGGTATATATCTATCTTTGGTCCTTAATTAACTTGAAATGGCTTCCCTATGCCTTAGACTTAAACCATGTTGTGTCCCGTTACAGCCCGTACCTTACCCTTTACTGCCATATTTTTACCTTTGCGCCAGCCACTTATTTAATTCCCAGAATGTGTTCCCTTTCTCTGAGATAGTTATTCTTATATAAATGAAATTTTGCCAAAACGTGGGAGACAACAGCTGCCTTTGTGATATATTCTTAATGTTTTATTAGTTAATTTCCAAAATCATGCAGTTTTCAATGATGCATAGTCAAAGACACCCATGTTTTGTAGCTACCCATCTTTTAATTCTTCTTCTTCTTCTTCTTAAGTTCTTAAGTTCTTTTACTTTTGTTTCTTAAGTTCTAAACTTGTTCATTCTAGGGGAATCTGGAGTGGAAAGATTTTGATTTACGAATGGAGGCAGGTGGGGCCTCTTTGCAACCTGTTTAGAAGGAATTCAGGTATCAGAAAACTACATTGAAATCCATTTCTTTTGGGCTGGTAAAGGGACTTGCTATGTACCTACTCAAGGTACATATGGACCTTCTATTTCGGCAATCAGTGTCACATCAGGTAATAGGATGCAAAAACGTTTTATGTGAGTTTAGAAATTTAAGTCTTATATTATTGATGCAAAGTTTTTGACAATTAAGCTTTTGTACAGACTTCATCCCCACTGTTAGTAACAACCTTCCGACCAGTAAGAAGAATAAGAACGGTTTGACTGTAGGGATTGTTGTTCCTATTGGAGTTGTATGCCTTCTGTCTGTACTCGCATTATATTGCTTCATTCAACAAAGAAAAAGGTCACACAAGAGTGAGGATGAAGGTAAAAATAGAAATAAATTAATAAATAAGCCAGGTTTATTATTGCAGTCTGACTTCTTCTCATAAGAGATTTTCATTTGCTACTTGTGGATCTACTCTTTTAGTGGAAATGCTTTCTAAATGGCACTTTAAAATGAATTTGTCCATACCTGTATATTTGTGTTAAACACAACATCAGACTTGCTAAATGCTATTTGTGTTTCAAATATTGTTCATACCTGACGAAGATTTGTTTAGAAGTCCTACTATTAAACAACCTTCCTTACCTTTCTCCTCACTAAACACCTTAACCCTTTGGTTCTTTGAAAAGTGCAGGAGAAGAAGACAAACTCTTGCAAATGGAACACATTATGGCATTTTTCTTTAGTTTCTTCTCCCAAACAATTTTCTCATCTTTAATCAAAGACCGTTTTGGATTGGAACTACAATTAAGATTAGTATATTTGTGGTTACACATTTACTTACATAATCTGCTACCTTTCATTGATCAATGTGCCAGAGAATGACCATATCATTATAAGCTTACTAAATACATAAGCTGAGTTAATTAATGACTTTCTAAATATTCACAACCAAGTGTTTTTATTGAACTTGTAGAGCTCCGAGGGATGGATGCTAAGCCTTACACCTTCAGTTATGCTGAACTAAGGGCTGCAGTAGAAGATTTCCATCCTGCAAACAAACTCAGGGAGGGAGGCTTTGGACCTGTTTATAAGGTAAGTCATTCTTCTAATCAAGGACAAGCAGTTATCAAACATTTGTTATTGCTTCATAAATAATACCACTCATCTAATTTGTAAGTAAATAAGTTTATTTATTTATTTATAATTAGCTTTGCAGTTAAAAATCATTCTTCCATATCACTTTTTTTTTTTTTTTAATCATTGTGTATAGCAGAAGTACACTTTTACCATCAGATTTTGTGCCATTGTTGGAGATGTAGTTTTTGTAGAAAAGAAGATAACGGAGAATCTAACCCTTGCTCTTAGAGCTATTTTGTGCATAAAGAACAGAAATTTATTGGTCCATATCCTTTTTCCTCTAAAGTTTCACAAATTGAACATGAGAAGAAGAAAAAAAACCATGGTTGAGACTAGCCTTTTGTTCTCACATTTTTAAGTTTTGTAAATAGGGAACACTCGACGGGAGGGTGGTTGATGTTAAACAACTTTCTGTGGTATCCCGCCAAGGAAAGAGTCAATTTGTCACAAAGATCGCTACAATATCTGCTATGCAGCACCAAAATCTAGTGAAACTGTATGGATGCTGCATTGAGGGAGATAAACTATTGCTTGTTTACGAGTATCTTGAAAATAGGAGTCTTGATCAAGCATTATTTGGTATAAGGATGCTACTTTTACAGTATATATATATATTACAATTGCTGAATGTGGAGAATACAAGAAATAATTAACTATTTGGTATTTATGAAGTAGGAAACAGAAGTTTGTATCTAGACTGGCCCACTTGTTTTGATATTTGCTTTGGAGTAGCAAGGGGTCTAGCTTATCTTCATGAAGAATCACGGCTTCGCATTGTACATAGAGATGTGAAGCCCGGCAATATTCTTCTTGACTCTGGTCTCAACCCCAAAATCTCTGATTTTGGTTTGGCCAAACTTTATGATGACAAAAAGACCCACATGAGTACCCGTGTTGCAGGGGACGATGTAAGATTTTCAGTCGTCAAGCTCAATATATTCTTTCATTATATTGGTTAATTTATAATTTTTTGATGTTGTTCATGAATCGTAGTTGAAGTAATATCTAAAAAATTGTGACATTTTTTTCTTGGTTGGTGTAGTGGGTATCTAGCACCCGAGTATGCCATGCGTGGGTGCCTCACAGAAAAGGCCGATGTGTTTAGCTTTGGTGTTGTAGCTCTGGAGATCGTCCATGGAAGGCTAAATTCTGATTTAAGCTTGGAACAAGAGAAGATTTATCTTCTTGAATGGGTATGATTTACTTCTTTTGCACTCAATAAACATTGATTCTTTAAAACATTGTCAATTGCATGCATGGACATTCACTTTAGCTGTGGGTATAGTATTTGTTGTGATTGGATGAACGTCACCTATGTGTAGTTCACTTTTGAAAAAAGAAGGAAACATCACTATACCTAGAAAAATTTAGTGGTGTTTTTTGATGTCACATGTTTGTCATCTTATAATTGGATAGCCCTTACATATTTATATGTGAGTGTCATTTGCTCATGGGGTTATTGATAGTCATCGAGATGGTAATTGGCTTAATTTGCTTGAAAAAATTGCTATTCAAAGTAAGAAAACAACTTCCAGAAGCTTAAACGACTATGAAGCATAGATACTTTAAAATGGGAGATGTATCCATATCGGATATGTATCGGATACCAATACTTGCAGATACGTATTGGATATTTCTTAATTATTTTTTCTATTAATTTTGGAGTATCGGATACTTGAAGTCACATATAGTTGGTGGAGTGGCAATAGAGAGATTAGCATTATTCTAATAGGAGTGCATGTATCAAATTTTTATTTTTTATTTTTTGTTGGTTAGATTATTAATGAGGTGATCCCACTTAAAGAAAATAAATAAATAAAAATTAACATCAAGTGTAATATATATATATATTTTATGATTGGTTTTTTTTTTTCTTTCTTGCTTTAGGTTTTGTTTTCATGCATATCACATTATGAAAATTATAATAATAACATTTTTTACAAATGTATCACCGTCTTACCATTATCCTACTTTTTCAAATTTTGATGTATCGTTATATCCGTATCACTGTATCTTGTATCTGTATCCATTCATCATATTAAATTGTGTGTTTTTTTGGACTCTAAATTGTTTGAAAGAAAGGAAGGAAATGTAATGAACTACTACATTCTTGAAACTTAGTTTGTTCACTCTTCGGGACCAAGAAATAAAATTTTCACGTAACTTACTTTCCTACAATAGTAGGGACAATATATATATATATATATATATATATAACATTGGTCTTGTTTGGAAAGTTGGCTATTTTAGTAGGGTATTTTAGTTTTTGACTATTTTAGTAGGTTAAAATTTTTGTATTTGGGTAGATGGTTGATTGTTTTGTAGTTTGATGTGATGTTTGTGAGAGAAAAAGTGAAATGATTATGGGTTTGATGTGACATTTTGTCTTATTAACTATTTTAGCCTATTTTGTCTTTTGTGGATTTTAGCCTAAAATGTCAATTTTTAGCCTTTGCCAAAATTATTCTAAAGTTTGTTATGTAATTTTTGAGAAAGCCTAAGTGCACATTGTTGAATATAGAAATCAAATATTATGTATGAATATGGAAATTACAATTGGAATTAGAATATGAATTATTTTGATTATAAGAATCTTACCTTGTGTATATTATTTCTTAAATTGTATCATGAATATATTATATATACATGGCCTCTACCTCATTGATTGGTAAGCTAAATAATTATTTTCATTCTTTTTGGTATTAGAGCCTCCCTAGCTGTCTCTATCTCAACCACCCATCACCACTTACTGCCTTCTTTTTTCTCTCTAACCTCCGACAGCCCTTTCCAACTCCTTCTCCCTTCGACAGCCTCAACTCAGCCTCCGCCTCCCCTTTCCTTCCTTGTCTTTACCTCGACAGGCCTTCTTTATCCCTATCGAGGTTCTGGTTGCTATCGACCAGAATTGGTTGTGGTCTTACGTGCTTCGGTTGCCTCTTTAGGTGGTCCATGGTTGTTTCTCCCCCTTCGTGGGGGTGATTAGACCGATGTATTAAGCCCCTTTTCATATCCTTTTATTCTTTTGGGCTACTAGGTATATTCGGTAGCATCTATTTGGATAAGCCGTTGAGTTTTTTTCCGACTTCTAATATTTTCTCGGATTGTGTTGTTATCTTTGTGTGTTTTTCAACCCCTCTTCTCCCACTATGTGTAGACACCCCATTTTTGACCGTCCTCAAGACTTGGTTGTGCTTGCAGGTACATCCAGCCACAAGTTTGATTGCTCGTCGAGTACTCGACTTTCGCGGCGGAACGTCACAAGTTTGAGCTTTCCAAACCCTATTTCCTTTCTGCCCCTTTCTTGGACCATATGTTGGTCTTTTCAGCATGCTTCTCATGGTGCATTGTCGGCCACTCTCTGCCACTGTCGGCCATGCATTTATCCCTGCCTGCCATTGATGAAGCCTGCCGGCCATCAATGAGGCACTACCAGCCACCACTGATGGCCGGCAGAACACCTTGTCTCAGCAGATTTCATGGTAGATCTTTTGAGCCAGCTGGTTTTCACTCATCCCTCCTCCATACACGTGTATGGAGGGATGAAGCCCTTTTCAAGCTTGTTTAACAAGCTTTGCTTTGCATTCCTCTATATAAGGAGAGGCTCCTCCTCCCTTACAGAGGTTCAGCAACTTTTGAGAAGATATATATATATATATATCTCTATATATTTCTCATTCTCTCTTTATATTGTGTTTGTTTGTGCCTTAAAGTGCATTTTTGTCTCACTTTTGCACTACAACATTTAGTGATACACCACCATCTTTGAGCTGAGATTCTTGGGAGTGTTATTTGAGCTTTGAAAGTTGGTTTTTGGCCTCAGAGGTTGCTGGTTTCGAAGTTGTGCTTCAACGGTGAGTATATTCCCCTTTTAAGCCTTTGTTTGTGTCACATATT